>WPAB01000224.1:0-40483 GCA_010134655.1 Fragaria nilgerrensis | reverse complement strand
TTGCATATATGTTTGTAAGTCAGTATCAGTGACCATCTCTGAGACTTTTCTCTTGGAATATCCAAATTTTATTAAACTATCTCTATAACAATTTTCAATAAAAGCAATGAACAAAAGAATGGGATGCATATTAATAATTAAGACACGGGTTTTAATTGAACAAGCAACCATGATACGCTTGAACTTCTAATAAAATGAAAATGATGGGATAAATTACTCACCCTCATTGGATGCACTGCAGATCTTGGAGGAAGTCCCTGACATTTATAAGGAACATATCACATCAATCCTTTCCGGTGAGGCCAAAACAATTATTTCTTCAAGTGATGCAGTAGCAACCGTAATATAAGAAACACCCTTTCAAGAATCTCAAGACTATGCCCATTGGACCAGCTCTAAATCTAAGGACTTATTGGTCCAAGATAGTAATCTATGAATTTAAGTCAGTAAGGTTAATCAAGAGCTATAATACAATTTTATTAAGAGTATATATTTCAGTTTAGTGCTAATACGAGACTATTTGAATTTAAGGCCAAGTACAATATTTTCAAGTACTCCAAGGGTTGATTTATAGTGAATAGTTTGGTATAGAAAGAAGTATATGAAGCCTATAAGTAAGGCTATTTGCAGTGAATTAGGCATTTTGGACTGACAAAAGCTGAGAGTCGTTGAAGGCTTAGTACATTACTTCTTATGTAGCCTTTCCTCTTCTCTTTCAACACTGTTGTCCCATATCTCTCTTTTCTCTTTACTTACAGCTATATCGTAAATCTTCTCAGTTCTATAAGGTGTTCTACTTCTATCAGTCTAAGCTCACTATTACCATACCCAACTGTTTCTTTCTCTCTGTCATTAGGTCCAATTATACCAAAGTTGGTCAACTCAGGCTGGAACCAACATCATCTATTTCCCACCCCATCCCTGCTACATTTGAAGAGGGAAAGAATGTAAAGGCTATCAAGAAACTTTGAAACAGTCACTTCTTAACATTTTCACCATCTTGAGAACAATTTAAATGGTAAATATATATTACCTCAGCCATTTCATTGCAGAAACACCAAGAGCCCATACATCCACCTAGAGTATACAATCAGAAAAATAAATTATATCATTGGTAGTTTCATCATAGTACTATTATCTCCAAAAGTAGTGCAGCACAACTAATTGCAAAAATAAAATAAAATATATAAATATAGGCAGTATCTCAGCCAAGAAATACAATATAAAGGTAATCAAATTTTGTGTAGAGTACAGAGTAGATATGATACCTTTCCATCATAACGACTTTCCTGAATTACTTCTGGAGCCATCCAATGTGGAGTCCCAATGAACTGAGAATAAAGAAAAAATTATCAAAGGAAAAAGAAGAAATTCATGTGACAAAGTACAAACAAATATATCACATAAACAAAGGTTTGCAACTATCTGTCAAAAAAAAAAAAAAGGTTTGCAATTGTCAAGTTTACATAAAATTTGTTATCACTTATATATTTTTCTAGTCCATAGAGCATGTCTAGGCAACACTCGTTAGTCCCCTCATTTTTTAATTTCCAATAACTAAATCACCTACTCAAGCCTAAGGACATAGAAAGAGGTTGTGTCTCATGTACGTCATGTCTTATGGTCAAACCCCAGAGCAGCTGCTGTGGTAAACCACCACAGGAATTGATCTTGAAAAGGTACCCATTTTGAAACAAACTCTGATGACACCTTAAACCAAACAACTAGGTGAAACAACTATCAATTTCTGGTCTATAAAGTAATAAAACTGCAAATTTTGGGCCAGTTGAATTGTGCAATAGCAATGAGATTTATATAACTAAGCAAATGACCTACCGTATTGCGCTTTGACATAGTCCTTGTAAGCTGTGCTGCAACCCCAAAATCACCTGCCAATATTAACATATCCCAAATTTTGGAGGTCAGCATGCTGTTGAAAGGACAACAAAGTAACTTTACATGATAAAAAGAAAATGAAGAATAGAAAGAGTACTCGATGCTTTATTCTATAGTCAAATTGAGAAGTTAAAACTTCACACCCTCTTAATTGTCATTATGCCTGTAAGATTGAAGAATTATCACACCATAAAGATCAAGAGCTGTCAAAGAAAATCATGATTCACTTTCTATCTCTAGTACACAAAATGATTGATCACTGTACTCACCCAGCTTGACATCTCCTTGTTCAGTTAACAGAATATTACCACCCTTAATATCTCTGTGGACCTTGAAAATCGAGTGCAAATAAGCAAGGCCCTATGGGGAAAGAAAAAAAAAGAATCTTGTTCAAATCAACAATATATGTAACCTCAACAGAAGTTTGAACAGAAAATGAATGGAAGTATATCAGCATTATCATTGGAGAATTGTTTAGTTCATTCGATTGAGTCCAACATGTACCCCTAAAGCCCTAGCTAAGTGGCCAACTATAGTGTTTTTACACAGCAGTTCCTGGTATAAAAAAATAAATAAAATAAAAAAACTGAGGAATACAAGTCATAGGATACTCTATTAATGAGGTGCAACAGGTCAATTTTATCCAATCAAAGCTTATCATACCTTCAATGCTTCCCTGCAAATGTACGCTATTTGATACTCCTCCAAAGCATCATCGGTAACATTCATCAAGTCAGCAACACTTCCACCTCCACAATACTCCATCACAATCTGCCAATACACAGGAAACCACAAGTCTCATATTCACACATTACCCAAAACCGAAACAAAAAACTGACCAGTCTATCTCCCTCATAATTCACCACTACCAAAACTTACCCAAAGATACTCTTCTCCTTGGTAGCTCCCCAAGTACCGAACAACATTCGGATGACTGCATTGCTGCAGCATCTCGATTTCACCACAAATCTCTTCATACCCCTCCTCCTGAAACCAACAACAGCATTGCACAGTCAAAACACTCAAACCAATTACCAAACCAAAAGTAGTTATCAACCCGAAAAGATATCAAACGAAACAGACCCCTTGAGATATGATATGACTTAATTGCCACCAATCTCGGAAGTCTTCAAGTCCCTAGCTTTATAAACCGCACCATAAGACCCCTTCCCTGTCATTATCACCATCACACGATAACCACTCAGACAAAGCAAAATTAGAGAAAAAAAAAAGAGAGTGAAGATTAAGTAGTAATGTACCGAGCTCATTGAGCAGCTCGTACTTTGTAGTCGGATCTTCTCTGGTGACGCTTTCCGGTATCGAACTGGTCGACATTTTCATATTCTGGCGAGCCTCCTCGTTCTGCGACGAGGCGGCGCTGCTCTTCCTCTGCTTCCCCATCCCGTCGCCGGAAGCCTGCATACTCGCGACGGCTCTGCTCATCGTAGAATTCCCGCCGGCGCTGTTCCTCCTCACCGTCCCGTCAGCGACGACTCTCTCTCACTCGGCCTCATCACAAACGTCGAGAACGCATCGCCGTCGTCCTCCTCCTCCTCCTCGGCCGCTCGGCTCCCCCAGTCACGTGACCTCCGCGTGGTCCGATTGCGGACGATCATGGTCCCGAAATCGCCGGCGGTGTCGTCCTCGTCGTCGAAGTAATTGAGGGAGGCGCCGCCGCCGAAGTCCTTGGGGAGGCGCTTGAGGAGCGGAGGAGGGAGGAGTCGTCGTCGTCATCATCGTCGTCGTCGTGAGCATTGTTCTTGTAGACGAATGTGGCGTACGGGTCGGGTTCCAGGTCCGCTGGTGACTTGGCGCGGGGTCGGAATCGGAGGCGGATTCGTCGTCGCCGTGGACGACTACGGTGGAGTAGAGGTCGGGTTTCGGCGGGACTTTCCGGTCCGGCGAGTGGTGCCGGTCGGATCCATTTCTGAGTGAAAAGAGCGAGTGTGTGTGAGAGTATTAAATTGTTAAGGAGGAAGAATAAGAAGGCCATTAGCTACGAGTGTGCTGATGAGTTCGAGCCAGCTGTGGAGCACGATGCTTTTACTGGGCCAGCTCTGCAAGTTTTTTGTGGGATGAAGACGATGGGTTTTGGAATTAGAAACCAATTGGGCCAGTTTTGTTTTCGAATCCGGAATACTGGATTTGCAATCTGAGTTGGACTAGCTCTTAGAAATGTCAGGCTCTGACGCGTATATGCATCTGACCCTGACATTTCCTCCTTTATTATTATAGCTAAACTTAGATGAGATGGTTATATGTAACGTGATAAATGATACGATAATAATAATTGTTTGTTAGGAATGTATGGTAAGTTCAAACACATGTTGTATCTTTATTGCAAAATGAAAATTATAATGTTAAGAATGTAGGGTAAGTTCAAACACATCACGAACATTCTATCACACAGTTCTTTGAATCTTTAAGAGTAAAGTTTTGGAACGATATGCAACGACAACTTGAGTTTAACGAAAATTTTGACATAATCGCCGAGTGAATTTATATTGCAAGAACACGTACTTTTCATGTTGGTACCCTCTACCAATATTATCTTTAATCCATTTTTCTTACAATCTTTTCTTCATTTCTTGTCATCCAATTCCTTTTGTTTGATCTATAACGCGGATCTATGGGATAGAAAGATCAAGAGACCAACAAAACAGAAGAACCAAAATAAAGTGTCTAAAATTAAACCTAATCAGTTATTCATGATATTAGTGTGTTGTACATAGAAACCGTTGGGAAATCTAGTACAACATATATGGGAGTTGTTCGAGCATATACAAGAGTTCATAGCATTATTGTGCACACGAAATTTTCGTAAAACCTTTAACACTAAACAAACGTGCGATTTGAGTATGAACTTTCGGTGCAAGGCATCAAGTATTCGTGATCACAGTATTGATCACTGTCATGCTCATGATATGCGATGGTTAATTACCTCTAACTCGATCCATAGTGTTCTTTCTCTGCAATAGAGACAACTTCTTGATCCTTGGCCATGGCATTCATATAGTAAAAATGTAAACCTATCCAAATGCAGAAACCCTCGTGATCGTATCCTAAACATGCCTTAGTGGGAATATACTTGAAACAGATGAGAATCAATGGTCAATTCAGAATGAAAGCAGAAGTGCAGGTTTGGATATCCAATCCTGATGCATCTCCTTTACAAGAAAGAAAGTTCAGTTATATTCTCTTTACCAGGATATAGATATATGGCAGCAAAGAGAGGAATCTCATTCCTTAACGAAGTCTTATGTGGTAGCAAAGATCTTATGGGATATATCAACTTTCATGAGGGCCATGCAAGATCTTATGGGATATATGAGAATAAAAAGGGATAACTAGGATTTATACTGGATCACAAACCAGGTAACTAGAACAAAACACTCGCAGTAGTGAGAGTGTGATCGAGATTACATACCCAAATTAGCACAGCTACGTAAGATCATTAGTCTATTAATCAACTTAAAGCAACATAATCAAACTCCACTCTAGCTTGTTAACAAGGCATTTGAAAATATAGAGGCTGGAACTGGAATAATTATCACATTCAGTTTAAGCAACCCTAGCAATAGCTTTGCAAACCAATGGGGTCTTCATCTCCATAGACAGCTTCAAACACTCTTCCAAGTCCACACCAGCATTATCAGACTCAACCCAGTCGAAGCTCTGAAGCAACTGAGCCAGCCACAGCTGAACAGTGGCCAAACCCAAAGCTTTTCCAGGGCAGACCCTCCTTCCAGAGCCGAAAGGCGCCAACCTCATATCAGACCCCATGATGTTCACATCCTTAGACGATTCCATGAAGCGCTCTGGATTGAACTTCTCCGGCTCAGACCAGACATTCTCATCATGAGTGATTGCCCACATATTCACCATGGCTGTAGTCCCAGCTGGGAGAAAGCTCTCCCCTAGATACACATCATGGATCGCAATGCGAGCCCATGAAAGTAGAGGACCAGGTGGGTGAACCCTGAAAGACTCCTTGACAATGGCTTGAAGGTAAGGCAGGTTGGGTATGTCAGAACCCGAAACAGGCCTGGATGAGCCACAACACAGTCGATTTCTCTTTGCGCTTTGGATTGAATTTCAGGGTGCAAAACCATCCTTGCAAGAATCCACTCTAGCAGAATAGCCACTGTGTCAGTTCCCCTGAAGATCATTTCCTGCAAGCAGAAGTGAATAACAATAATTAGTATACAAAAATCAAATAACATGTGAAATAAAGAACTAGAAAACAAAATTTCATACCCAAAGAACAGCAACCATGTCAGAGTCACTGAGCTTCTGATCCTTCTCCAAATCAAGAAGAACATCAACAAAGTCCCCAATGCAATCTTCATCAAACTTTTCACCTCTGACCCTCTTCACTCTATGTTCCTCAATGATCTTACCCACAAAAGCTTCAACCTTCACAACCAAACCCCTAGCTCTCTTCCTCACACCCTGAAAATCCAACCACCCAAGCAACGGAAAATGGTTACCCCAATTAAAAATTCCAAGCAACTCATACCCTTCCCTCACCAATCCTTCAAGCTCAATCCCCTCACCACCTTCCTCCCCAAACTCATAGCATTTCCCAAACACCGTCTTCATCACATTATTCAAAGACGCCAAATGAAGCACCTTCTTAACCTCAACTTCTCCATTTCCAGCCATCAAACTCCGAATCTCCCCCACCATTTTCCTCCCCATTTCAATCCTAAACCCTTCCGAACCAGCTATTCTCTTCGGACTGAACAAATGAGTCGCTGCGATTCTCCTCAGATTCCTCCAGTACTCTCCATATGGTGCAAACCCCATGGCTCTGTTAAACAGAAGCTCGTATGCAGTTTCGTTCCTCGGCCTGTTAGCGAAAGATGAACTGTTGAGAACCTCTTTCGCAGTCTCCGGGTTGCTTGAGATCACGAACCGGCTGAAACCAACCGATAGAGACAGCAAAGGTTTGGCATTCAAGCTTCTGGCGAGCTTGGCCAGAACTCTGTGAGGTGTAGAATCAGTGAAGATGGACATGGAACCAACGAGAGGGTATCCGGGTGGGCCGGGAATAGGGTTGCAAGCTCTGACCTTACAGAGAGCCCAGGCGAGACCGCCGGGTCTGAGCCAGAGAGCAAATAGGGAGATGAAAAACAGAGCATAAGCAAATGGCTCCAAGGCGGGAAGGGAGGAGTGAAACATTATGGGGATGAATAAAGGGTCGGAATCCATGGAGAGCTTCTGGGTGTGGAAGGGTTTTGAGGGAATGTTTTCAAGAGTTTAGGAGGAGAGTTGAAGCGGTTTTGGGAGAGTGGAAGTGAGGAAGGTGAAGAGTGAGTGAGCGTGGAAGACGAAGAGTGTGAAATGGGGTTAGTTAAATAGAAGATGGGAGGGGGTGAACTAACCATGGTAATAAGTTAACCTAACCCCGCCCGGGTTAAAAGTGAAACTCAAACCTCACAAGTCCGTCATTTGGTTTTGAACTTTTGATTTATGGTAATTATTGTGGTTTATGGTTGGGGCCCAAACTTTTGGATTTGATTTATAATACGTTTCAAAAGTTGATGAGACAACTTTTAATTCAATTTTCATCTATGTTTTTTCAAAATTTGTGTTCTTGGAGATGTCGATAATAGTACGAAACAATCAATAATATTCACGATATTTTCTTGAAGTTTTTCGTTTTTAACAAGCATCAATGTTAACTTTTGATTCAAATATGTATTGATGCATCTATCACAATTTGTGATCTTAAGATAGATCAATATTTCGATTAGAAATTTCTTCTCTCAACCATATTTTGATTGTTAATACGATATATGATGCATGAGCATATAAGGTAATATTTAATTAAAAATTTGTAATTTTGATATTTTGTTATTAAGATATAGTTTTAAGAAATTATATTATAATTTTTAGGATTTACATTTAATTAACTTTCTTTTTTAGCTTGAGGCTACTTATTCTCCAAGTATTTAACCCATATAAATATGAGTATTGTAATAGTTGTTCGGAGCTTATCTTTTATAATTTCAATCAGTCTATTTGTGGCATGGATTTGCCCTTTTCTACGAGTTTGCTACTCTATGTTGAGTTATTGTTGGAGGTTTGTTCTTGATACCTGATCCGCATCAGTTGTTATCAAAGCTCTGGCGAGAGCTTGGTGGATTTCATGTCTCAGGTCGGGCGAAGAGGCGGATGTTTCAGAATGGAGGGTCGTGACGTCAACAACGACATAGCTAAAATCAAAAGGATGCTTCAGCAACTTGCGGTACGTATCAATCGCATCGATGCTCAACGACGGGGTCATAAGAGTTTCGACGGGAGAGAGACGTTACCACATATCATCAACGTATTGATCGCATCGAAACTTTCAACCAAGATAGTGATGGTTCCGACGGGGAGATAAGCGTTGGCCCATTTCACACTACTGGAAAATAGCACTTAGACGATGGAATTAAAAATTCCGTCTCCAAAGTGGTACTTAAGCGACGAAATTTTATACTTAGGAGACGAAACATTTTCCGTCTCCTAAGTTGTTCTTAGGAGACGAAATATTAAGAGACGAAATATTTTGATTTCATCTCCTAAGAACAACTTAGGAGACGAAATTTCATTCCGTCGCTTAAGTACTACTTAGGAGACGTAATATTTTTACTTAGACGACGACATTTTGAAAAAAAAAAATAAATTTATATGAATCACTTTGGAGACGGAACTACATTCCGTAGTCTAAGTAGAACTTATGAGACATAAATATTTACTTAGGAGACGAAATGTTTTTTTAAAAAAAAAATTATGAATCACTTAGACGACGAAAATAGAACATTTCGTCGCTTAAGTTCTAAAAATTTGAGGGCCCATCTTCCCGTGTAAAATTTCATGAAAATTCAAACCAAAATTTTTCAAAACATATCAATTCTTTTAAATCACACACTCACCAATCTTATCAATAAAAGGAAACTCATCTTCTCCTAGAGCTCTCTCTCTCTCTCTCTCTAGACCATCACTCTCATGTCGGCCTCTCTCTCCATTCTCACCGCTCCTTCCTCCGCCGCCACCTTTAACTACACCACCCCCACCAACGCCACCTCCAACTGTCACGCGCTCATCGACTTCGTCCCCACAAATGCCACCACTCTCAACACCGTCAAGACCCTCTTCAACATCACTCGGCCACCTCTGCACCCGCCTCGGAGCCAACAACCTCTCCCTCTCGACACGACCCGACTCACCCGTCCTCGTCGCCAGCAAGCTCCTCGTCCCCTTCTCTTTCCCCGAGCCTCAGATCTGGGTCCGATCTCCATCACCATAGACGCCGCTGCCACCACCTTTCTCTCTCTACCAAGCCTTTCCGTCGACCCACCACCGTCCCTCGAAATTTCAAAAGGGTAAGAAATCAAGGTAAGTTCTTCAATTTTTCTGGTTTAATTAGCTTTGGTGATAGATTTATGTGTGTTTATGCATAAACCCGTAAGCTTAGCAAGAACATGACAGAACTAGAACACACACACACACACACACACGACAACATTTAAAGTGGTTCACCATACCGGCGGAGGGCATGGCTACGTCCACTTGGAATTCACTATCGGGAGGCCTCAATGCCTTTGGTGGTGTTACAAGATTATGAGCCTCTAAGATGTTGTCATGGGTGGGAAAAGAAGATCGATCCCTTCTACTTAGAGGGAACCCTTCCTTTATAGATTAGGAAGGTTCCCACTTACAACACACTTTCGATGTGGGACACATTACACATATTTCTTATCACGATGCCTCCTTGCCGTGCTTGGACGGAGGACCTCCTGATGTGATATTGATGATCCGACTCCATGATGATGTAGTTTGCATGTCGGACTACCGGATCCATGCCGGAGGCGAGACCCTTCGTGGCCGGAAAAACGGTCTACGAGGTCGTTGCTTATGTTTGCGGTATATATACCAACAACAATGTGTTTTTGTTTAATTTGATTTTAATTTTAATTTTGGTTAGGATGTGATTGGTATGATGGTGGTGGCATGGTGGTTATTTGGTACGGTGGTGGTAGTGGTGGTGGCATATTTGGGGCAGATTGTTGACATGAAATTGAAAGAGAGATATTGTATTGAAGTTTACTGACCCCCAGTGGAAGTTTACTGCGGGTAGAAGTTTACTAGGGAGCAGTAAACTTCCACTGAGTTTACTAGGGGGCAATGAATTTGTTTATTAGGGTAAGAATGAGTATATGTTGTGTATAATTAACATGAAATTGAAAGGGAGATACTGTATTGAAGTTTACTGACCCCCAGTAGAAGTTTACTGGGGACACTGGGTTTACTAGGGGGCAATGAATTTGTTTATTAAGGTAAGAATGGATATATGTTATGTATAATTTGCATGAAATTGAAATGGAGATACTGTATTGAATTTTATTAATCCCTAGTAGAAGTTTACTAGGGGGCAGTAAACTTCTCTTGGGTTCACTAGCGGCCAATAAAGTTGTTTATTAGAGTAAAAATTGGTATTTGTTGTGTGTTGTGCCCCTGAAATTGAAAGGAAGTTATTTTTTGCAAGTTTAATGAGCCCCAGTAGAAGTTTACTGGGGGGCAGTAAACTTTATTTTTTTCATATGCAGTTTATAAATGTAAGTTTTTACTACTTATATGCAGGATGAGAAGAAGTTCAAGACATTTAGTTGTGACTTCTGAAACCTGCGATGGTGGTGATGGTATTTGGAGCGGTCGGAGTGAGTGGATAAAAAACCTGCGGTGGTTTTTTTTTTTATAATTTTTTTTCAGCCTTTAGTGACGAAATTTAATTATTCCATCTCCTAAGTGGATAATTTTTTTTATTATAAAATAAAAATCCGTCGCCTAAGTGCTTAGGAGACGAAAGTATTCCGTCTCCTAAGAACCACTTAAGCAACGAAATTTCAGGTTCAGTCGCCTAAGTGTCTACCTCACCACACTTAGGCGACGGATCTTAGCCGACGGACGTTCCGTCTCTTAAGTACTTAGGAGACGAAATCTGTCACATAGGAGACGAAATAATTCCGTCTCCTAAGTGTTTTTTTTCCAGTAGTGTCATCGATGTGCTCCGTTGTATGAGTCGGGTGAAAGGGAGAACCTGTCGGTTTTGACTATGAATGTTCAAATTCTATCTTTACTTTTTCAGTCAATAATAATTAAGAAAAAAAAAAGATGGTGTTGTGGATTTTAGTAAGCAACGATTTATGATGATTGTTTTTGTGATATTGTTGTGGCAATTGTGGTGCGGAAGAAGATGAAGATGCTAAGAAGGACGCAATCAAGGCATTGAAGAAAGATATTGACCATTATTTTGTTGATTTCTTGGAGTTAATGCCTTCATTATACATATTCCCAAAGTCGTTATTAATATTGTCAAATGATGGTGAAGGAAATTTTGGGATTGCGAGATTGAAGTTGAAGAGAAAATTTATTAAATCAGGATCAAGCATTTATTCCAAATATCTATTTATTTGGAAAAGAAGAATTCAATTGCAAGCGAATCTGTCAAAAGAATATTTGAAGCAGTGGAAGATTTTGTCTGAATTTTCTACAATCAATGATTCAAATTCGAGGACGAATTCTTTCCAACCAAGGGAGTTTGATGTAGGAGCATATAAGACAATATTTAATTAAAGATTCGTATTCTTTGATATTTTGTTATTAAGATATAGTTTTAGGGAATTATATTATAATTATTAGGATTTACGTTTAATTAGTTTTCCTTTTTAGCTTGAGGCTACTTATTCTCCAAGTATTGTAACCCATATAAATATGGGTATTGTAATAATTGTTAAAAGCTTATGTTTTATAATTTAAATCAGTCTATTTGCGGCATGGATTTGCCATTTTCTACGAGTTTGCTACTCCTTATTTCTGGTGTATCTTGAGTGATTGTTGGAGGCATGTTCTTGATACCTGATCCGCATCAGTTGGTATCAGAGCTCTGGCGAGAGCTTGGTGGATTCTATGTCTCAGGTCGGGCAAAGAGGCGGAGGTTTCAGAATGGAGGGTCATGACGTCAACAACGACATGGCTGAAATGAAAAGGATGCTTCAGCAACTTGTGGTACGTATCAATCGTATCGATGCTCAACGATGGAGTCGTAAGAGTTCCAACAGGGAGAGAGACGTTACCACCTATCATCAACATATTGATCGCATCAAAACTTTCAACCAAGATGGTGATGGTTCCGATGAGGAGATAAGCGTTGACCCATTTCATCGATGTGCTCCGTTGTGTGAGTCGGGTGAAAGGGGAGAACCTGTCGGTTTTAACTATGAAGGTTCAAATTCTATCTTTACTTTTTCAGTCAATAATAATTAAGAAAAAGAAACAAATATGGTGTTGTGGATTTTAGTAAGCCACCGATTTATGATGATTGTTTTTGTGATGCTTGTTGTGGCACGGAAGAAGATGAAGATGCTAAGAAGGACGCAATCAAGGCATTGAAGAAGGATATTGACCATAATTTTGTTGATTTTCTTGGAGTTAATGTCTTCATTATGCATATTCTAAAAGTCGTTGTTAATATTGTCAATCAGATCAATGATGGTGAAAGAAATTTTGGGATTGCGAGATTGAAGGCATCACAATAAGCATCACAAAAACAATCATCGTAAATTGGTGGCTTACTAAAATCCACAACACCATCTATTTTTTCTTTTTCTGAATAATTATTGACTGAAAAGGTAAAGATAAAATTTGAACCTTCATAGTCGAAACTAACAGGCTCTCCCTTTTCACCTGACTCACACAACGGAGCACAACGATGAAATGAGCCAACGCATATCTCCCCGTCGGAACCGTCGCCATCTTGGTTGAAAGTTTCGATGCGATCAATACGTTGATGATAGGTGGTAACGTCTCTCTCCCCGTCGGAACTCTTACGACCCCGTCGTCGAGCTTCGATGTGATCGATACGTACCGCAAGTTGCTGAAGCATCTTTTTGATTTCAGTCATGTTGTTATTGACGTCACGACCCTCCATTCTGAAACTTCCGTCTCTTTACCCGACCTGAGACATGGAATCCACCAAACTCTCGCCAGACCTCTGATACCAACTAATGCGGATCAGGTATCGAGAACAAGTCTCTAATAGTTACTCAACAAACATCAGAAATAAGGAGTAGCAAACTCGTAGAAAATGACAAATTCATGCCGCAAATCAACTGATTTAAATCATAAAATATAAGCTCCCTAACAACTATTACAATACCCATATTTATATGGGTTACAATACTTGGAGAATAAGTAGCCTCAAGCTAAAAAGCAAAGCAAATTAAACGTAAATCCTAATAATTATAATATAATTCTTTAAAACTATCTCAATAACAAAATTTTAAAAATTACAAATTTATAATTAAATATTATCTTATATCCTCCGCATCAATATATATATATATAAACCACTGTTACAAATGATGATTGATCAAATTCTATCGAGTCGACTTGTACATTTATCAAATAATGTATCTTGGCTGTTCAATAAGCATTTCTGCTAAGTATTTACCGTAATAACGAGTGGACGCGATTCTTGATTTGACAGAGCAAATCTTTAGCCGTGTGAATGTATGATCATGTCAAAATAATGGGAGAGCATCTGCAGAGCTATCGTCATAATGTGGTATTTCCTTTCTAAAGGTTCAGCAATGCAACGACAGATGGAGGGGGGCCTTTTACTGCAGGTGGAATCATTGGAGACTAGAAACTGGAAAGAGAGAAAGCGAGAGAAAGCGAAAGAAAGCGAAACTGAGTGAGACACTACACACGTGAACCTAAACCAATCAGAGTACAAAGATCGAGAGAGCTAGCTAGACTACGTCGCTTGTAGATTTTGCTCTTGATTTTGTTGCAGAGCTAAAGAGAAGGTTTTGCAGGGTTAGGTCAGTAGGTTGGTGCAGACTGCTGAGAGAGATAAAGGTGTGCCGTTGCAGTAGCCAGTTGGTGTGGAAAATATCAAAGAGCAAATGATCGATGCTGCTTGTGTCAGCTGCCAACGGCTTGGAAATTGGACTCTCCTACACTCTCTGCTCCGCCACTCCACGCCCACTTCCAAGTTTCAACATGCAGCTTAACTGGGTCGGAATTTGATTTCTATACTTCAACAAGTTTAATGCCTTTGTACGGACTCAAGTATATAACATTGATTGTGACAGAAATAGATGACTTGTGTATGATACCTTACTTGGCGCCTTTTATGAATATTATGTTCAAAATAAGAGCGATCTTTTAAGTTACTTTGATTATCAATATGAATTATTTTTTTAAAAGGTAATTTAACATGTACTTAAGGTATGAGTCAAGAAAAAAAAAAGTTTGAGTCAAGAGATTGCGCGCTACAAAGTTCTCAGTTTGGATATATACTTTTTACTTGGTTTGAGATGATTAGCATCCGGACTGAAATTTTCGTGCCATCAAAATCTACCACAATGTTAATGATTTTTTTTTTTTTTTTCATTTTTTGTACGCATCCATGCTTCAGTTTTGGCCTTCTGTGTTGATAGTGAATGGACCACCCAGAACTACCTAGCTACCAACTGTAGAAAGGTTCCATAATCTTGTTTCTGATATTGTAACCTGCACTTCAAGAATTGTAGTTTGCCAACAGTAATTACCAAGGTGTTACCAAAAAGAGAAATCAGCTTCCCAGTAGAGGAAAATGCATGACTTGTATATATAGAAACTGTGAAGATCTTAATTACTTTCATATAGATATGATCAACAGAAGCCTCTGGTGTAGAAAGGAAGCATTAACACAACCTCACATTTGCCAAGACCAAGCTTTGCTCGTCGATGAAACTCACTGCACAATATATTTCTTACAAGTGCCTTCTGAAGGTCTTAAAAAGGGGTGAATAGGCCCTGACAACTTTTTTGCTCTATCTCGTGCACAAAGATAGCAAAGATTATGCTATCCTGTTTGTTGTGAGACTAAGTTGTGTAAATAAAAAGACAAGTAAAAGATATAACACCAGTACGTTTTTTTATACGCAGAAACCCAGCAATTCGGGAGAAAAACTGCGTGTCTCTAACTCTTGAAAGAGAAACTATTCCATTATTGTAAAGACCATTCTTACAAGACTCACAACTCAGAGGATGACACAACACCTAGCCATCCTGCCTAGTCTAACTACTAGCACTCAACTGAACTTGCTCTCTTGTCACTCAAGTGTTTTACACATAGCACAAATCTAAGCTTCTATGCAGAATTCAACTAACACCTTTAGCTAATTCTCAAAGACAGCTTCGCCGAGGTTGTTGCATCACCTAGACAGATCTCAAGGTATGCAAATGCACAATAATATGAGTTTGAAAAGGTTTTGATGCTCAGCTCTAAGATTGACAATCACAAGGAAGACTTAGAGATATGAGCAGTTAGCAAAATACTAGACTCAATGGAAGAAAACAAACAAGACTATTTTCAACAACCAAAGAGCAAGAGAGATCTTGCTCTCTATTTATAGGCAACTTGCTCTCTATTTATAGGCAAAGCGCACAGCTATGAGGAAGCAAACACGTTTGCCACATCGGCAAGGTTCTTTTGAACTCTAGCTGCTTGTCTGAAATACTATGATAGATAGGACCCTAGGGATCCCTCCACTCACAAGACAAAAGCTGAGAATAGACTTTTCTAGGAAGGAATCAAGCCAAAAGAATAAGACAAATGGTTTTGAGAAAACTAGATCAGATTTAGTTAAGCATAAGGACTCTACAAAACCATTTTACCCAAGAGGATACTTAGGTCAGCTGATAGCTTGGGTGGTGCATCACATGGGCAGCTGCTGACTTGGTTTGTGTATCACAAAACCCAGCTGGTTATCAAAGGCTCAAGTTATGTGGTCACGGGTTGGTTTGCCACACCACCCTAGACTAACTTGGAGCTCAAGTACGAATACACTAATGTTTTGCTAAAAGATATTTGAAATTCAAACACTTAAAAACTGAAGCAACTCCATTTGAATATGCACATGGTCAGACCTAGTAGATAGACCAAATACAATAGAGGTATCCGTCTAATCGGGATGGCAAGCACGGCTGCCATCGTTTGTCACATCCCGACCCTTAAATTTTTACTTTATTTACTAGCTTGGTATTAATAAGAATTTTACCATCTTCGTCAATGATTTTATAGTTTATTTGATCCCTAGAGGGGTTTTGAGGGACGATAGTTTCGGAGGGATTATTTGTAGGAGAAAATATGACGACGGTAAAAATGGTAATTTTAGCTAGTAAAAAGTAATTTTTATTGTGGTGTTATTTTTTGATGTTGGGTTTAATTGAGGGTAGTGGACCGGTTTGGGGCAAAAAGCCCAAACCATCTCTCTCTCTCCCTTCTCTCTCCCTCCCGAGCCCTCTCCCCGCCGGACTTTCGGCCGTCCGTTCAGCCACCTGAGACCGCCGCTCCAGTCCTGATCGGTCGGCCTCCGACCCATCTCCCATCCTAGACCGGTGGCAGCCCCCCTAGCGCCACCTGAGAGAGAAACGACGCCCGGAACCTCCGGCTGTCCGAAACTTCCCGTTGCTAGAACTTCTTCCTCCGGCCGCCAAAGTCGGAGCTGCTAGGTTCTAAAGGAAGCCCTCCTCCCGTACGTTCATCCCTCCAAATGTCTCACCCTCTCTTGAGCTAGGTAAGGAGAATCGGTGAGTTGAAGTTGTAGGGCTCAAATCACTGTTTTTGTTCAATTGACCTAGCTAGGCTTGAAATTGGTGTTTGAGCTAGTTAGGAAAGTTGTAGAGGAGGTAGAGAGGAAGCTGCTGTTAAATTTTGGTAGGCATTGGAGGTCGCCGGAGTCGGCCTCCGGCCGCCGCTGTGTAGGGGATTTTCATGGTTTTAGATTGGTTATAATAAGGGGAGTTTTTGATGTGAATTTTAGAATTTTTGGAGGAGTTTTGGATAGGTTTGGGAATTTTTAAAGTTTGGTAATTTTGGCGAATTAATAAGGTAAAATCCGGCCGTTGGATTAAAGTCGTATAATCTGTGGAAGGGTGTAGTTAAGGCTGCGGGTTTTAGTATTGAGGTGCGGACCGTATCGAAGTTAGGCAATGATGAGCGTGTTTATGGCTCCCGGTTAATTTTGCCTATTTTATTAAATATTGGATTGTTAGTTGGGAATTTAATTATATATTTGGAACAGGACGAGAGGAGGCCCGAGCAGAAGAAGCCTCGGAGCGACATCAGGCTTAGGCCTAATTTGTGAGTGGACCTTTGTTTTTAATATATAAGCATGCAATGCTTTATGTTGTTGATCAGTTATTTCTCTGTTGAGAATCTTTATTTTCTGATATTTGGCAATTGACATCATTTATAAGACTTACCGAAAATGAGATTTTCGGTGAATAAGTATGTGGATATTATAAGTATAGTATGTACATAAATGCTAGCTAGCCATATGTGCTTGGTCCGTCATAATGAGGTAAAATTACATTATGGCGTGACGTGAGTGTTAGACACAAGCGTCATAGTCCTATATGAAAACTATTTTCTTATCTGGTTCATATAGGTTTTCATACAGGGAGTCCACAAGTATATATACACTCGCCCTCTTCGGTCATAATGAGGAAAAATTCTATTATGACGCGACGTAAGCGCTAGACGCAAGTGTCGTAGCCTTGTATGAATTCCTATTTTTTTTAATTTGTTCTTAGAATTCATACAAGAAGTCTGACGAGTGTAAATACATACGCATATATGTTTATATATATAGTAGAGCCCGAGAGGGTCCATTTTATTGAGTTATGGAGACTAGCCGGAACTAGTCATGAAATTGCCAGTTTATGATTTGAGCGCTTTTAAATTGTCGCATGCAGCATTTTCTATGAATATTAAAAATGGAAATGCATAAATAATTTATTTTATTTATTTTTGTCCACTCACTCTAACGGTTTTTAAATGTTTTCCCATGGGCCCTTCGTTTTAAAATGCCTAGTCTGCAGAGTTTGGGCTGACACTAGATCAAGGCAAGGCAAGGCATAGTTACCCACATCTCTTCCACCTTTCATCAGTAGGTTACCTGTTAACCTACTGCCTTATTTTTTTGCTTCCGCTAGTGTTTAGTAGCTCTAATTACCTTGGGACTATTGTTTACATTTTAATTTGGGAGATATCCTATGGTTGATGTATGGTTGATGTATGTTATAATTCATTTGGATATTTTTCAATGAATTGGAAGTTGGTTGTTTCGTCTAGGAGAGTAAATTCTTGATTTCTTCCGAGTTAGGGTTGTTCATTTTCAAGAGAGGTTTACCGAGTTCTTTAGTAAATTTTCCTTAGAGGTGGACCCTGTAAGACTTACTTCGGATTTCAGGGTGAAATTTGGGGTGGGTCTTGACAACCTTGGTGAATGAATGTGATGCATATACATGAACTACCTGATGCACATAAGATCTGTCAGGTTCTTCATTCTCCACTTGAGTAGTTCTTGCTACCAAACTATAACATGTAGCATGTATCCTTGTGTTTTGATCGTAAAGGGATAGCCAACAATTCTTTTACTAACACCTTCAAGGCTAGGATAGCATTTGCTATTTCTGCTTTTTCTCATCATTTCAATACCCCAAGCTGAATCAGAATACGTTTTTTTCCTTTTTGTTCAAGGAAAGAATTCAGGAGTTGGAATAGGTTTCCTTATACGATCGGTTTTAAATTAAAGACTGGATTTTAGGCTTTCCATTTCCTAAATTAATTACTTTCAGGGAAAATTCTGAATCCTATTTAATCAGGGAAGAGTCTAAACCTTCCTATTCCTAGTAGGCTTTTGGGACTCGATCTTATATACTCTATAAATAACCTCAGGCTTTGGATAATCTGGATGTGTTCTTTGTAGTGAGAAATGAGAGTCAAACATTCTGCTGCTTTGCTTTTCTAGTGCATTCTCTATGGCAAGTCTTACAAGAATCAGTGCTCCTTTCTTTCTTCTTCTTCTGCTGATCTGTTCGATAAATGGAGTTTCAGCCCTTGGTATCAACTATGGCCAGCTTGGTGACAATTTGCTACCACCGCAGCAAGTTGTGAGCCTCTTAAGGTCCAACAACATCGCAAAAGCAAGAATTTTCGACACCAATCCTCAGATACTAACTGCATTCGCAAATTCAGATATTCAGCTCATTGTGACGGTGGAAAACACTATGCTAAGCCAACTAAGCAACCCCCAAGCAGCCATTCAGTGGGTCACTACACGCATCAAGCCTTACCTTCCGGCAACGAAAATCACAGACATTATGATAGGGAACGAGCTTGATGCAACGGATTTGCTAGCTAGCCTTGTACCGGCCATGACCAGCATTCAAAAGGCACTATCTCAGTTAGGTCTTGATTCACACATTAAGGTGTCATCGCCTTTTTCTTATGGGGTGATGGGAGAGTCTTATCCACCTTCTGCTGGCAGTTTCAAGAGTGATGTCTCCGATGTAATGTCACAAGTGTTACAGTTCTTGTCAACCACAAAGTCACCATTTTGGATCAATGCATATCCTTACTTTGTGTACAAGGGCAACTCGAAAGAAATTCCTCTAGACTATGTGCTTTTCAGCAATGCCGGTTCATCCACAGGAATGACTGACACTAGTAGCAATTTGCACTATGACAACTTGTTGTATGCTCAAGTAGATGCAGTCATTTATGCCATTAAGGCATTGGGGTTCGATGGTATAGAGGTTAAGGTTGGGGAGACAGGGTGGCCATCGAAAGGGGATGACGATGAACTTGGTGCAAATTTAGAGAATGCTGCTCTATACAATGGGAAGTTATTGAAGAGGCAATTGACCAATGAAGGTACACCTTTGCAGCCTACACTTGACGTCTATGTTTTTGCTCTTTTCAACGAGAACAAGAAGGCTGGACCAACTTCGGAGAGGAATTTTGGTCTATTTCAACCGGATGGAACTGTGGTTTACAATGTGGGATTGACTGGATACTCATCTGCCACAAATGTTCCCCCATCACCTCCATCACAAAGCCAAACAAAACCACCAATAACTCCAGCTACTAACTCAAGTGGTGCCTCATCTTCACCTTCAGTCCCTTCAGAAGTATCAGGCTCAGCTACTAATTCGACTAATACTTCATCCCTCTCATCACCTCCCGAACTTGGTTTGACATATTCCTCTGGTGCCAAGGCAGCAACATGGAGAAGCTTCTTGTTGTACTTGTACATTGTTCTTGGTGTAATTATAGTTTTTGTGGTCATGATTTGTGTACGATCACGTAATAGTTAAATCAAGGAGATAATGGCTCAGTAATTTGTTCGATCAAATAGATAGGATGCTGTAAAACACTGATTTTTATTTTTTTCAATATATATATATTACTATATTTACTTTTCTTGTGACGGCAAGTTCATCAATATAAAAGACCTGGCTTTGACATTATCAGAGCTAATTTACGTAATTAACTTTTTGTTTTGCCTTATAAAAAGGTCTTCTCTCCGTGCAAATTTACATCTATTCAGTGATTTCAGTCACACATTGGCTAATTGTTTCGTTTAACTAATATAACCGAAGTGCAGATGCAAGAGTATATTGGCTTTGATCTGGTTGATGAACCCACTTAACTAGCAGCTCAAAGCCTTAAACTAATTTTCAGAAAGAAACACACTGAACACAATCCCATGCCAACTAAACACACTAAACACAACCCAACTAAACACACTTAACTAGCAACTAATAGAGCAGATGGATGATAAATGACCTGTAAATTGATCGGATCTTGATCCGGACCCATTCCGGATCCGTGGTTTTTAAACGGGTTTGGATCGAAAATTAGACCCGTTGATCCGTTAAGGACCCGGATCCGTTAACCCGTTTATTAAACAGATCGAGGGTCTAATGATAATGGTATAGGTTACAGATCCGGTCCATTTACAAGTCTAATGATAATGGTATAGGTTAGGGAAGAGAGGAACAACCGAATGAGAAATTTTTAAATGCTCCCGAATGACCACGTGACAGTCTGACGTGGTCCTCCTTACCAATTAAATTTTAACACATGGATTTATTACAATTAAAATATAAACTAAAGTTTTCTATATTTTGTGAAATTACCATCTTAGGTTTTTTATGAGTTTGGCCTAGGGTTTAGGGTATAGGATATATGGTTAGGGTATAAGTTTAGGGTATAGGGTATAGGGTTTAAAAAATCAACAAGAAACTCAAAATGGTCTTTGACAAAATCGCTAAAATTGTTTTTCATCATGAAATCCACATGTCAAAATTTAAATGGAATAGAGGACCACGTCAGCAAGGCCGTTCCTGAAGGATATAAAGCCCGGTGCGAACAAAATAATTGTGCCCCTCATATAATTTTTCTAATATAAAAAATACGTACTGAATTGTTGTTGAGTTTCGACCCTAGAGTTGGGGACTAAAAAATTGAATTTATCACTGAAATATCGGCGATATTTTTGTTCTTTTCAATTGTCGATAATTTTTGAATTTGAGAGCTGAGATTCAAACCTTGATCCTATAGGAATCAGAGAAACGCCTTAGCCATCTCTATTAAGATAAATATTTGTTATATATCTACATTTAAACATATTAATAGACTCATTATATGTAATTATATTTGGATATTTCTTTTTGAAACTTTAACGAAATCAATACTTTTCTGATATTTTGTTGAGATATCTATTTTTTTAACCATCGAAATTTTCCAAATTTTCCAATACCCGATATATTTTTGAGAAAGAGAAGTGTGTGTTATAAATGAGCTGGCCTCCTTGGTAATAAGAGAGAAGATAATTTTTCAAAACGGATGGCTCTGATTTGATGTCCCAAAAAGAAGAAAAAACATGGCAGTCATGATTGAAGATTGAATAAGAAGAATACGTAGACTGGCTAGGGAGAGAAGAGAAAAGAGAGATAAATATGTTTATTCTTTTGCTGCCATATGTCATCTTCTCAATTATCAAGCTAATGAAACCAACCATTCTCAATTGCTCCACAACCTTGTTTGTCAGATCGTGCCCTCTTTTCATCCTGTGCCTAGTGCGGTCGCCCTGGCTGCCCTGTGCTCACGCCGAGTCTGCACGTCAGACTATCATGAGGTTCTTCAGGAGTACTGAAAAATTTCTCTAAGCAAAGACATTGAGCTTTTAAAAGAACTAATATGCTCATTTGCAAACTGAATATGATAAAACTGTTCTTCCCATTCCCGCGATTCCGGTAGCAAGTGGAAAAATAAGGAAGGGGAAAGAGAGTCAGCCTAGGAAATTTCTGAGATGGGAGGAGTTGGAAAGAAATTCTTGATGAAATGGTTTTCTTGTCCAACCATCCCATTCCAACTATTTCCTCAAACTCTTACTCCCTTTCTCACCCATCTTGATTCAAGTTTCTTTCCCAATAACAAGATTAATTTAACCATAACTAATATATAGATAGAGCTGTAGGGAATGAACAAGAACAAAATGTGACTCTTATGACTATACTGGTTCACAAAATTTGACTGCTCAAAACTTGTCAGGCACAAATTCATCATGACTTGGAATACAAACAAGGAACAAAATGTGAAATGTGTAAAGGGTCAGATCTCTCAAAAGAGGCCCAATATATTTGGGCCAATCCAATATGCCTATTTAAATTCATTCCTCAAAAGCCCAAAGGAATCCAGTGATCAGCAATTTTTCAGAACACAAAACCGGAATCATAGAACAATCTTCAGAAATCAAAACCCGAATTTTCAGTAAACCATCAGGATCACAGACCCATTTGGTTAGCAATCATTAATATCTAATTGGGTGCTTTCAATATCTTGTGAATTTGATTGTTGTTTCAATTGATGCCCAGACCATGTTTGTGAAAATGTCTGGGTGAATGTTTGTGTTGTGATGTGTTAGGGATTTGAAGGAAAAGAGGGTTAGCTGGGATCATGATCGGAGGTGGGCGTGTACGGCTGAACCGGTGGCAGCAGGCGGCGGTGGCGGTTGGGTCGGCGGTGGGGGCATTGCTGGACCCAAGAAGAGCTGACCTGATAGCAGCTCTGGGGGAGACGACTGGGAAGCCGGCATTCGAAAGAGTTCTGCAGAGAATGAAGAGTAGCCCTGAAGGCAGAGTAAGGCCTCTTTTGTATTACTTAACAAATGATATGTTTCTGCTTTGGTGCTTTTGTTTTGGGTGCAAATGAGGTCTGGGGTGTTGGATTTTTGGGTATAATGTGACAATTTAGGAAGAAAGAGAATAGTATTAGGCGTTAAGACTGCTAGGAAAGGTGTAATCAGATTAAGAATGGCGCCCCTCGGGCTTTCTTGTAAGACTGGCAATGGTGTTCTTCATGTTGCTGAGAGTTGTGTGGTTTTCCTGGATGGAACCTACTGACAGCATGGAATTAGTCTATGTAGGATTAACGAATATATGATATACAGTATAGCTTCTGGAATTAGTATTAGGCATTAGATTGTTGTATGAATATATGATGAGTC
Source organism: Fragaria nilgerrensis (assembly GCA_010134655.1). Taxonomy (NCBI): domain Eukaryota; kingdom Viridiplantae; phylum Streptophyta; class Magnoliopsida; order Rosales; family Rosaceae; genus Fragaria; species Fragaria nilgerrensis. The sequence goes on along the minus strand of WPAB01000224.1, from coordinate 17,186 downwards.
ATATACGATATACATATACAGTTGCAGTATAGCATTTGGGTAACAAGTAGGTGTTGTTGTGCCTTGTAATAGTATATACTCGTTCCAGTAATAGAGTTCCAGATAGGTACACATTTGCAGTATCACCTAGTACTCATAATGTGGTTTACTGAGATGGACTTTCATATGTAATTAACTGTCGTGCCTTGTATCTGCAACACAATATGGACTAAAATGGCCCCAAATTTCATAAGTCTAGAATGAGAATAAATGACTTTATGTTTGCTTTGTATCTCATGGAGGAAGCTTTTTTTGCTTCTTGAAAGACATTTGTATAGAACCTCTTCGTACATTATTTCCTTGACACTTAACTCTCGTTATTCTAAGACCAATGGAGATTTTTCTTTACAGGCCATACTGTTGGAGCAACCCCGTGTTATATCTGCAAATGTGGGTCATGCATGGGATCTTCCAGCAAACACATTTGGTGCTGCCTATGCAAAGTTCATGGGATCTAGGAACTTCTCTCCAGATGATCGACCACCAGTGCGTTTCATGGAAACATATGAACTTGCATATGTGGCCATGAGGGCTCGTGAGGTGCACGACTTCTGGCACACCCTTTTTGACCTTCCGACGAATTTGATGGGTGAGTCGGCACTCAAAGTAATAGAGTTTCAGCAAATGTACCTTCCCATGTGCTTGATGTCCGTTGTAGGAGGCTCGGTGAGATTCAATGATAAGCAGAGAAAATTGTTCTTCCAGCACTACTTTCCTTGGGCCATTCGAGCTGGTATGCAGTCAACAGATCTCATGTGTATATACTATGAGAAACACTTCCATGAGGATTTGGAGGATGTTCGGAGAAAGTGGGGTATAACTCCTGCTCCTGCTATTCCTAAACAAACCCAGGCATCAGCAGCCTCATCTGCTCCAGCAAAGAAACCGGAGATTTCTTGAGCACATGTATCACTAAATTTGCTTGAATATTGACACTGATCATATTGTTTTGTTTCCATAAGTTCATTCTCATGAGCTAGATATATTAGTTGTATGAATTACGTAACCATCCGTGCTAGCAACTTAAATACTTCCAGAGTAAGATTACCACTTAGGCTTGTGCGTTGTTGTATTACATGGAAAGTGTGCTTCCTCAATTACATCACAATCTAATTAGGCTTGTGCGTTGGTATTTCCTCTTGAGTTGTTCTATTAAGAGAGTCAACTACGGTATAACAAAAGCACCACTCTAGCAATCAAAAATTAAGCAACTGTGAATGGCAAGAAAGCTTTGGACCAAAACATCAAAAGCTTCGAGCGGCAAGAAGCTGGAGTTTGGAGAAGGGGCGAAGACAGGATTAACCTTGGTTGGTCCCAACTCCGAATCACATTCTATCCAACAGAGAAGCAATAAAGAAAGAAAGTACAACTATAGATGGCTAAAAGATATGAACCGTTGGCAAAATATAACAGACTGCTTTGAAAATTACAGAAAACATCACACATGCACTGAGAGAACTGCTTTGTCCATGACAAAGAAATCCAAATCAGATGTTTAAGCATCTAAAATAGAGCACTCCTGATTGAATAATCCCAACAATCACAACACTATATTACATCTCATGCCATAAAGTTTTCATTGTTTATGTAAAGGATGAAAACATTCCCCATCCTGATTGTAAATGTTCCACAAAAATCAACAATATGAGGGCACTCAGTTTCCAGCTGGTCCACCAAAGAGATAACCCAAAGAAGATCCACCACCTGGGGCAGAGTGGACCTTAGTAGAGGGTCGATCCTGCACGGCAAGGAAATCAATATGAACGTCATTATGACACATAACATATGAGACCGAAAAAGATAAACAACCAACATAGTTTTAGGGCATGAAGACAATTACGAGGCAAGGAAATAAGAATAACCAGACTCCAGTTTAATAATCAACTGTAAAAGTACTTATTATGATAGAAATAGCCAACACATTAAGATTACTCTAATAAGGCGACTTAAGAGATTGCATTTCAAATCTACACTGCATTGAATACCTAGATATTCCATTCACCAGACTATCTGCTACTCTAGAAGGAGGGGAGAGAGGGCCGGATGATTTGTGGAAGGTTGAGGGAAACTGTTAAAAGTAAGATGTCATGAAGACGAGAAATTTTGCAAGATAAGATTTTATTAATTTCCCTCTGAGGAAGAACCTTTGAGAAACATGTTACATTATCAATCAAGAACCACTTTTACACGCTTGTTATATCCCTATGAATGAAATTGAAAAAGACAAGAGAACACTGATAGAAGAAAAAAAGGTGCGACATTTTGAGGAACATAGAATACGACAAGGTTAGGGAAATATACCGTAATGAAGTTTCCAGTGTTTTGGCCATCTGCACGCATGTAGTTATTTGTAGAAGTACTATGGATACCAGCAGGAATCTGCTTGGTGATATCTACTGGTTCAGGTTTGGGAGGGGGAGGAGAAGCAGTTGGTTTGGGAGTAGGTTCATTCACAGCCTGCACTTCCTTTGGGGCAGCTTGGACATTGTTTGTTCTTGGCTTTGGAGCCTCTCCACTCCCAAAAAGATAGTCCAAGGAACTCTGACCCCCACCGCTGCTGACTCCACGACCCATATTCTTCAACGAATCTGTTACCAGCAGAAATGCTTGGAATGCATATTTAGGAAAATAAACAAAATTGTCCATGCTACGCTTCAAATACACCATCATGTATATAGCAATAGAAAAGACCTCAGTCAATGTAGCACTCAATCAACTAAGATATGTAACTCTTGTAATGCTTAATCAACATAAAAGCAAAAAAGCAAACAAACCATTAACAGTAAATCCAAGAGTAAATACAAATCTTAAAATCTCCATAATCAACTGGCAGGGCAAGGTAGCTCTTAATGTTAAGTACCTAAATGTTTCTGCGGCACGAAGAAAGTGCCGTTTTTCTTTCCTACTACCACAATCGATTGCGAAAACTAGCTTTGTTTTTCGAATCTGAAGTACACATTATAGCCATATACACAAATTTCAAGCCAATACCTCTACTGTTTCGGTCCTCCGCCTAACACAACCAAAAAAATGAACCTAATTTTCGAAATCAGAACAACAAAACCTTCAAATTCCATTCAAAACCTAGTGGATCATTTCATACAGATTAGGCTCTACATGCAAACAATTTCATCCATAAATTGCACAGAATTTAAGCAACAGATCAAATCAATAGCAGCAGAAACTTCTCAATCACTCACTAAAACAAATCGGCACACAGATCTACCACTAGAGTAAGCTGATCATAACTGGCCACAAAATCCAGTGACAAGAGCAAAGAAAAGCATCAAACCAACCACAGTGGAATTACAAGAACGGAAATTGAGAGCTTGAGTCGCCGGAAAGCAAATCGGAGAGAGAAGGGAAGGAGATCCAGGGGGTAGAGGTGGCGTACCTGGCGGTGGTTGAGATGAGATTTGCGAAGAGAAAGCTGTGAGCAGAGAGAGAGAGAGAGTGAAAGAGTTAAAGACTGAGCCTTGAGCTCTACTACTTTATTAAACTTCCATTTAAATTATTATTTCTTTTCTTTTTCTTTCTTTTTGTTATTTTTCGAGAGAGAAAGGACTATAGTCGAACTCTGATAATGTCGGTCAGAAGAATCTAGCCGTTAGGTAGCGTGATACAGAAAATGCTTCTCTTCGTATAGTTAAAAAGTCTGGCGTATTAAACTCAGATCGAATCATTTAAGACAAGCTGATTGTGATTTAATAGGATAATATGATAATGTGAATGAATAAAACAAACAATTATGAAAGTGTAACTGTTAATGAGTAAATAAAGCATATAGTGCAATTTATTTAATAAAAAGAGGCCCAACCAAACCCCACCAATAATAAAACTAAAGTGAAAATCACGCAAATTATTTAGTTCATATATATGTTTTGTATATATGAAACAGGCAACGCATGTTTTCACAAAAGTTTGGTCAGAGGACGGACCACAATGCTCATGTATCTATTTGATCTATCATGAATGAAAGTTCATATTCTTAAGATATATATGTTTTATATCAATTTCTTTTTCTGATTTCAAGAATATTGTTCAGTACCATTTGGTCTCTCCTTAGTAAATGAGAAGTTGTGAGTTCGACTCACGAAGTTGTAATATCTGATAAAAAAAATAATATTGCCCCATATCTTCAATTGCAGCTATAGACATGCCATATACATTATCTATTAAAAAGAGCCCCAACCAAACCCCCACCAATAATCTGTGGTACTTTGTATTCTTCTAATTGATTGAGAAAGAACATTATGCCACTGAGGCATTTGGTGTAAACCCCCTGCTGCTGGCATATTCTTCTTCAGACTTGCCAAGATTGAGTGTTGTTGTTTAGATTTTCAGAAGATTAATCCACTTTATACCTTCAACATACCCAATTTCTTGAGTGTTTGCTTGTGTTCTTAGTTGTTGATGTTATGAGATGCGACATCTAATTTAGACTATTAGTGAGTGATAACATAACATACCAAATTGTGTGACAATCGAGAGTAAACACATTTTATATAAAATTTGATGCCTTAATTAAGACTCTATACTGGTATATACAATGAAGCCTTTTATGTGCTGGACTCTATAACATTGCTATATGTATCTGGTAGGTAAGTAATTGAAGCTCAACTCAGATAGCCTTTTTGGACTCTATAACATTGCTATATGTATCTGGTAAGTAATTGAAGCTCAACTCAGATAGGTGGAACCTGGGATATCTCTACTAATATCCTATGCAAAGCCTGAGGCCTTGAGAAAAAAGGTGCATGATCAGAGCCTTTTAGTCGATAAAACTGTTCCGGCGGATTTGATTCTAACATTGCCTCCTGTAGTGCAACACTAATGGCATGATCTTCTTGTGTGACTATGAAAAACCGCCTAACGGATCCGTAATTCTTGTCAGAAAGAGAGAGCTTCTCAGTGACTGGTGCAAAAGGGATTGGCCTCATTGATACTGATGCTAATGCAACATCCTGGTTTAGAAGCAACAGTACTAACAGCTTTAGTCAAAGTGAAATTTGAAAGCAATACTTAATTAGAAAAGTTGCTGTTAGTTTGTATAATCATGTCACATTACCTTTGCTGGACTTTGATTGAACAACAAGTCTTCAGTAAATTTTTTGCCGACACCAATAGCTGTAGGAGGCTGATCCTTCCCATTTGCATACAAGAATACCTGAGCCTGTCGCATCAGATCATTCGAGCTTGTCTGCATCATCATCAAAAAGAGAAATCTGGGTAAATACTACATCAAAGCAATGAGTCTCATTATAGTATCGTGTGAAAGAAGGACATGTATACCTGTTGAGCAAACAGATTAAGAGTACTCTGCCCACTGGTTAACATTGCTGCAGATATGAAGATGGCCTTTGCAATTTTAGACGGAAACAACTCCATTGCATATGAGATACACGTACCACCAAAATCATGTCCAACCAAAATGACCTGCATTTTATCATTGTAATTTAGCTTACACGACAAGGAAGCTATGTCATTACATAACGAAGAACGAATGGAAACTAGAGCACAAACCTTTTTGCCGTCGTCTAGATTTTCAAGGATTTCAGTAAGTGGCTTCACGTATTGTGCAAGACTAGTAATGCTGTTTGTATCGAATGAGTGGATTCCAGAACCAGTTAAGTCGACTGCATCAACTTTGAACCCACTTTCTTCCAGAAGTGTCATTGTTTTATACCAGCACCAAGCACCAAACCCACCTCCATGAACAAGTACGAAATGATTCGTTTCCAGACCTTCAATCTTCACATCCTGTTAAGAAAATTGAACAATTAAACCAAAATACGTGGTAAGTAGTTGTCACCATAATTTTAGTTTTGATTGAATAACAGAACGAACTATATCATTGTTTTGAGATGAGTGAACCACTTCACAAAAAATAGAGAAGCAGGCAAGTCAAACCTGCTTGTCAACAAGCTCAAGAGGCTGAAAGAGAGTATCAGAACCCAAAGGCTGCCTGGAGCTGGAGCTTTTCGTAAAGCCCTGATTCTTCTTTGGTCCAGAAGGAGCCGGAAACACCACGGAGGTGGAGCGGTTGAAGGTCTGTGGTAATGAAACATTGTTCTTCTGGTGGTTCTGGAACAGCAGAACCGCCTCGATAGCTTGTTGCTGAAGGATCAGATCATCTTCAAGGGTCTGTACCTTGTTGGGGGAGCCCTTTGTTCTTCTAGTACTGGCTGAGGAGCCAAAGAAAGGTGAAGAGTAAGGTGACCTCTTGGAGGGTCTTCTTGACAAGTTGGTGCTCAGCTTCTTTGGTGCTGTGTGTGCTGGGGAGAAGCATGTCATTGAGTTCCCCATTTTGGCCTGCAATGTCAGAGAATGAGAGAGCCTCAAGAATTCTGTAGGCTCAAAACTGTCAGTATTCTTTGGGGGCTTAGAATAATGCACCAAATGTATGACTTGGAAGTTGGAATGGTAAGCTTATGATGAGGGGAAAATGTAGACACAGAAAACACACAAAGTTTGACCCAGTTTGTTGTTACCAGTTGAGAAAAGGACTGGGTGAGACTTTGTCTTCGTCTAGGAAAGCTCAAGCATACCGACATTGCCCTTGTACAAAACAAGAGCTAGAATTCTTCTTTGTTTAATTTCTTTGACCCAGGTTTAACGTGGAAAGAAGAACTTCAAAAGCACGGGCGAGTATGTAAATGGTTTTAAAGTCAGCATGGAAATGCACTTCAAAATTGGCGGAGGGGTATTACAATACTCTATGCATCATCTCTCTGTTTTCATTCTGACTTGGTCATCTTCCGATTGTCCTACTTCAGTTTATAAATCTATGGATATCTGCCGAATACTGAACCAGTTTTAATCAAATATACAAAGAAAATGACTTGTTACTTTGATATATCAGTGTACATATCCGCCCATAATAGGATTAGTCTCTTTAAAAATCTGTTATAGCTCATCGGTAGATAACAGATGGACCCCCGAAGTGGCATCACTGATTCACGATCACAGTTCATTCCGAGCAACTCAAAACTCATGCCAAAATCAGACTCAAAACAATCCAGTAATCAGTCTTTTGTTGCAGGTCAGAAATCAGACACTGAAATTAGAGATTTACAGTAGAGCTGTCGCAAGTTGACGAGGCAGATGTATCTGGCAATTCTTGCGTGTAACTTTTAATAAAAGCTCAAATCGATCCAAGACCTCTGTGTAGAGGAAAATAGGATTAGAACTAGAGGATAAATTATGCAGTGGATAAGTGAAAATTAAGAATGATCAAACAAGCATACCTCTTGGCACCGGATTCAATTCTGCATGGCATAGAAATGAGGAGCAAGCTCATGTAACCACAAATAATCGATTCTAGTTGTGTTGCGGATGTATTTATGATTAGTTTCGACTAATTCATTAAATACTACACACTCTGGTTTCTCATGGAACAACACAGACGAAGGATGGATCCGAACCACCTGACCATTTGCTAAAGCCCTGTCACAGAGAATTCATAATAAGCATAACGACAAACATATCAACAATGTAGAACCTTGTGACCTACAACTGAGATCTGTTGATAACATCCTTACTTGAGGGTGTCCTACTAAAATGGTACAAATTCTGAACCTAGAGAACCCCGCCAAAAGAAATTCAATTCATGTCAAAGTAAGTTTAAGACCTGTATGTTCCCTCAGGCTGTTTTAATGCTGCATTGAGAAAGAAAGAGGCAGCAAGACATCTTCGAAACGGAAGCATGTCATCCCCACAGGAAGCTACATGAAGACCCATTTGTTCAACATTTCCTCGGATTTGTCTGCAGCAGAACAGCCATATAATTTAGAGGAGCATATTTGCATGAACACCATTAACAAGGATACATATTGTGTAAAGGGTGCCAACAAGTCTAGTGTGAGACCCGCAGAAATACGTCTAAAACTGAGCAAGTAAATAGCCAACCTATGTATGTCACGGGCATGCTTCAGGGAGCGACTATTAATGAAATTGTCCTTGCACCATTTCCTGATACTTTTTTCATGTTTCACTTTACTGAAATCTGATCTCTTCTCTGAGAACTCACTAAACGCTCGATATACATCAACCAAAGTGAGGTGGTCCCCATCTGGACTTGCAAAGCACTTCATGGCAGTTCTGGCCTGATCAACAAGAAAAAATACAGTATAATAGATATATAAACGTAGCAGTGTGTATGAGAAAAGTAGGAGAGAAAGTGAGGGAGGAGATGTATGGGTACTTGTGTGGTAGTATAATAGAGGTATACATGACAAATAAGCTACCAAGTTATTTCCATTTTTATTTCTATCTATATTCTCTATGAGAAAAGTAAAGGAAGCCATATAGGTAACAACCCATAATAAGTACCTCGTTTAATTTCTCGCGGGGAGCAAAAAATATAGACTCGACTGAGAGCATTGCAACAGTTATCAACATCTCTTCAAGGCAATTGAATTCAGTTTCACTTGCTCGGATTAGAGCTTTTGAGTAAATAGGGTCCAGTGGAAGGCTTGCCATTTGACGTCCAACTTCTGACAGTTTGCACTCATCTGTTAAAGCACCTAGCACATACAATTGCTCCAGTGATTTGACAATAGCCGACCTGATCAAAAGTGTAACAGATTCATGTATCATAAGTTTGATAGCAATACAAATAATAAAAAACAAATACTTGCTAGAGGAACTAATTACTTGACAAAAATGCATTAAAGCACCCAGTTCAAAAGGAATATAACAAAACGAATCCCACAATTCACCTTGAAGGTTTATCTATGAAGTCGAACCCAATGACATCATCAACGCCCAGAACCTTAAGTTGCAAAATTACACTAGCGAGGTCGCACCGCTTGATCTCTGGCTTCGTTGAATCCTCAAGTTTCTCAAATTGATTTTCTGGGTAGAGGCGGAAGCACTTCCCGGATCTCTCTCTCCCTGCACGCCCACTGCCGAAGGGGATTACAGAAGTTATCAACTAAAGAGGAAGAACAATTATCTAATACTGTATGCTACTCTCTTGTTACAGAATGGGATTCCTAAGAAATCTAAATAGTTTTAAAAACTTAAACTTGATAATTCTATTATCCTTATTAAGATTTGTAGTTATAAGAGTACAACTTGTTAGATCCCCAGTATTGCATACCTCCTCTGAAGAGCCTGCGCTTTTGAAATTGGAATAACATTCAAACTTGATAACCCTTTATTGGGATCATAGGTACGTGCTTTTACGAACCCAGGATCTATAACATACTTGATTCCAGGTATTGTCACAGATGTCTCAGCAATATTCGTTGCCAATATTACCTAAAGAACAATGTAACAATTAGAGTACCCAAATTATAATCAACTTCTAACTATTTGACAATGCTGTCTAAATAGGTAAAGCAACTTGAACTTACTTTTTTCTTTTTCTTTCTTTAAGAACCCAAACAATTGGTATTCATTTTAAGGGCGAAAACTATGTCACCTCGATATGAATTTATATATGGCTCAAGTTGTAGCAAAAAAAATAGATGGGGACAGATGAATTATTTTGGGGTTTATTATGTCAACAGTTCCAATATATCCGAATATGCTACCTATTAGCACACTTGCTCGAGTTAATGAATATTTGTTAGGTTACCTTACGAAATCCATCAGGAGCTGGTGCAAACACTTGCATTTGCTGTTCTGACGGAAGAGATGAGAATATAGGAACAGCTACTAGTTTTTGACTCGTTTCAGGTAATTGTTTAAGTCTCTCTTTGACAAGTCTCTGTACAGATTCAATTTCTTCTTGACCAGTCAAAAATACAAGTATATCACCAGGGTCCTCCTCCATATGAATCTAACAGCACAGAGATAAGACATATATAAGAACATGATCACCTTTAGAGAACAACATTACAGGTCTAAACTGAGAATTGACTGGGGATGATTGATAAGCTTAAGAAACAAGCATTGCTTGACAGAGATACCTACAAAGGCACCAAATACCTGAAATATGGCAGTTAACGCCGCATCTAGATAATCTTGTACATTATGATGAGTATAATATATATCGACAGGAAATTGTCGACCTTGGATGTGAACAGCTCTTGCACCACCAAAGTACTCGGAGAAAATTCGTGCATCCAAACTAGCAGACATGACAATTAACTTCAATGGATTCTTTCCTTGGCATTGCTTCAAGAAACTCAAAGTCTGGGAACCATTTTCTTTATCCAACTGCATGTCATTACTTGTTTTCTTGTTTTTTATATCTAGGTGGTTATTCACAACTTTTGCCCTTGCATTTTGTACATTTTTAAGCAAGCCGAGTAAGACATCGGTCTGGACAGTTCTCTCGTGAGCTTCATCGACAATGACGACCGAATACTTAGACAGATATGGATCCAATAATGCTTCCCTACAAGTACACCGAACATTGTATCAGTTTTAACACCAGCAAAGAAGGGAGGCGAAGATAGTGTACAAGAATTTACCTCAGTAGCAATCCATCTGTCATATACTTGATCCTCGTTGAACTAGACGTCACATCATCAAATCTCACAGAATAACCAACCTTTTCACCCAAAGCAACACCGCATTCCTCAGCCACCCGCTTCGCCACAGTCATAGCAGCCACACGCCTAGGTTGAGTCACCCCAATGACTTTCCCATAACCACAAAATCCAGCATTGTACAAAAACTGCGGTAATTCTACACACAAACATCACGGAAACACAATCAAGTCGAGAGCTACCGATACACAACATGTTTTCGCATTCACAATGCACCATACACAAATCACAAAAGACATAACACTAAGAACCATACGCGTTGTTTTTCCGCTTCCAGTTTCACCAACAATAATCAAAGTATCATGCTTACGAACCTCCTCTACGAGACGCTTCTCAACTAAAATCATCAAATAACAAACACCACCATTATTCACAAATTTCAAATATAAACACAAACCACTAACATACAGTATGAAAATTTCAACGAATCAAGCTCAGCTCTCATACCAGAAGCGATCGGCAGAGACTTCCTGTGCTGCGTAAGCTTCTGCTTCCTGAAATCAAAATCGCACAATTTCAATTTGAATCCGATCAAATCAGAAATCAAAACCTGATTTCTACATACTATCTGAGCAACCAAACCAAAGCAGAAGCTAGTATGAGCTGTGTGATAAGCTTACTTGGCGAAGTCGTCGGGTTTACGATTCTCGTCGGAGAAGCTGCGTTTGAGGCCGTTGGCGGAGTTGTTGCGCCGTCCGTGAGCCATTGGAACATAGAGCGACCACTTCAAAGGCGGAGGCGGTGGCGGCGAGCGAAGAATTCAGAGACGGTTGGTTAGGAGGAGATAGGCGAAGCGAGGTTTGTGAGAGATTGAAGAAGAAGCGGTGGAGCTGGTAATAGTGTAACGGAAAAATTGGAGTTGCAGAACCGAATAGGAAGAAGAGGGAGAATAAGGGGTATAGGGGCTAAACGGGAAGTCTGCAAATTGTGGTGGCGCGGGAGAGGGTTAGGGTTAGTTATTAGGAGACACTGTTATATTACAGCTCCTGATAAACTAGTTCTGGATTTACAATATTGACCTCACTAATTATTATTATTATTATTTTTCTTAATTTGTACTAAATTGATTCCTCTATTTTTTTACCTACCTTCCACGATAACGATATTTGAACCATTCTTACCTTCCCAACGATAACGATATCAATGAAATTTGAACCAGTAAGGCAGTAACCTTCTCGACTCACTCACACAATCCCCGATTGCAATGAAATTAGAATCCATTGAGCTCCACATAAAAGTATTTTTCTTTTACCTTACAGTTACAGATAATGTCAACGAAATTTGAACCATTCACGACTCGCTCACTCATATTAGGTAAGATTTTGCAAAGACTACTCATGATGGCAGTGAGATTAGAGCTCATTGAACTCGACTAACAAGGATATAGATCACCATTAAGATGGGTTGCAACACACTGGTTCACATTTCTTATTCCATGAATCCGAGTTGATCTACATTTCTCCTCAAAAAATTGGCTCTCATAAACTGTTTGACAGATTCAAAGATAGATGATACAAATCTTGGCACTCCACTTCAAAATCAGAAAGTTTGTACATAATTTGGGGTTCCAACTTCCAACAAGCGAACAATGAGCCAAAAAATGGTACAACTACATCCTCAGGTACAGGCTAGTTACCGCTAGTATATGCTAGTGTCGGGTTCTATCTGTATGTACTTAGTTATGCTTGCCATTTGATTTCACGCAGCGGCAAAAGCCCTATATGAGTCGACATCTGCTTTGGTCAATGCTGGCTTTAAAGAGTCCTTTGCAGTCTGGAAATGACGATGACACACAACACTGGCACATATGTCTTCTCTCAGAGCTACTATTCCGGCTTCCTTGCACAGACCCTTCAGCTCAGCTCCAGTGAAGTGTTCCGTTTCTTCTGCTATTCGTTTGAGATCAACGTCATCTCCTAATTTTATCTCACGAGTGAGTACACTAAGGATCTGCTTCCGACCTTCTAAATCCGGTGGTTGTACAAAGAGCACCTAGAATTCCATATGGAACACACAAGAGTTAACAGAACTTCCTAAAACCAAACCACATACTTGTTTCTTTTCATTTTCAGATCGACTAATTTGGAACTTCCAAAAGCGAACAACTTCAGAAATATATTATTACCTCTTTTGATATCATATGAGAATACCAAGTTTCAAGAATATAGGAAACAATTGAATAACATGGAAATCATGCGAGTGATGTGACAGAAACTACTTACCAAATCAAAGCGTCCCGGTCGAACTAATGCAGCATCAATTGCATGAGGACGATTTGTAGCAGCCAAGACAAAAACTCCCTAAAGAAAAAATGAGAATACATTTTATAACCATACGAACTACAGTTGCATTATCGCATCTCTGATTTATCACTGGAAGAATAATATGACTACATGGTATGTAACGGTCACCTTAGCCTCTTCCAAACCATCCATTTCAGTAAGCAAAGTAGATAGAAGCCTCTCCCCAACAGTGCTGCTGTTGCTTGAACTCCCACCCCTGCGATTTTAGGAGAGCCATAAGTTATGGAACTTGTATGAGTAGTGTGAGAGTTTATTAAGGAATTTGTTATTAGATTAAAGTGAATTTCCAGATACATCACATCATATTAGAGGTTTCCTATAAAGAAAACAATTAGATGATTGCAGCATACTAACCGTTTGGCTGCAACAACATCGGCCTCATCAAAGAATATTATGCTGGGTGCTGCAAGGCGAGCTCTCCGAAAGGTATTGCGCAGTAGAGCTTCACCCTCTCCAACATACATTGAAAACAATTCTGCACCACTGATACAAAGTTTATGAAATTCATGCATGCAATTCTTTTAGTTCATCAAAACGACTAATTATAGTTGTACAAGTAAGAAAATTTGACCAACTAGCTTCTGGGAAGTTTAAGGTTTGACACAAATATTTTTTTTTTTTTTTTTTGCAGCTAGGAAATAATTTTGGGTTTTGCAGGTAATATGTCAGACATAGTAGAGAAAGTCTTGCTGTTGTCAGCTCAACCCCCTCAAAATCAATGTTTCAGTGTCGTCGCGATCAGTTCTAAACTTTTAATAGAAAGTTTGAACTAAATAATCATGAATAGTTTCTAATAAAAGGACAATATCACAAAATGGCCTCCAAAGCCTTCAGCCCAAAGACTAAGAGGAATTGCAACAAACAGAATGCAGATTCAGAGCAAACCCCATATACAGTATTGTATATAAGTATCATGAATTTCACAAATCCTGTTTACATTTCCCTCTTGAAGACTATACAGGAAGTTCATACCTCAAAGAAAAAAAAGAAGCTTGGGCAGCATTTGCAGCGGCTTTAGCAAGGGTGGTTTTTGAACATCCTGGTGGACCATAAAGAAGAATTCCACGTATAGGAGATATTCCCAGCCTTGAGAACTCCGCAGAATATTTAATAGGCCACTCAACAGCTTGCTGGAGCTTTATCTGTCAGTGACAAAGGTAATGAATTAGTACCATGAACCTCCTGGAGAAGATGAACACAAGAATTTACTGACCTTTAAATCTTTCAAGCCTCCAATATCTTCCCATGTCACTTTGGGGATTTCCACTGTGACACCTCTTGTTATACTTGCGTTAACCACAGACTTTGCATTCTCCCAGTCTTCTTTTGCTAAGCTTAGCAGATCAGCATCTTTTTCTGCATCTTGATACTTCCTCATCGCAGACATGGCAGCCTCACGACATAAAGCTTCCAGGTCAGCCCCAGCAAATCCATTGCATTTTGCAGCTAAGGCTCGTAGGTCAACATCAGGATCCAACGAAACCTTTCTTGTGTAGAGCTGAAATGATATACATACATATGGATTATATCTTACACCCTCATCTCTTCCCGTTTTTAACATTTTATTGAACTAGCTGAACAGAATCAGATTTTTGGAAAGGAAAAATGAGACAAAGTTGCTTCACATTAATGAAAAAGTAATTGCATGTCCCATTAAAGCTTGGTGAAAATCACTCACCTTGAGAATTTGAAAACGTTCGTCTTCAGTAGGTGTAGTAACTTCAATTTCAGCATCAAAACGCCCAGATCTTCTTAGTGCTGGGTCTACTGCCTCCACTCTTTATAAAAAGACACAAGATCTATACACATTAGAATATAATATGGAATCATATAGGATCAAAATGAACGGTCGTACATGAGAAAAGTAGAAAACCTATTGATGCTCTATATCAAACATAAAAAAAATTTGGCCAATTGCCTAAAAGATGAACAGGATGCCTAAAACTAACTATACAAAGGTGGAGTATCAAAAAGTTCAAAACATGATGAAATAAAACATCAATTTCCAGGGACAGAAAAATACCTATTAGTGGAAGCAACAACGACAACTTGTGGTACAGATGTTGATGAAGCCTTTGACTCCATCAGTAAACGTAGTTGAGCAGCTATACGAACATCTTGCTCTCTTCTGCACTTGAAACAAAACAACTCCAACAAGTTAAACTCACATCCAGCAAGTAATCAAGTAATCAAATATGTAACCGAAAGATACAAGAAAATGAAAAGTAGGCAATGCTGGTATGTACACCATACCTAGAATCACGGCGAGGACAGAGTGCATCAATTTCATCTATAAAGACAACCGACGGCTTCCCTGACAAGGTATGTGACGCCGCCTCCGCGAAAGCCTCTCGCAGTGCCAGCTCACTCTCTCCTGTATAGGCTCTGTGAACAGTATGCGGACTGCGGAAAAAATAAACACAAATTTAAAGCATACAACAATCAAAAAGCCGCTACTAATAACAACTGCGAGAATAATCACAGTACCTGATTAGGACCAAATGCGCACCACATTCCTGAACCACGGCCCGCACCAAGCTTGTCTAGCAACCGGAAAATTGTTAGTGAGTGTTTACTTTACAATAATAAAACAACCGGAAATCTGGCTAACCTTTCCGGTGCCGGGAGGACCGTGGAGAAGCAAACCCCGAGGCCACTGAAGAAAATCGAAACCACAAGAAATTGATTAGTGAAATGAAACAAGTGCGGAAGGAGCATTTGTGATTAATTTACTTTGAGACCGAGCTTTTTGGCTTGGCGAGAAAAGAGGAGAGGGTAGACGATGAGTTCTCTGAGAGCTTGGAGAGCTTCCGCGTTGCCGCCTATAGCTTTCTCTGCTCTCCATTCGCCGTCGTCGTTGGTGGCGGTGTTGATGGAGGAGCTGTGGGTTTCCATGGCTCGGCCGCCGCCTGAAAAACAAAGGTTACGGCGGGGACTGATGGTTAAGTAGGTCGGTCAAATTACAATAAGACCCTCAACAGCATTATTCTCTACTAGGTAATTGGTGTAAAGACACGTAAGCATCTTGTGGTCGTGCCGGAGTGGTTATCGGGCATGACTAGAAATCATGTGGGCTTTGCCCGCGCAGGTTCGAATCCTGCCGACCACGTTGAGTTTGTCACGATTTTTCTGTTTGTCACGATTAAATCTGAACCCTGTGCTTTCAACTCGACTGCAAGAACAACTCAAAGCTATAGTTTCATTGCTCTAATTAGACCTACAATGTTGGTTTTAATTCCTTCTAGTTCTAGATCATTCCAAGATGACAGTGACAAAATGAGAGCCATTTCAGACTGAAGTTGGACCAAAACCTACAAATCAACAATACAGGTACAGAGGTAAAACAAGTCTTCTAGCTAGCCTTGCATCCATCATCCATGAATCCCACTAAGCCATATCCAACTGCTTGTGAATCACTGCACTTCCCGCAGATGCTTGATTTGCTGCACGGTTACTTCCGAAATTCTTTCTATTGGATTCCCTTGCAATTCTAGTACCAAACTGAACCAGAAATACAGAATATTCAGCGACTGAATCAACTTAACTATCAAAAAGAGTGACAATTGAACTGTTCTAAGTGGGATATTCAATTGTCCTGTACTAGACCAGGTTTTATGTGCCGCTGCTCAGTTTCATCACATGTTCGTGATACAGGTAGGGAAGAAAGGATATAATATACACATTAAAGATTAATACCTGGATAGCTCGTTTAGGCAGAGTAGCAGCTTCATGTAAACCAAGCAATTCCGCAACCTTAATAGCACATTATATTAAAAAAAATGAGTGTTTGGTGGTGATTAAAAAGCATAAAAGCATTTCATTCAGTAAAATTAAGAGCAAAAGTACATCTATAAAAGAAGTGTTTTGACATCAAGCTGAAAAAATTGAAAGGGAGAAGAGAATAGTCACTTATCAAAACCATAACCCGATAAATATTGGCTTAGTAAGTAAATGATCAGTGTTTTGTGTGATGTTCTTATTAAGGATCCAATTATGTAACTCAAGTGCTGCACAAAGGATTTAGCAATTACCTCTCTCAGAATCTTCTTATCTCCTATTCCACTTGGTTGATCAAGTTGGTAACCTCCCAGAGAGGAATCCCCAATAAGTTTGTATAACATCTTCATCCAAGAAAGGAAACCTTGCCTAGTATAAAACAAATTACATAAATTACACAGAGCACAAGTCGAGGGAACAGTACTTGATATTTGCTCCCAGTTCTTAGCAATACCCCTCCTTGCCAGTGTCAGCAATGCATCTATCATCTCTACCAGGTTCTTTTCCATATTCTTTGCATATCCAGTTTCATTTCCTCATGCAGCCGCAGCCAACTGGTAACACA
>WPAB01000188.1:0-42339 GCA_010134655.1 Fragaria nilgerrensis | reverse complement strand
AGAAAACAGAGCTTGGCAACAACAGTTTGAAATTTAAGTACTATTATTAATTTCTAAATAGACGAGCTACATAGATTGTGACCAAGGAGATGACATACAGAACGATAACTTAAGGATTCCTTCATGAGGAATCCCAAGTGGATCTCATAGCACCACAACTTTATTCTCACGTTAATAATAATATGATCTCTGCGGCCGAAAAATGACTTCTCGTCAAGCTCTTCACTTCAAACTGCAACACAAAACCACACGAAGTTGCGTCATCGACTTCATCATATCATATTGACAAAAGCAAACAGATAACTAAAACAAGAACAAAGTGAAAAACAATCGATATTCTGCAGCACAATGCTTACTTGTTGCAGTTGGTGGAGGTGCTGATCTTGTAGAGGAACGTTGACACCCACACTTGCCGGGAAGACCGGCGGCGAGGTTAGCGTTTAGTCCCTTGATGCTTCCAGCTGCATTTTTTCAGGCAATTGCAAGTTTGCTTGCGGTCAGCGGTGGTCTTGGCCATGCTGTTGAGGTTGCGAACTCCGTTACAGCAAGCGGCAGGGACAGCGCCACACTCTTGACGTAGTTGAAGCAGGGTACCACGTTTTGGGTCACTTGGCCGCAAGTGATGGCTTGGGCGACGGGGAGGGACGGCTACCACAATGCAAATGACAGCAACCAAAGCAAGCTTCATCACTGCAGAGGCCATAATGGAGTTTCAAGAAGGTAAGGAAAATGTGTAGGAATGGCTTTTGTGATCACTAGAGTTGGGAGCTTGAGTGAGTTGGAATAATGCTAAGGGCTGGGTTTATATAGAGGGAAGTGGGTGAGTTTCACTAGCTTAACTCATCGTGTGGGTGAATAATTCTGCAAAATTAATTTTCTTGCCCATACCGAGTCCACATCATGTATATGATACCGCTTGTTCGTTTGTTAAGAAAACAAATATGTTTCACTGAGTCTGGGGTGAAACTCAGTAACATTGCTAAGATCTTTTCTCTTATACATGTATAATTTGCATTCAAGCTCTCCCATATTTACCTCAATGACAATTCACGAGTCGTCGATGTCGTAATTAAAAAAAATCTATTGTTGGATCATATGGATAGGATTCTCGCTCAAGGAAGTAAATAGCTAGCTTGTAAGACTGATACAGCTGAACTTTGTTTTAAGAACCAATTCAACTAAGCAACTGCATTTTATTCTTTGGGTAGTGCTAGAGGGCTTGTTAAGGCCTAGGATTTATAACATTAATCCTAGATGACATGTCAAATCACATATCCACATCATTAAATAAAAGAATCATGCTATGTCATTTTTAGGTAAAAATACAATCTTATCTTTCATATCCAATGACTCTAGATTATTTTGTTTTTATTCTATAAAAGATGTTTTTAAAGCCATTTTTTTTATTACTCATGCTTAAATTTAAATATGAATATATATATATATATATATATTATACTTAGTTCGAAAATAAACTCATTTGAATATATATATATACACACACACACATAATTTTCCAAGGAGAAAATTATATATATATATATGTATCTATATATGTGTTTATATATAGTTCATCCAATATAAATTCGATAGAGATTTTCTTTTTTTATTTCTTTTTTAAAGTTTGATGGAGAATATATATATATATATATATATATAATAATAAAAAGAAAAATTAATGGTGAATTAAGAAGTCTAAAACTATTTGATTCACAAAGATAATTTTTATTAAATATCGTAATTGTGACCCTAAATCTAATGAATTATTATAATATTTGACTCCATAAAGAAATGCATTTAATTTAGTTCATGTAAGGTAACTAAATCAACTACATAAAAATGGTAACTAAATCATTTTGATGAAAATAAACAATATTTGGTATAATTATTCGTTAATTTGGTGTGATTATTAATTAGATCGTTATTAATAAACTATATTTGGTATATGATACCTATATAGGCATGTCCGTATTAAGAGGATATGCAAACATTCATATTAGTATATGTACTGCCAAGTAGAGGGGAGAAGTATAAAAATGATCTAAACTTGCAAAGTAGTTAATATATGAGACTTTAAAATGATGAATTAATACATGAGACAGTTAATACGTATAATGTGTTATATACGTTTTAGTGCGAACATGTCATTAGGGAAAGTCCCCGATGAACTTGTACTTAGCTCATTATTAACTACTTAATATATTTAATCTTTAAACCCTAAACTCTGAACTCTTATCCCTAAACCTAAAACTTATTTATTCCATTTTAGTGTGAATACGACATTAAGCTAGAAAACGTTCTCAATGAACTTGCAAGTAGCACATAGTTACATAGTTAACTACTTAGTACTTATTTCTTTTATTTTAGTGTGAATATTCCACTACAGAAAGGTTTATAGTGAAATTTACTAGCTTACTGTCAGCTACTTAGTACTTATTTATTTAGTGATTATTACGTACTAGCTCATCATTGGCAGCTTATAACTTATGTTTATCACTTTAAATCTCAATGTGAATAATGACTTCTATTTGAATGTGAACTTCAATATGTATTATGACTTCTATTTGAATATGAATATGTCATTAGGGAAAAGTTTCAAGTGAAAATTACTACTTTATTATCCGTTACTTATAACTTATTTGTTACTATAAGACATATTTAGGACTTTAACTTTCAATGTGAAAGGTGACTTCAAATTTTAATGTAAATAATGTCTTATATTTCAATATGAAGTTCAATGTGAACATGCTATTTGAGAAAAGTTTCAAGTGAACATTACTAGGTTAGTACTTGTAACTTATTTGTTATTATGTGACATGTTTATGACTTTGAATTTCAATGTGAACAATGACTTTTATTTCAATGTGAATATTCTATTAGGAAAAAGTTCTAAGGGAACATTATTAGTTCATTATTGACTACTTAGTACTTGTTTATTACTATAAGATATGTCCCTTACTTAAAATCGATATATCAAAGATGGCTAGCTTATTTTTCAATGTTACTGAAATCATCATTGGATACTTAGTACGTATTTATTCGTGTAGAACAACATGTTAGTTTATGTTAATGTGGATGATGACTTCTATTTTAGACATTCCTTAAATGAAGTATCACTTCACACTTAACATACCTATTCAATCACTATATCTCATACCTATTCAATGAAGTTCATCTTTTGACCAAAAAGTTCTCATGCTTGACGTAAACTTATTATAATTTGAAATTACAATTTCTATTCTACCGTGGCTTTTTGCTCCTACTCTCTCTCTAAAAAACCTAGCGAACGCCGCCCCTGTCTTGGTTAGGGCCTGTCCGGCCTCGCTCGGCGTTGGCGATGGCCTATGGCCTAGCCGACATACGATCGGTGAGGCCGGACGGGTAGTCTAGTGTAGGAGCGAAACTCAGATCCGGTGGCTGGGCTTGATAGGTGGGTGTGTCCTCTATTGGCTGGTGGGTGTCTCTGCAACACGGTGGCAAGTTAGGGCTGAAGCACGACTGGATCTTTGCGGTGACGATGCGGCATGGACTGTTGAAGGCAAGAGATGGGCGAGCCGGATCTGGTGGCTGATCGGAGGAGATCGAAGATCGGTTGGTTGGTTCAAAGGTTTGAATGAGGGGTTGAGGGTGGTTAATTGTCTTTGAGTTCTTGTGCATGGATCCATTTTGCAGATGGTTGAAAGGTTGTCCAAGATGGTACAGATCGGTCATCCAAGGGCGGACGATGACGGTGCCATGGTGACCCTACACCAGTGGAGGAGCGACGGGTTTGACGATGGTGCGGAGCAGAGGCGACTTTGGGCCGGGAGGGCTAGAATCGGCCCACACATTGGTTTGTTTTATTGGACCTGTAGTTTTCCTGAGGGACCGTTATGGGCTGGATGTGAGTGTTGGGCCCATTATTTGGGCCTCGTTTTGTTATGTTATTTTTAGTTTTTATGTTGTTTGGTTGGTTAGTTATGTCACGCCTTAAGCGTGCAATACGTTCTTGCATTAGTTGTGTAGGACCAGTCGGGCTTAGTGCCTGTTTGTGCACTCTTAGTGCCTTGTCTGCCCTGGGTAGGCGACGAGTTCCTTGCTTTGTCAAATAGTCGTTGCCACCTAGTGGCAGCGTGAAGCTTGGTGTCGTTGGATTTATCATCTGGCGACAACATAGTAGGAAAGTTGTGATTGTGGTAATTATGTTTCGCAATAGTTGAGTTAACTTTCCGTTATGTCACCATTATGTTAAAGCAAATAGATTAGCCAATAAAGCACTATTTGCTAGTCGGTGTCTAGTTGAGTACATGTTTGTAGAGACTGCTGATATTAGTTCAAGTCTTTGTAATCAGGGGTTTAGGCTCAATGTCCCCCTTGTATTCGACAGTTTCATTAATCAAGACTTGAGGGCAGTCGCACCAGCCCTTTATTTCAAAAACTTATTATAATTTGAACGAACAAGGAAAATAATTTAGAGTATGGTGCTCAAGTTACCTAAATCAATATCATAAATAAAAATTTAAATCTTCATAAAAAGTCAATTTATTAGTGGGAACTTCTTACCTCTTGAATCACAATATTTCTCATGAGCTACCGAATATGATTGTGAAATTTTCTTTCCAATTTGCGAATTTAATTTAAATTTTGATTTGTCTGATTACCTTATTCTAAGGAGGATTAATTTATAGATGACAGTATGTATATTAATATGAAGGGTTAATATGAATGTTTGCATATACTCTTAATACAGACATGCCTATATAGGTAGCCTATACCAAATATAGTTTATTAATAACGATTTAATTAATAATCACACCAAATTAATGAATAATTATACCAAATATTGTTTTTTGTTTTCATCAAGATTATTTAGTTAAATTTTTTAATCGAGTTGATTTAGTTACCTTACATGAACTAAATTAAATGCATTTCTTAATGGAGTCAAATATTATAATAATTCATTAGATTTAGGGTCACAATTATAATATCTAAAAAAATAATCTTTGTGAATCAAATAGTTTTAGAATTTAGACTTCTTAATTCACCATTATTTTTTCTTTTTACTTTATATATATATATATTTATATATATATATATACACATACATACATAATTATAATTTTTCCAAGGAGAAAATTATACATATATATATATGTATCTATATATATTTTTATATATAGTTCATCCAATATAAATTCGATAGAGATTTATATATATATATCTATATATATTCAAATGAGTTATATTTTCGAACTGAGTATAATTATATATATATATATATTTCACATTTTAAATTCAAGCAAGAGTAATGAAAAAAATGGCTTCAAAAACATCTTTTTATAATATATAAACAAAATAATCTAGAGTCATTGAATATGAAAGGATAAGATTGTATTTTTACCCAAAAATGACATAGCATGATTTTTTTTATTTGATGATGTGAATATGTGATTTGACATGCCAAGTCTGATTAATGTCATAAATCCTAGGCCTTAATAAGGCCTAGAAACATTTTTCTTTATTCCCCATACAGTATATGATATATCCATGTTACACTAGGAGAAAATTTGGCTTGATTAATAGTGATTTTAATCGAACAATTACAAATCCTTAGAATTGCTTGGTTGAACTTATAAAAAATGTAAAGTTCTTAATTTATAGAAATACATATCTAATACACTTAAGAATTCCTTCGTTCACCACAGTACATAATGAAGTGGTTGTACGTATAATTCATAAGATACTCGGTAAACATTTCATCAATTTAGTGTTAGAACACTTTTGGAAATGTGAAGGCACATATAACACTACTAAAAATGACAAATGTAATAGCTCCATAGTGAAGAATGGTGTATTTAAATTCTCAATCTCTCGAATCAAACATCAACTTTCACATTTTAATATGGTTGGCTTTGTACTAGCTATATATCATTGCTCGATAGTGAGGAGTGACACAAGTCAAAATTGTACGCGTGCACAAGATGGGAAGGAGTCAGTCGGCAGTTGTATGAAATTGAATGCCTTCGTAGTAACCTCTAACCTCTAATTGAAAGCGATTGATTACTCCTAAGAGGCATTAATAATCTCAATCATACAGTTGGGAAGTACACAACTAAATTCTGCGAGGGTGCAAATCTTAATTATTCGATCACTGGTTTAGGTCACCAAACTGCAAATATTATATTCTTATTACACGGTATAGGAAGTTACAGCTTTCAACACTCAACACCTTTACCTGTGATAACTTGGTACGTAGGATGAAATTGTACCATATATGTATCGCTGGAACCAATAATCATTTGCATTTTTTTCATAAAAATGCAAAACGAGAATTCCCCTAGATCTAGATCGAGTTCAGATCTTACACAAGCCAAAAGTAGTCGGTGAAGGATTGAAATCGGGGTCCATTTGTAATTTCATTATTCATTTCGTTCCAAAATTTCATCAATGTCGTCGTATTAGAAGTTTGCAATCCAAACACAACATTTCGTATCAAATCTAGGTTTAAATGCACGTACTCATTTTCATTACTGTCAAACAATATACATTAACCCTTAATATGGGTTTTAGGTTAGCTAAAGAAGTTTGTGACATCTCAAACTCAAAGACAATAACCGGCACAAAATTAGCAAGTCTTTGTCCAAACTTGTACGCATTGGCAAATAGTTAGGTACAATAATTAAGAATTTCGGTCCCATGAAATTAAAGAATGAAAACTTGGTCTGCTTACAATCTGATCATTCACGTTGCGCACCAGAAGTCTTTTGTCCAAAATCATGTAAAATTGAGGCCGAAACTAGTGCGTAACAGATTCCATGGAACATGTCACTCAAAGAGTATGGAGCTGCATGCCTTCCCTCTTTCAAGATCATCATCATTTTTATGAGAGGAGGAGGACTAATCAATTTTCTCAACGATCCATACACGTATTGGGTAAACAATAACTTCTTTGATAGAGATGATGGGATCCTCTCATAGATTTGCCGTACGGTACACGAGTCGTTGTAGTACAAGCCCTTGAGAGCAGGGCTCCATGATCGTCATATTTCGTCTGATTTATGAATAACTGATTAACTATTCATGATTTTATTAGTGTGAGTTTTTCTTAATTATTCTTAGCATACCTACGATCGAGTAGTGTTCAAGGCTTGTTTTGATTTGAAGTTTTGATCGATAATCATCAAGGCTTGTTTTGATCGATAATCATCAAGGCTTGAAGGTAGCCGTACTAATCCTAGCTAATTTCAAAAAAAATAAAATAAAATGTTAACTATAAGTTAATCAGATTGAAATCAATTTATTTTCTCTCATCAAAATCTTAATCAGATCGAAAAGATCCATACGTCTAAGGTTGATGAAGAAAATACGTACTACTGTTTACCATTAAAATGTCGGCATCTGCCGGCATGGTGTATGTATGTAGTGATTGCAGTCCTATATCTTTTGTAGTGACTAGAGAATAAGAAAAATAAATATTGAATAGAAGAAATTTAAATCATTAATGGAATGCAAGAGAAGGGATTCTTCTGCCAGGAACAAATTAAAGATAAAATTGATGTTATTGGATGTGACCAAAAGTAGCAGGAGATAAACTTCCTGAAGATAATAGACATACACCCGAAACTAGTAACATGAAAATAGAAGCAGAGTACTTAAACGAAAGTTTTTGGAGCCACGCAATCCCTTATTGTTCTCAACTTAATTAGCTACTAATCTAGCTGCTAGCTTCAGATCGATCCTGCTGATCTGCTCCATATATCATCGACTCGATCTTCATTTCACGCTGCAAGACATATATAAAACAAAGATTATTAGGAAGACGAGCAGCTAGGGTTAGCAGTCATATATGAGTGTGAAATTACGAATACGGTTACCTGGCGCAGTTGGTGTTGACGCTGATCTTGTAAGGAATGTTGACATTGCAGTAGGAAGGGAGCTGAGCGGCTTTGTCTGGGTTGATGGTTTGAAATTTTGCAGCAGCTGCTTTCAGGCACTTGCAAGCATTCTGGCGGTCAACGGTGGACGTCGCCGAGTTGACCATGTTTCTCAGGTTGGTACAGCAACCCGTAGTGGGGGTGCCACCTTTGGTGAGGTAGCCAAGGCACGGTGCCATCCCACCCTGGATCTGGTTGCATGTCATGGCCGCTTCGGCGACCACCATGCACATCACGAGCACACATGAAAGCTTAGCTAGGGTTCCGGCCATCTTTATCGATCTTTTTCTTAGTTATAAGTTATAACGCTCGGAGTAGTATTGCTGAGTGATCTGTATGAGAAGTTGGCCGGAGGCATGGTGCTTATATAGGGGAAATGGTGGTGGCAAGTGGCAGCGTTGTGCTGTTCATTGCGTCGGAATCAGTGGTGGACGTGGTGACGTCCTGGTTTGAATGAGCTGAGCGCATGCAGAAGAAGATCGAGACACGATGAAACGGTGCTAAAAACGATGAGCTATTACCCATTGAAAGATGTGTTAGGGTTACCAATAGTCAAAAACCCTAATAATGTTCATACAGTACCGATGAGCGATGAAGAGAAAGTAGAAATTGGTTGGGAAAAACGATTGGAACAAAGAAAATTGATTTTGAATTAAACGTGAGAGTTGATGAGGTCCTCTAGCTTGCTACTGAATACTGACCAGTGACTACACCGGCCTGCTGCAAGCCAGCAAGCATATATGGATGACAAAATCGAGTGGTTGAGCTCATTACTGCATTTAGTAGCAGACTTGACATCTTCAAATGCATCTCGATCTTCTCTTCAATTTTCGATTGTATTCTAAAGTGTAGAAATTTAAAAAGTTGAGAATCGTTAAATTAGTTCATTGTATAACGTTCTACGTGAATTGTAACTATCCGAGGTGTTGGAATTTTATTTATTTTTGGAAATAAATCAACTTCATTGAGGCACACAGCCCAACAGCCATATAGCCCAACCAAACAACATAATAAATACAAAAAAACTAATCAACTACTTCAAACCCATAAGTAGGAATAGACAGTTTCCTTGCCAACAAAAAAAGAAGAGCCACGACCAGTATGCCGTGCTCAATCTGTGACCAAAGGAGGGCAGGTAGCCCATCATTCCGGAGTACATTAACCTAAAGAACTTTGTAATATATATATATCAGATTCTTACTGTTATACATATGGATCAAATTAATTACCAGGATTGTACGTTTCTGAATAGTCATCTCTTACAACTTCTACCAAGATTAATCACTGATCGTGTATTGTTTGGTGTGGGTTAGTGCGTCTCTGTAAGTGAGCCAACTACCATTTGACATTTTCCCCATGCTATGCCATTGCCGTAAATGCAATACCAATGAATGGTTATGGACCACAGCTGCATGCATAATTGATCATATTTTGGAAGAACTCGGCCTTCACCATTTCACATTGTCCCTCATAATTGATCATATAATGCTTTTTACTTCTTTGGTTGGTGTAGCTTAGGCTAGCGGCCGGCCTCTCGATTAGCTAGCTAGTTTTGTATGTATCAGTATCATCGATATTGGTCGCTAGAGCCTAGAGAAGGAAAAAAACGAAAGAAAGTTAATCTTGGATGCACTAGCTAGCAGATCGAATTTCCCTGATCATTTTGGTTCCTCTTGTTTTTTTTTGCTTATACTTTTCCAAATTCAAACCCACCTAGAAGCCAGAATGAAGTACCGAAAAAACTCAGTTGGAAGAAGCCAAAGTGTATCACAAACAGTTTTTTTTTTTTTTTAAATAGTCCAAATAATGTCTGACATTTCAAAGAAGCTAACTTTTAGTATCTCACATTTTAAAAACTTCAAAACGGTATTTCACATTCTAACCGCGACTAGAAAACAGTATCTGAAACTGTTAGTTCCGTTAAAAAACCGATGGCAAACATATTTTTATCACAAAATGACCAATTTACCCTTAATTTCTATTTATATATATATATATATATATTGCTTCAAATAATAATAAAAAAAAACATAATAATATTTGATATATGAATGGATATAACAAGAAGCCAATACTACAGACCAAAAAAAAAACAAGAAGCCCACGCTAGCGATCAATGGATGGAGTAGATATTTACTCATGTTTTACTCTTTCTTGTATCTAGAGGTGGCAAACGGGCCAGCCCGGCCTGCCTAACTGGGATTTGGGTCGGTCTATAACGGACCACTTCTTAACGGGTTTGGGCTTGGGCAACCAATTTACTCAAATGTAAGGCTTGACCCGACCCATGGCCTAAGCCCATAACTTGGTGGTCCATGCTCGGGCCGGGCCCATGCTCGGGCCTGTTTTTGCAAAATAATATAGTCAAGGTAAATGTCCTGTACCACCGCTTCTACTCATAATCTCAATATTTAATTATACATGATACGATTACAAACCAAAACTAATTCACACAATCTATCAACCATTTTTTTCTTTGTCAACAAACTAAATAAATAAGTGATAAATGCTCATTGTTCACAATTAATAAATTTTTAGGCAAAAACTTCTTATGAGTCTAGAGGAATCCAAATTCATACTCCAATAAATAGTATTGTTCACACTGTTGAAGGAGAACATATAACGAAAATAACGGTCTATTCATTCATTGATAGAAAGACCTATTTATAGGCATTACATAGAGTCTCCTGAATGATCTAGAAGTTCTATCAACTGTAATCTATTCTAATAAGGAAACCGGATTAACCAATCCTACTTGTATTAGGGCAAGACACATAACAGAAGGACGAAAATATAATTTCCTTAAACACTCTCCCTTGTGTTGCGTCTCTAATATGAGATGGTGCTTATGGTGTTGCCTCGGTAAAAACCTTGTCAAGTAAAACAAAAACCTCATGGGTAAAACAAAAGACTTGGTCGAAGGGAAAAAGAGCACAATGCACCAACTACAATTGAAAATAACATGTGATGCATGTAGACTCCCCCTGATGTCTACACAATGACTCCTCAGAATTGGTAACTCAATCTCGGAGTACAGATAAACGGTGTAAGGCAATGCACTTCACATACTTCAAAAGTAGACTCGGGCAACGATTTAGTCATTAAATCTAGCCACATTATCCTTAGATCAAACCTGCTACACTTAGCATTACTTTGATCTTGAAGGAGAAGGTTGCCAAACAACTCAAACCATAAGTTTGCGTTGAAAATCAGATTCACGCGTGGTATGACCTTCGTGTACTTAAACAGTCATAACCTCTTCGATACAATAGGTATGGATGAACCGTATAAAGTTATGGAAACTAGACACCCGTAGCTTTCTAACCATATAAGGTCCATAACCTAGTTCATCTTGAGCTGATCACAAAGCTCTGTCGAAGTTGACTGTTCTGCAAAAGAAGATTCTCAGACAGATCCGTCCTACTTTACGAAAATAGCCATAACTCACTCAATATGATAGGTGTGATCAAATGGTTGGTGGTTCTGAAAAGTAGACACATAGACATTTCCAATGGTATCAATTTCACCATCTTTCAATGAGTGGGCTATCAAGTAGATACTTAGCAAATACCATGCAAACGCGCTCTGTGGTCAGGAGCCACTTGATTTGGGTGAAAACCGATCTATTCAAGATCTTTATGTACATCTCTTAATTCCCAACATAGATAAGTTATGACCACAAGCTGCTTGTTCAGTTTTTCAGAAACTACCAAACTGACAAGGTAGTGGAGTGCAATGACATTCATTACGAGAGTATATCTCATCGTAGTCGATTCCAGGGCGTTTGTGAGAGACCTTGCGCCAGAAGGTGAGTCTAAGCTCTTTTTCTCACTATGCTTTCTAACAAAGACATA
This sequence comes from Fragaria nilgerrensis, assembly GCA_010134655.1. Taxonomy (NCBI): domain Eukaryota; kingdom Viridiplantae; phylum Streptophyta; class Magnoliopsida; order Rosales; family Rosaceae; genus Fragaria; species Fragaria nilgerrensis. The sequence continues at coordinate 30,572 of WPAB01000188.1, read as the reverse complement.
ACTGATAGAGTTTACACTTGGGGTGTCGGCGTCACCTAACCAAAGCACTATCTCTTTGTTTAAACTGGATCGCATCTTTCCATTTAGGCCAATCTACAACATTGGTATTTTCTCAACGAAGTATAGTTTGATACCAAACTCATTAAACCACGTCATCATGTACATCGGTATAATTTCTAAGTGTAGAGATCTCAATATGGATTGGTATTGACATTGAGGCGTCCTCCAATGATAACCATAATCCAGAAATAACTGACGAATTAGTATTATTGATCAAAAGATCAAGTTGTGCCAAACTCGCATTCTTTCTTGGCGAGTATTTATCGAACCAAGTGGTCTCCCCCATAAATCGTGGGAGCCACGGCCTAGCGACACCATCTACCACATTTGTGGTGTCACCATGCCACCATTTATGGGTGACGACATGTCCTCTTATCCGGACATCAACATGTCCTTATCTGGACATCAATCCTTGCAGGCATGTTTGCAGCATGTATATATAATCTCGTCACTTTAGGAAACTTGATGAGACACAGTAGGGACAAACCACGACAATTCCAAGTCGTTTTACTTGAACATTCTTGTTCTTATCTCCCCCTAACGACCGGAAGACTGGCTCATCAAAGTGACATAAAAGAGATCGCCTGTCAAGGTTTCTATAGAAGCAGACTATAGTCGGAAGCTCATGTCTTATTCAAAGACAATATTAATCAAATAACTCATTATTGTGTGCTTGTGGAGACGCAATTTGGCACATACAACATATGGACGATATAGATTATAGAACGTTAACTCAATTCGTTCACAAATATGCATACTGTTACAACCGTAACATAAAGATTTGAATGATGGTGGGTAAAGATGAATAAGTAAAACTATGACCCTGCTACAATCCGTAGTTGTTGGTCTTACAGGTCTAAAAAAAACTGCTGGCCTCACCGCCAGGACCGATCAAAAAGAAACCAGTTGAACCAACCGCCAGCATGATCGGACCTCTGTTTTACGCTTCCTTTAACGGTTCACTATGTTTCAGAGCTCCAAACTCTACCAAATTTTGTAAGCAGGTAGATATGGGAGTTAGAATTCAGAAACCGCCAGCCTCGACGACAGAACCGACAGAAAAAGTGCCGAACCATCTGTCGGAGTCGCCGGAAATCTATGAACACTTATATTGAGCGGTTCACCACCTTCCACATCTCCAAATGCCATCAAATTTTGTAAAAAGGTAGGCTTGGATGTTAGGAATCAGTGGCCGCAAACAGAATCTTAAGAACCGGTCTAAATTTTGATGAACCGATTCACACAATGACTGGTCCGCAAGCTGAAAAACCAAAAATTCTAAGTTTTTTCAACTTTTCAATCATTGTTAAGGTTCCCCATAACATTTAATTGTTATGGCTTGAGTTAAACCATTGTGAACATCACCATAGCATTATTATGCCTCAAAGTGAACAATGAGAAGCCATCTAGGCCAACATCTTATGTATCATTCTTGTATAATCACTCACAGACATTGCAATAAATGTCTTACTTACTGAACAATGACTGAGCATCTTGTGTATGCTAGTCTCTTCGCATTGTCTTTAGCGTAGGAGGGTGTCGCTCCTAATCTTTGCTAAAGAATAGGTTTTACAAAACAAGTAACGAGCATGGCCAATGTGAGATCATAGAGGGTTCTTTGGTGTCATATTTGTTTATGAAAGCATGAGTAGTGCCTCCATTGTATAGGAGGATGACGGGAATGGCTTTAATGCCATCCACAGAGCTCCACCAAGTTGAACTTTGGTGATCTTTGATCTCAATGGTTACTTTGCTCAAAAGAAATGATGTCCGTGAGAGTCTTTACTCTTTAGTATACGGATCATCAAAACACGTCCAAAATTGTCCCGGACGATTTATGTTAAAGCCTACATGAGTAGATGTCTCCATTCTCATCATTGGTGACAATAACCGATTCAATTAACTGATTCTTAGTGACTCATGAATGTTGCACATTCATTATAGTGATACATAAGAAATTCTCATCAATTCTCACAATGTGTTTCCAGTTGGCGTGGATATCATTAAGTCATAGCACGGTTCGATTGTTTCCTTATGCATAAAAAGCATGTGTGACTTGAATCATAACGCCATTAGGCATTGAAACTTGGGCATTAATCTGCTCTGATTATTTGTGATGATTTAGTCATCGTAGTCACAACGAATTTATAAAACACCAAATCCATGAATAGTTATCTATTCTTTGCAATAAGCTAAGCACTTCATCTCGCTACAACACATTCATATACCAGAATATAGAGACAACAATCTTATGTCAAGACATAGAAACCGAAATATGTCAACAATTTCGTTGGAGATTGGTATTGGAACCCTTTAGAGTGCGTTCCATGACATGTAATACTACAAAGATGGATGAAACAAGGCTTGAAACATGCCAAAACTTGACAAAATTGATCGTGAGCACTATACATAGGGCGGCGCCACCGCCAACGGCTCACTATTGGATCTTGTAGAGAAAGAGGAGGATTTTTCAACATCCAATTTTGGATGACATATAGCGTAACACAAATTTTCTTTTGCAATTATGAATCAGCTTAAGAGTGTAGAAGACTACTCTTATTTGTAATGTCTTTGCAATTGTATAAGTGTACATTGTGCCACAGTTGGCATTACAAATCCTTTTTTGATCCAAAAACCGATGTGCATTGCGCAACATCATGATATTTTAGCCTTTATAAACGTCACGCTATAATAACTGGTGGTCTTTTATAGTCCAATGTAGTGTCATGTTGTAATGCGATATGTTGCATTAACATATAGCTTTTGTAGATCGAACCATATGTGCCAGACAAAATCTGAATATATATGCCAACAATTATAACGAGGTCTTGACCATGAATTTAATTCAAAATATAACGACTAAGTAACTTTAGTCAAATATGTGAGGTGTAAGCCTTCACAAAACTTGGAAAAATAAACAGATTTGTAGTCACTTAGACTAATAAACCGAAGTCATATGCTTCATATCTTCCGCAATTTAACTTTTGCTTTCAAAATCCGTAACTGTGAGAATAATATTCTCATCTTCTTCCATATATATAGTGAGTTTCTTGTTGCAAGAACTCCATATATTTTGTATACATTGACCAGAATATTGCTTTCTTTGCAATTAATGAACCGATGTAGAACCACATCAATAACATGATTTTTCTTTCATTTACTGGCCCAATCTTTTTATAACATATAGGTTCGAGGCGTTCCCTCTCCCTCTTTTCAGAACGCGTGACACAAATTTTGTCACTTTTTTTTTAATGTCAAATACGGGGCTCATGTTTCGGTCAATTATCTTAAAACAACAAGATGGAAGATTAACCATTATCGAGATACGATAATTAATTTCAAGTACTGAATTAGGTCAAGACCATAGTTTATGGTAACTCAATTTGATGTAAACCGTGACAAATTCCGTCACAAATCGATGTAACCGTGACAATTTCCGTCATAAATCGATGTTAACCACGACAATTTCCGTCGCAAATCGATGTTTGTCCCTTTATTAACCACGACAATATTTTGTCGTAATACCGTGACTTGTTAAACGGTCACAAATTTCAACATTGATACGAGGGGTCCCAATCCCTCAATATCGTCTCACGTTATAAAGAAAGGTGGGATGTAGAAGAAGGCTACGAAGCCCGGCTATGAAATTAAAATTCAATAGTGGCAACTTTTATAAAAGCTTACTTGCTAATTTGTCATGTAAGAGAAATTGTCTTGTAATTTTCATGCGTACTTTTACGTGCGTGCAGAGAAGTTGTTTTCGTAATTCCATCGCGATCCGTCGCGCGAAAAATTTTATGAAATGAAAACATATGGTTAGTCATATTTACCATATATATATAAACAGTAAACTAATTAAATAGTTACTACTGTAAATAAACTATTTTTTACTCGTGAGGTAAAAACTTTTTACCCGGAGAGGCAAATTTACCGTTTTTTCCCTCTGTTGCCGGATTCGGGTCGAGCAAGACCCGATCGAAACTGGGCTGCTGCGGCTGAGGCGCGATGACGGCCGGAGGGGCGCGCAAGGATTGAGCACGTGCGTGCTGTTGCAGATCGAGGGCCGAGCACTGACAGGTTGGACGACCGGAGATCCTGCTGGGTTCACTCGATCACGGCGGGGCTGTGCACGCCTGTGATGCACGTTGACGACAGAAAATTGTAGGGTTTTTCTGTTTTAGGGTTTCGTTATCAAGCTCGGTTAGAGCACAGTTCTGATAACGTGTTGAAGGAGAACATATAACGAGAATAACGGTCTACTCATTTATTGATAGAAAAGCCTATTTATAGGCATTACATAGAGTCTCCCGAAAGATCTAGAAGTTCTATCAACTGTAATATATTCTAATAAGGAAACCGGATTAACCAATCCTACGTGTATTACGGCAAGACACATAACAGAAGAACGGAAATATAATTTTCTTAAACACACACTTAAAATTAAGTTTATTATTTATAAATATGTTATCTTCATATTAGAAATGAAAAAAAAAATATATATATATATATATATATATTTTATAGCGGGCCGGGCCGTGGGCCTCAAATTATCGTGCTCGGGCCGGGCCCATGTGCTCATTTTTCTAAGATCACCTCGACCCATAAGAATAACATGTTTGGGCCTTGTCGGGCCGTTAACAGGCTTGGACCGTGCTGGGCTGCTTTTAAACAAGTCGTGCTCGTGCTTAGCGGCCCGTTTGCCATCTCTACTTGTATCCCTCCATATGTCTCAGTTGGGAGGTCCTTATGGAGTTATGGGTGTAAGTAGGCCTCATCATTTGGCCCTTCGGCCTTAGCCCACCCTACCCTCTAGGGCCGAAGCCCTACCCGGCCCTAGCCCTTCTCAAATAGGGTAGGGCAAGGGTCAAGCAAATGAAACTCGACCCTACCCTATTGAGCCATTTAGGGCCAAGTCCGGCCTGGCCCTAAAAGCCCGCCCTTTAGGCCCTAAAAAATTCTTATTTTTTCTATTGTTTTAATATGTCTCTTATTTTTTTTTAGATATAATACAACTAATCTTCTTTTTTGTAATTGATTTCTAGCTTATTTCTTTGATTTTCTTTTGCTTCATTGAATAACGATTGTATTTTGATGATTTAGATTTTAGAGAGATAGTGCATGAGATATATGAGTATAACCTCTTAGATTAATATTTATATATAGATATCCGAAGTTAAGTATAATGTATATGCATGTATGTTAAATAACAAAATAATGTGTATTACATATAAGTAATATAATCATTGAGGATTAAGTTAAATTGTAAAAAAAAAAATAACTTAGCCCATCTCGGCCCTATTTAGCCATATCTTAACCCTAAAGAAATGGGCCGCTAGGGCGGATAAGTGCTTGCATATTCAAGCATCGGCCCTACCCTACCCGGCCCTAAATTTTGTTGACTTTGACGAGCCCTACCCGACCCTACCCTAAGTCCTAAATTTTAGGATAGGGCCGGCCATAACCCGGCCCATGATGACCCCTAGGTGTAAGCAACCCCCTAATCACCATGAACGACTTGTCCTCTTCCTCTGATAATCCATTCGTTGTTAACAGTCCAAGACCCCAAGCATGAATTTGGCTTGGGATGGTGCCTACATGTGCCCCAAGTCCAGATTGCAATTATAGTTCCTCTCTCTTTTCTTCTCTAAAAGAAAACTCTTTTTGGGTTCATCAAGCAGAGATGGTTTCGTCGACGGCGCTTGTAGTTGGGTTTGTGTGTCATTCTGGTTTGGTTCCGCAAAATTATTCTTGTTTGTTATTAATTATCATTAAGCGTCCATACCTTAATCTCGTTTTCTTATGGATATAGATGAAGTAATTGGTCCCAGTTCAGATTGATTTCAAATTCAATTGATCTGTAAATGAGACCAATTAAGCTTAAACAATTAAGAACAGAGTATACAATTTTTCCTTTGGAAATCACTAAAAGCAAAACGAAGACTCAAAATAAGAAGGGAGGAAGAAGAACATAGAGTGATTGATCTGGAATGGAAAAATTAATGAGTTTTCTCATTAATTCCACTTGAACAATGTGTCTCATCCCAAAAAGAACATAGAGCTTGGCTGAGATTACCTGATTATAGGTGGAATTAATGGGTTTGAAAAACCATAATTGAGTCCAGAGATTGATCTGGTAAGGAGGAAGATGAACATAGAGGGAGAGAGAAAAACAACATTTAGAAAAAAAATAAAATAAAATAAAAGAGCAATGGACGAAAATAGCCCTTAAAATATGCTTCCGTTTAGTCTTTTTCATTCCAGATACTAATTTTCAGTCAGAATAAGAATGTGAGACATCGTTTTGAAATTTTTAAAATATGAGATACTAAAGTTTAGTTTCTTTAAAATGTTAGAACTGTTTAGACTTTTTTTTTTTTTTTCTTTTTAAAGATTTTTACAACACACCCTGAATCCCAAGAACTTTTTTGATATGCATTGACAAACTAGGCCTAAAATTCTACAATATATGATGATGATCTAGCTAGGAATAATTTAGGCCCATCCAAGCCTCAGCCCACATAATATTGTAGCCCAACCTTCAATGACACGAAGACCTTTTCTTTTCCTCTCTCTGGTTACCATTTGGAGCTGAAGAAATAGCATTAGAAACCCAATTCCTATTTGTTCCTGTTCTTCCTCGGCAGCAACACAGTGTACCGGAATCCTAAACCCAGAGGCAGCTCAACCTATCAGGTATTATCCCAATTCTAGAATGTCCTTGTTTTCCAGTTCTTCAAGTTTGCATTATCCCTCTGTTCTGTTTGGTAGGGTTTTGTATACATTTTGGACATTAAGAAAGTAAGAAACCATTATAGACCCAAAGGCTTATACTCTATGCTGTCTTGTGCCAAAGTTTTATGATTAATGGAAAACCATTAGATCTTTAATATGGACAAATCTTCATGCAAATAAAGTGAAATAATTCTGAGGAGTTCCCTGACTTTTGTGTTTGGTTTAACTAGATTAGAAAGTTCGTTTCGCATTTACAGACATTGTATCAGATGAAAATGGGTTTGAACTCAAAGCGTAGTAAACGATGCGCTGAAGATAGAATCAGTGGGTTGCCAGGTGCAATACTCTGCCACATTCTGTCATTCCTTTCAACAGTTGAGGCTGTAAAGACCAGTGTTTTATCACATAGATGGGAGAATTTGTGGGCTTCTGTCCCCACTATTGACGTATGTGACTATGATCCAAAAGAATTCGACTTTGATAGTTTTACAATGTTTCTTGATCGTGTACTTCTCGCTCATGACTCCTCGAAAGTTCATCGGTTCCGTATTTGCTGTACTAAGATGGTGGATCCCCTTCTGTTTGATTATAGGGTTGGCACTGCCATTGGCTGTAATGTTGTTGAACTCGATCTTGATATTTATCCCTTGGGTCCTGAACACTCCTCACTTCCACCCCATTGTTTTGAGTTGCCAGGAAGCCTTTTCATGCTGAAAAGTTTGGAGAAATTTAAGCTGAGCCTGAAATCGTTTGTTACCATTACTCCCGAACCAAGTTGGTTCCCAAGTCTCAAGTTTCTCCATGGAGAACCTGTTTACTGTTGAATAGTAAAAAAATAAATAAATAAATAAATTTGAAAGATACTTTGTGCTGCATATAATTATCCGGAAGAAAAAGAGAAGAAGATAATGGCAGCCATAACAGAAAGGGTTTGACTACAAATAATTCATTGTTCTCATTCAAATACAAAGAGTACAACGTTGACCATTTCTCTATGCAACAAAACCACTGTGACAGAAAAAAAGAGGGAGCCATTTGAATTTGAATCAAAGATCAGATATCCGATTTCAATCCCAAAACTGGAGTCACCAACAGATATCTTCGTGATCTTCATACAAATTCGAAATTCAATTCTTCTCCTATCCAACCGGTTCACAGCCCTCTATATAAAGAGCATAGGTCTGCAGCAAAAAAGGGGGACAGAAAAGAGGAAAGCAGTGAGAAGGAGGAGAGAATAGAGAGAAACGGTGAGGAAAAGTAGAGTCCAATCCCTGCACCAAAGGAGAGAAAACAAAGCAGCAAGAAGAGTATACCTGGAGACAACACCCAACGACAAAGAAATTTCAAAGTCAGGTAGTACGTTGACCATCTCTCCATGGTCTTGCTTGATACTTTTTCTTTATTGTCGCTGATGTCTCCATGAGTGCAGTAAGTGCTTTCAAGCATCAAAAGCGTGGCTCTACAACCAATTCCAAACAACACCATAAACAAACTCTCTCTGCCACCACCCTCAAAAGTCCCCAAGCCAAATACACCAAGACAAGCCACCAAAACACTCATCTTTGCCTCCCCAAAAATCAGAAAAAAAACCAACAAACACTTCTCCAAAATAGCTTCTGTTAACAAAAGAGTGCAGGTTATACAAAAGCACGTTCACAGAGGGGAAGGAATTTCAACAAACTTGCTGGTAGCAAAAAGATGAAGGAGGCTCACCTGTGCTCTCTAGCTCGCTATCGATGCCTATACGCTGTACGTTCAGCGTGTTAATGGGCGGTAGTGTAGCTCGTCTTTTGGGGATGTCCTCCGGCTCATTCCAGCCCTCTATCGACGCCTATAAGCTGTACGTTCAGCGTATTAACTGGCGGTGGTGTAGTTCGCCTTCTGGATGTCCTCTGGCTCACTCCAGCTCTCTATCGACGCCTATACGCTGTACGTTCAGCGTATTAACGGGCGGTGGTGTAGTTCGTCTTCTGGATGTCCTCCGGTTTACTTCAGCTCTCTATCGACGCCTATACGCTGTACGTTCAGCGTATTAACGGGCGGTGGTGCAGCTCGTCTTCGGGTCTGCCTTGGATAAACCTTCGGAATGCTCTCGTTAAGCCGCTGCTCCAAGGATGCTATTGTGCTCTCGATGCTGCTCCAAAGTGTCACTAAGTTCTCCATGCCGTGCTGAAGGCTCCTCACACACTGTTTAGAAGCAGCCAAGCTATACCTGCATCAATTACGACATAAAGAAGTGGCTCAAGTCGTGCATAACAAATTAAAGCAGGGAAGAAAAGGTCCGGTACCCCATTGAAGCTGCCACCAATGTGCTCACAGAAAATGTCATTGTGTGCACATCTTGCTGCAACTGAAGAAGAAAGGAACAAGTCACAGCAATCACAAAAGATGTGTCAAGGTGCCAGCTTCTTGTGTGATGTCTAGCAGTCCCCAAAGACCATGCCCGCGCAGCATCTCTGAAACCTGTCCTTATGGTAGCAGCCTTCGGCTCCCAAATCCCAGCAACGTTGGCCTTGCTCTGCTCAAAGTCGTTTTGACCACAACCTGCAATAAAGCCGTAAAGGATGTCAACAAATTTCATCCTCACTGGCAGCAGAAAAGAAGCAAGCAAAAGAAGCTTCTAAGCTAAGATTATCCAGACAAAATCATATGAGCAGTGAGAGTCCTTGAAACTTTGGCTCTACTGCTCACGAAATTGAAACAAAGAAGACACTCGGTGGTGGTGTGTTTATGCTGTGACCATGTTGGGATTCAAAACACAAAGACAAAGAGGACAACTTCTAGGGGCTTATGGCTTTCTCCCTAATCAAAGCAAATGCATGATAACATCTACACAAAAGACAAATGAAGCAAGCGGTGGAATTGCACAAGAATATGGGCATGCTTTAAATCAAATTGGTGAATGATGATTGTATGGCAAACTACCTTTTGGGGAGGACACGACCAAATTGATGTGTCTGTACGCAAAACAAAAAAGGATCTTAATTAAACATTGAAGCAAAATTGGTGGATGATGACAACAAGATAATAATAGTTACCATCTCGAAGCTCACCAAAAGATCAGAAATCATCTGAGATTCATGTCCATATTACCCACCTTCGGTGGATGAGAAGTTCTGTTTCGATGAAGATCCATGCGTGCTCCCAGATCCAAATCACTTCCACCTTCAGACCCGTCTCTAATTTCGACTTGGCAGAAGCGCCGAGTTCGTGTCCCATTGCTGGTTCTGGGCAACGAAAAAGAAAAACAATGAAGAGAAGAGTAAGAAAGGAAAAGAAAGAAGACAAATGGGCCTCGATGTCATTTTGGTCCTCACCAAATTACCCGTCGACTACAAGCCAGCATGCAGCAGTGTAAAAGCCCATTCCAAGTCTTAGGGTCCAACTGAAAAGCTCGGCGTGATGGGTGCCCAAACCAAATCATCAGGCACTCTACTAAATTGAGTGTCTACAACTTGACGGATTCCAAAATATATGTATATATGTCAAACTCAAAAGTTGGTACAAAACCGCACTCAAAAAATAATTAACTACGGTCGGTTTGATCCCACAAAGGGTACGTAGGCAATCTAGCGACCTACTAGATACAACCCACATTCCAAACAGAATCCTCAACACCACCAGTCAAATTCGACCAGTCCAAATGACTCCAGTTAAATTCCTAAAGCACTAGAAAAATCAAACTCACTCCTAAATCTTGAACTACGAGTGGCTTGATCCCTCTCCCAGGGTACGTAGGCAACCCATTCAAATATCGGGTGCAGCTACAAAAACAAATTTCATCCACATTTTTGTTTTCTTCATAAATGGAATCAAAAGGTGTTTCCCTACCTTGAGGGAATATAATTAAGAGACACATTATGTCTTGAATGGGTCGAACCCGAAATAATTAAAACTCTATTCACAAAATGAATACGAGTGAAATTATGTTAGGTGACACTGTGCAATTTTTACAGCACATATTTACTTGCTGCCATGCATTTGAGGAGTTGACTTTTGAAGCAGAACCTGAATATGACGATGATTCGGTTTTAATATGAACATCTGTGCACCGAAGCTGAAAGGACTAGAAATAAGCTTCTTCCTGGATAGACATGATCTAGAGATACTTGAATATGAGCACAAACTTTTTATCAATGCCAATGCTCCTAATCTTGAAAAGTTCACTTTTTACGGCAATCTTTTGGCAATCTATATCTCGAACAATGCAAAATCCCTGAATGAAGCCAAGATTGATTGCACGGACCTGCATGCGGTTCAAGAGCTTGACGATCACCTTGATGCTGCTGATAATTTGCAGACTTTTCACAGGAATTTTGAATGTTACATAGCTATCTGTTTCAGTTCCTATTTTGGGGGTAAGTATAAGCTAACTGGTCCTTGGTGGATTATATTTTTCCAAGACACTCAACTTAGTTTACTGAAATGCTATATTGTGCTGCGGAAATGTTTAAGTTATGGTTTTTAATCGATCTTTAATTCATAATTTGTGAAGGATCCCCACATTGTACATCAGTATCTTCTGCCTACATTTGTTAATTTGAAGCACTTGGAGCTACTTCTTCACGCTTGCTCCTCTTGGCAACCATTCATGAATGCATCGCCAAAGCTGGAATCTCTTGTCTTGAAAAAGGTAAGTGTACATGGCTTTACACCTTGCTTACCGTATTGACAAAGGTGAATTCTTAAGTATTCTAATTTATCTCATTTTTGTTAATCTTCAGAGCCGCGATTGCCTATGTCGACACTATCCGGATGAACTACATCATGAATGGAATCCACCAGAGTATGTGCCTGTTTGTTTATCGTCACAATTGAAGAGTATTTGCATACGAGGGTACAAGGGGACGCCAGATCAGATGAAAGTGGCAGAATACTTGTTGAAGCATGGTGAGGTTTTGAACAAGGTGACAGTTCAGTTATCTACGAAAGATATGACTTCAAAAAAAGTGAAGAAACTATGCCGGGAATTAAAGAAGTTACCAAGGGGTTCGAAGACATGTCAAATTGTCTTTCCATGCCTTAAGTCACAGCATAGCCTTTTAATTGTCTGAGTTCCATTTCAAAGTTGTGAAAAGGATCCTTTCTTTGTAGATCAGACAACGAATTGATACAACTTGTGTAATTTTAACTCTTCTTTTCTTCTATCATTAGCTTCTCAAACCTTGGAAGAATCTTTTAGACTATGCATCTATGTTTGGACTTATTTGCAACAATTGTTCGTTTTCATTTGTTTCACATTTCTCACGAGCATTGAACTTGGCCGTATGCAATAAGCTTATTTCCTTATGAAAGTTGGCTTGCTACCATGAGCTTTACCACACTGTCATCCATAGTTCCATACTTGTGGTTATGTAGATGAGAACAATTACAATGGTAGAATGGACATCCCAGAGCATCTTCAGCAATCGAATTGTCTTGAACGTTTTTGATCAAATACAGCAACTAGTCTACAATAAATCGATCTCATTTACAAAGAAGAAACTGATGAATCACACGGTACTAGACTTGTGGAACATCATTCAGGTGAAAAAACACATTTAGCTCATGAAATACATTTGGGTTAACTAGGCATTGAGCCCATCCTTGCCCCAACCTACACAAAATTGTAGCCCAAGCTTCATTGACAAAAGACATTTCTCTCTCCCTCGCCAGTTTACCATTTCGAGGGCTCCTGTTCTTCCTCAGCGGCCACACACAGTGTACCGGAACCCTAAATCCTGAATCGGCTCAACCAATCAGGTATTGTTTCCAACTGCTTAAGTTTGCATGTGCACTTTTTTCTGGGTTTTGAATACATTACACGAACAGAGTAAGAAACCCAGAAAAAAGAACAAGAATAATGGCCAAAGCCCAAAGGTTTATAATTTATACTGTTTGGTGTTAGATTATAACATGGATAAATCTCCGCGCAAATAATGTTAAAAACATTTTGACTAGTTCCAATTCCTCAAGTTTGCATATCCCTCTGTTCTGTTTGGTAGGTTTTTGTATACATTCTGGAGTCTAAGAAAGTAAGAAACCCAGAAAAAGAACCAAGTTTATAATATATATTTTTAATGGAAACCAATAGATGAATAGATCATTAATAGGGGGACAAATCTTCATGCAAAACATGTTAAAATCATTTTAAAAAGTTCCTGAATTTTGTGTTTAGTTTAACTAGCTTAGAAGTTCTTTTGGCTTTTACAGACATTGTATCACATGGAAATGGGTTCGAGCTCAAAGTGTAGTAAACGATGCGCTGAAGATAGACTCAGTGAATTGCCAGATGCAATTCTTTGCTACATTCTGTCTTTCCTTTCAACAGTTGAAGTTGTGAAATGGATCCTTTCTTTGTAGATAAGACCATGCATTAGTTTTGTGTAATTTCAACTCCTGTTATATTCCATCATTAGCTTTTCAAACCTCTTAAGAATCTTTTAGACTATCATCCATGAATGGATTGATCTTAGGAGACTCATTTGTTTGCAACTGTTATTCGTTTTCATTTGTTTCACATTTCTTAGGAGCATTGCAATTTGGCCGTATAAAGAGCTTATTCTCTGAAACTCACTTTTGTGTTAGCTATCTATCAATAGCTTTCTAAACTGTCATACTAGTAGTAATGTAAATGAGAACAATTACAAATTTACAATGGTGGAAATTGACGTAGAGGGGCTTGTTAATAAGAAAATGGGTCATGGAGGGGCACTTTAGGAATGATGGAAGGGCGCACCCATCCAATTTAGATTGAACCTCAAACTAGCTATTATCATTATAACTTGTAGCCGTGGATCATCTCGTTCAAGGGAAAAACCAAAATTTCCAGCCATGTTCAGTGATTTCGACACGGTTCTACCACACCCTTCGTTGCTGTTTGGTAAATTTGGAGGAATATAATCACAGATTCACAGTGGTCCTTCTCCTTCAAGTATGTATGGTAGGCTTTTAGGTGCATCATCAAAACTAGCTCTATCAATTAACTGTCATTTACCAAAAAGCTACACCAGAAGAGTTTTAAGGGACAGTTATTCACCACCTAGAAGCAGTTATAAATCTGTCGTAATCCAACCAACGATTCAATGAAAATGAATATAGCACTACCAAAACCGTAGCTGCTTAAACGTTCGTAATTTGCATGGTAGAACTTCACCTATCTGTGTTAGTTTTTCCAGTACCTGACCTTATTGTGGTTGTCTACTTGTCTGTGTGTATTCAGTTTTAGTTTGATCGCAATGGCTACAACCATTCTTGTTTTCTTATTTCAGTAAAAGAATAGGGTAACTCTTCCACAGGAGTAAATTGAGTTAAAATTAGAACTCTCATGCCTTCATCCAAATTGAACTACAGGAAATCTGAATTCATTTCTACTCTATGTAAAGTTTGACATCAAGGAATACTAGTAATCATGGCTATTCCACTATTCACATGTCTCATTCATATTTTCCTCCAAAAAACAATGAAAGACATCCACTGATCTACATATGTTCTGCATGTAACTTTGGACGCCTTAGTATATATATTTGGAACAGATAGATGCAGCAACTTTTCTTTCAAAAAGGCTAAGACCGTATAACAATAAAACAATAAGAAGACCGAGTGATGTTTGTTTATATTATTTGTCTAATTCTATTTCAGACGATTCATCGAACACTAATATATATGACAATAGTCCATCAATACGTAGTTCTTAATAGTCATCGAACACTAATATACATGACAATATTTCATCAACACGTAGTTCTTAATAGTCGGCAGTTGGTCAACCAATCAAAACATCTCGTTCAATTGACTTCAATAATCTAGCAAGTCTATTGTTCTTCCTCTTTCGTGATCCTTCATACTCAATTTTCTAAACCTACTCCACCACCTCCAGTTTAGAAACATGATTAGTTTACATTATCATGCGAAATGTTGAATTAATGTATTCGCTAGGGGTTTGACATTTGACAATACGATCAACTATATGGTTAGGGATGTATGCAAACCTACTTTTCGGTTATGAGATATATGAAAATCAAATGGCAATGCCGACTCAAAGTAATCAAAACAATGAGGAACACGATTGAGAATAGGAGAAATACTTCCGTGTGACGATCATTCCACGTGTCTGTGAGACGAGCCGCGTGCGACACGTGTTTTTTTTTTTTTTTTCACAGCAACCCCTGCAAATTCTCCGGCGAAGCTTCTTCTTCCTTTCTCTGAAGAATCTTGGCTTGTCAGAGCTCCGAGAGCGAATTGAGGGGAGAGGAGGGGTAGGGTTTCGGAGGGTGTGGCGGTTGTAGCGGAGGAGGGACTTGGCTTCGAGGCGGAGGAGGATCTGTGAGAGGATATCGTCGTGGTTGGCGATGGTTTTGGCCGGCAAGGGTGAAGATTCTGGAGCCTCCATTGCTTCACTGGAGAATTCGTAGGGGCTGCTGTGAAAAAAAAAAAAAAACACGTGTCGCACGACCGTCGGCCGGTCGCACAGGCACATGACACGACCGTCGTACGGAAGTATTTCTCTTGAGAATAGAAGTACTTGGAGAATATTACGACCATAAGATGCCAAAATGTCATCCTATTCGATTTTAAGTTGATGAGGTCTAGAACTAACTTGCTCTATGGTGAGTTTGGAGTTATCATACTCAAGACATGATAATCGAGTTTTAATTTTATAAGATGGAACATGACATATACAGTGTGTTAAGAGATCATATCAATTCTTTATAAATTACTTGAACTTTCTCAATTGAACCATCATTTAGAGTTAAAAACTTGGAATCTAACTTATCGCATTTATTTTGTCCAGTTTCTTTTATTTTTGTGATACTACTTTACCCACAAGTTTTTCGTAATTTTTTCATTACTATTATTTTCACCTGGTTAGTTACTGACTAAAAGATCTATAATCAATTACTGTTAGATGTAAATTTAATGGTGATTAACCATGATTTTATTAGCTAATTTCTCTTAATCAGTAACTAATCAGGTAAACGCTATTGTTACTAAGGAATCATTCTCTAAAACACGTGTATATCTTGTAAAACAAAACTTCATATAGTATATTGAGAGAGTGAGTTGAATGATATTCAATTAAGTCATTTAGTATGGCAGTTAGGCTAGCTTAAACGTGACAACCGCAAAGGCCCCCAAACAACTAATTTCATTTCAATGCTCCCTCACTCTAGCTACTCCATCTCTATCTTCCCTACTCATATATATATAGCGGTTCTTCCACTCCCACACTCTACACTCACACTCACACTTACATAACTGAATACAAGACCAACGGAATGGCTAAGAAAGCAATGCAGATCCTGCAATTGCTCTTCTTTATGCTGATCCCCTTGGCTAGTTCTCAAGGAAGTCGTCCAGGATACGACGATTGGCAAACTGCACACGCAACATTCTATGGTGGAAGTGATGCTACTGGCACTATGGGTAAGCTACACAAACTATTCAACTCGATCTACATGTATTTCCATTTGTACAGATTATTACTGAGATATATGGTCTGATGGAGGTTGAAAGATTAATGCAGGAGGTGCATGTGGTTATGGAAACTTGTACAGCCAAGGATATGGGACTCGCACCGCAGCTCTAAGCACTGCTCTCTTCAACAGTGGTCTGAGCTGCGGTTCATGTTACCAATTGCGTTGCAACGACGACCCTAAATGGTGCCTCCATGGTGACATCACTGTTACTGCAACCAACCTCTGCCCACCTAATCTAGCTTTGTCCAACGACAATGGTGGATGGTGTAATCCTCCTCTCGAACACTTCGATTTGGCTGAGCCTGCTTTCTTGCAGATTGCTGAGTATCGTGCTGGGATTGTCCCTGTACTCTTTCGAAGGTAACGAATTGTATTTTGTTTCTTCGTTAGAATGACATTTGCTCATAGAAGACTATAAAACATTGTCAACATTTATATCAAGTTTACCGGTTTCATATGAGATTGTGATATCCATTAGGTCAAATGAATCTCTTGCTCCGATAATGAATCTAGCTCTATTGTGACAACATAACATATTAGACCACCGTTAAGATGACCATTAGTTTATTGGATGAGCACTTGTTTCTGTGTTTAGTTACAATTTAGATAACCGAAAATAACATTGTTGCTTAATCAAGACTTAAGAGACTTCGAGTTCCTTTGTGTTGCTTTCAACAGGGTTCCTTGTGTGAAGAAAGGAGGCATAAGGTTCACCATCAATGGTCACTCATACTTCAACTTGGTGTTGATAACAAACGTTGGAGGTGCAGGGGATGTTCAAAGTGTGTCCATCAAGGAGTCTAGGACAGGGTGGCAACCAATGTCAAGGAACTGGGGACAGAATTGGCAGAGCAATTCCTACCTCAATGGCCAAACCCTCTCCTTCAAAATCACAACCAGCGATGGAGCTACACTCATCCACAATAATGTCGTTCCTGCTGGTTGGCAATTTGGACAGACCTTTGAAGGTGGTCAATTCTAGATTAATCCCGGAGAGCAATGGTTTATGTATATTTACACATCTCTTTTCATAAATTATCAATAAAATGGTTTTGCATTATTGATCTTGTAAGATAAAGTTACAAATCTGACATCAGCGAGATAAAAGCTTAGTTTTGTACATCCCAACTAACTGCCTGCTAACTAAATTCTAACATAAACCAAGTGGTATACCAGTCATTGTTACTATTTAGCTACTACTAGATGTGAGAACAAAGAATATGCTAAATTTGGTTTCTTTTAAGAGAAAATGATCCAAACAATATCTTACATTTCACGTAAGCTAACTTTTGTATCTCAAAAGAATATCTCATATTCTTACCACAATCAAACTTCAGTATCCACAATTGTTACCTATGTTAAAAATACTAACAGCTGAAGGATATTTTTGTCTTTTCCGTATCAATTCCCAGACACTGTTTGGACTAAAGAAACAGTTAGTGAGATACTAAAGTTTGATCGGGTATGAATGTGAGATACTCTTTTGAAGTTTTCTGAATGTGAGATATCAAAATTAGCTTATATGAAATGTGAGACACTGTTTGGACTATTTTTCCCTTCTTTTAAACAGAAGAGAAAATGGGAGGCAACAGAAACATATATAGAATTTACTTAATTATGATCTACAGTGTTTTCATCAAACTAACTGGAATTTACTAGATACAAACACAATCCAAGAGGCAGCATCTACTCACTAATAGAGAATCAGGTAGTTATCTTGGACTAAAGAAACTCAAGTAACTTTTATGTCCAAAACCAAATACATCCTCTTCTCAAGTGCACTACAAAGCGGAAGTATGCTAGATGAACCTGAAAAGACGCTGCCTCTTTACCTAACAAAAAACCGAAACTGCACATCATCATGCAAATGTACGCACTCAATAGTTTAGCAGCGAATATTTCACTCTCAAGACAATTTTTCCTTTTTCCACACCAAGCTTTCCACCGGTAACCAACCAATGACCTGGATGATCTTGAGGCCCCTTGCTCATCTCAGACATATCCAAAAAATTTGTCAATTTGTTACCCGCAACATTTTCTCTTGAACCGGAACTTGAGTCACCAGCATTGAAATTTAAACTAGTAGACGTCCCTTTCTTTGATTTTTCATTTGGGGAATGATCCCAGAAAGATCTTCGTATAGTGCAGCCCGGCAGCCTGGAATATAATAGCTTCATGTACAAAACATTTTTTGATCCAAAATCCCACACTCCAAGCTGTGCTCCTGTGACTATGTAGACACCAGAAAGATCGCCTATGAAGGTTTCAGGATTCTCAATAGGTGCCGTGCTCACATGAGAGAAATTTTTCCACTTCACTGGCTCAAACCATCGGCTATCCTGCTCCTCAGGGCCTTGCCACTTTGGAGCACCGATTGCTACATGGGTATCCCAATATGGTAGAAGGATCTTAGGAAGAGATGCCAAGTGTTGAAGATGGATACAAAGACGATTCTGCTTGCTTCCTTCAAGACATAACCGCAAGCCCGTCACTGGCTTCCGTCCAACTGTAATCTGCATGCAAAAAGTTTGCTGAAAATGAATACATAAAATTAACTTGAACAACAAGTGATATTTACACCTACATGTTCATGTCATTGAATAATAATGTATTAAAAACCCACAATGAGAAAATATGAAATGCATAGCTCATCTTTTGAGGTCTCATTTGGTGCTGAAGAGTCATTTAGGCATTTTAAGGAGATGATAAGAGACCATTGAGATTAAACAAAGAGTCTCAAGTAGCTGAAGAAAAGCATTTGTGCATTACATATATGTTTGTCTCATTTCTGTCCAATACATGATAGAACTCCATCTTTTACGGGTATGAACCCTCCCAAAAGTTGAATGGCTCTCTGAAAAAGTAGTTATTGCCACAAAAAGGCTCTTACCTGCTCTTGGCTGACATAGAGTTTTTGCCCCATTATGCTGAATTGCAAAGACGGGCAAACAGGTTCCTTTCTTTGGTGGGCAAGATTTCTGTCATATACAGGAGCCCATATTCGAGGAATTTGAAACTCTAGGAAGTATCTGAGTTCTTCTATTGGAGGCTTATCTGAATGAAGCATTTCAATACAGTTAGCACGACTACTTTGTTACTAATGATAGAGCACAAAATCAGTTTTAAGCCATCTATGATTTATCTTTGGTTGTCTTACATTCAAGATAAAGACCAATAGCTCGAGTAAGGTGCTCCCTTCCAATCACCCCTTCAAGGAGAGCTGCTATAGGAAAAAATGTCATCTCAATTACATCTGGAGAGGACCGGACAGTTCTTGCCCACCGGGTGTGGTTTTGTTCCAGCTCGTTTCCTCCCCTTCTTCGAAAAATGACAGTCACATCCTGAATCAATAACAATCAAGGTAAACTAATTCTGAGTTTAAGGTTTAAGGTCTTATAGTCATTCCTGCAACGTAACTGTCACATATAGAAGTAAAGCAACTTGGGGACAAAATAAAACAAATGTATATATCATCTTTGATCAAGGGAATAAAAATAATACATATAAATGCTCATTAGTTGTTACATACTTCTTTCACAGCAAGATATGGTGCCGTAGTGGGTTGAGGGTAGATCCCCTGACTGTTGAATAAACTGGAATCAGACCCCTAGAAGTTTGAAAAATATATAAGATAATCAGAATTTCAGTTTCCAACAAAATAAATAAATGAAATAGGAGAAAGAAAGAAGAAAGAAACAAGCCAAAAGCCAAAACAAAAAGGGAATGAAACAAAGTGGAACTAGCCTTATCCTTGAAATTCATTTGACCTGAACTTGTATTGCTTTCTGTGCCTGAGAACCTATGATTCCCAATGTCTTGGATGTAGTTCTTGATCTCCATGGTTGACAAAGGAGAAGACTGGTGTTGTTTAACGTAAATTACATCCTTGCCGCCAATAGTTACAGATGTTATGACATGAGTACCAAAATTTTCAATAAAGCTGGGAAGTAAGAGAAACCAATAGTTAGGTGATACTTGAAACTCTTTCATCATTAATTTCCTACAAAAGTTCCAAATATTCATACCTTGCCAAGGATGTGGGATCCCAACAAGTTGGGATAGCCTGTTTCACATTTTCTTGTAACATTAGTGGGGATTTTAAAAGATGGACTTTAGCAAGTGGAATATAGAGGCCATCCATAGAAAGTGTCTTTGTTCCTGCCATATCAACATGCTTTGAACCCCTGAAGCTAAATGCAAAATTGAAACTCCCCACAGGATAGCTTCCAGATATATTAGACCTATCATTAAAATACTCAACCATCTGCAATCATTCACCAGAGGATTATGTCAAATAATTGCAAAACATTGATAGTATCTATGCAGATGATGCACACGTTATTCTAAATATTAAGAGAAGATGTTAAGATGTACTCTTTATTGTAATGACTTGGAGAATGATTCCAATACATAATTGAGAAAGATATCAGATATATGATTAACATATATATTGATACACTGATAGATGATATGTATTGACAAGTTCGGCATGGGATGTAAAGGACTTGTAATGAAGTTGCAACCTTTCAACAGTTGCATGCATTTGAGATGTAATGAATATTGGGGTTGCAAAGTTTCCAGCAGAAGCAAGCATTGGTTACAGACAACTCCGTACCATTTCTCCAATATCAAATGGGAGCAATTGCACCCATTAATCTCTATATGAGCAGCCCATGGAAATTACTCAATCAACATAAACCAAATTCTTTCTTTTGATTCTTCTCAATTCATACACCAGCTTCCTTACAGACAGTCAGAAATTTTAGTTATTGCTAAACTAAAAAATCTATTCTTTGTTGTATTCGTGAAGTGATTTGTCATAGACCTATTACCAAACTTAAAAGAAGTGGGGATGAAATGCACTTTAAGGAAAACGAAATAATGCTTCAAAGTCAAAATTCTGAAATTTCTCAATCAAGTTCTAGTGTTCCCTCTTTGTCTCTCACTTTAGCACAAAAAGTGAAAGGTCGCCTCACCTCCTTAAAAACCAGTGCACACCAATGTCCTTACAAATGTTTTTCATCATCATGAATGATGCCCGAGTATCATTCAAGCATTAAAGCTTCTATTGCTGAAGCTATATTCTTTTGACTAAAACTTAAATACTGATCCTCAGTTTGGGTGGTAAACTAGCTCAGACAAGTGCATAACAAGCGGAACTTGAAAGTTGATGAATAGCTTGTCCAACTGTAATAAAAATGGGTTACATAATGAAACTGTAAGATTCATTTTACACTATGGGCTATTAGTGCAGCAACACTGTAAGATATTCTTTCAGATATCAATGAAGGCCGATGGAAAAAGTTGGGCCACTTGGAGCAAAATTCCATGTCTATAAACTGTTCAGATAATCTAAATTACAAAGGTATCTACGAAGTTTCAATCAATTCAGCGAAGCTACTAACCACTTTCTTTCTCCATTACAAGAGGTATATTTCTATGAAAATACCAACTTCCTTGGTTCAAACACTTATCTTGATTTCTTAATCCTTGCACTTTCTCCAGCTATAGTTCATTAGAACTTAAAACTTGATCCCAAGTTGGAAACCACCTCATACAAGTGCCTAACAAGCTGTGCTTCAAACTGATGAACGGACAAGCCATTTTCTACTCCATTCACAAAATTCATATATCTATCAGGGCACCAATGTGGTAACATTTTTTTTGTTTTCGGATATGAACCAAAGCAGACTGCAAAACATTGAGCCGCTAGGAGAAGTACACGCCTTTAACTAGTCCGATAAATATATGAAGGAAATGATACTCGAATTCATTTCATTACATACTTTCTATCTGAACATCAATTACCTTAAATCATCACAACATACCAAAACCTAATGTATCAAACAACATTCAGAAATCCACCACCTCAAAACTAATACAATAACAAGGCACAAAATTAGACAAGCATAAAAGAGAAGCACAGTACCTCATTAAAACTGCAGACTCCAGTACTTCGCCGCTCACTGGACTGCTGAGAGTGCTTAATATCCCTGGAAACATTACGCACAACTACATCATCATAAAGGCAGAGGTTCCTGGTGTGCTCCTCATCAACCTCTATCACCCTAGACCCTGCCACACCCTTACAATAAAGCAGCCTCGTATCAAAGTTCACGTCAAACCCTCTTCCCAGTGCCTGTACAGCGTTAATAGCAGTATGCAAAGCTGCCACATTTTCCCCCATTTCTCATCACACTACCTCCAAAACCCCTTAACTCTTCCTCTGCTCAGAACCAGACCCAGTTTGGGAAACTCACCCAAACCCAAAACCCAGTTCCCTGTTTCCTTTCTAGACCTCAATTACCAGAACCCAACTGGACACTTTCCCGGAAACCCACCAGAAACTGAACAGTCATAACGTTTCCGGTATTGGGTTTCTGAAGACTCCTCTTTTCAACCATATTCTAATCTCAAGCTTGGCTCTTGACCAGTCTCCCCTATCTTTCTCTATCAAAATACTTCTTGGTAAGTTGTCCAATACAAAATCTTCAATAAAGATTCGAACTTTGATACAGTGAACCACTCAATATGTATCTTTTACTTCTCTAGATCTCAAATCCATGGAAAAAGATTACCTAACCTCTCTTTGCTGCCTACCCGGCTTCTCCTCTCCACACTTTTCCTCTGTAAAATTTTTCCCTCTAAACATGTACAAGTGCATTGACTTGGAAGCTTATTTACTTTAACGTGTACTTCTCCATCGTGATCTGGACACGTGTGTATCCGGTTTGATTAGAAGTGTCTGAGGTTAGACTTTGACTAGGTCTCTTTAGGAGTGAGAGCTATGGGATGGATTGAAGCTACATGTCAGCCTTGGTTTCTTTTCTTTTCTTTTCTAGTCGACGTTCTCCTCACGAAATTCTGTTCAATGCTAAAAAATGTCGATTTGATCAGAATCTTGGACTAGCCGATTTGAAACTTTGAGTTTTCCCATGAGGAAAATGAGAAAGGAGGATGCTTCTTTTGGCTGTAGAATTGAGTACAGTCAGAGACAGGGGTTTAGAGTTTAGACCCTTGAATATCTCTGCATTCCTTCCTTGCTTGATTGTAGCTCAATCAAATGCTAAATTGAGCTATAATTCTTACACCCTTTTAACCCCTGACTCACGTATGTACAAATTTAGAGGTACATGAATGAGAGGAATCTTGTATTCAATTCTTACCCAGAAAACTACAGAAGAACCATGTACGTGCACTCTGACTTGTCCCTGTATGAGTTTGGCCGAGCTGAATATGTCGTGGTTATTTTAGCCTTTCACCAAGGGAATCTTTGTATATGGCCAAAAATCCAAAGTAACAGGATAGTGACACATCTGCGAGCACAGAGTTTTATTGTACAATGTCCTACTTTCAAGAAAAATTATGGTCCCTTTTCTGTTCGGTTACAAGAAGGGGAAATTATGGTCTTTTTTGGACCACCATTTACCACAAACTGAATTTCTAGGCTGTCAGTCAAATTCTCAAAGTAAACTACAGTTGCAACCCAGATATGCACGCATCAATTATTGACTATTATTGCCTTTCAATAGTGACCTTCTATAAATGTAAGTTACAAGTTACATGTAGTAATGATTCGCTGATGAACAATCAACAATCTGAAACTTGGCATACCAAACTACATGGCTACTCTTATCTACCAAGTTAAGCATTAAGCTTACACCTTTAGTTTAGCTTGCTTGCGCGAGAATAATACTAAAACGCGTGACCTTGCACCGCACATCTTTTATTTCATCTCTACATGGCTGAAGCCGAGACTTTTGGGAACTCCCTTACAAACCATCTCATTCCTCAACCGCTGAACACCATCCCATTTCTTGGCTTCAGCGTAGATGTTCGACAACAACACATAATCTGCATCCTTAAGAGGTTCCAATTTGGCTAGTTGCTCAAAGCATTGCTCAGCCAATTCAACGTTTCCATGTACCTTACAAGCACCCAACAAGGTTCTCCATAACAAAGAGTTTGCCATTGAAGGCACAGCTTTGATCATCTGGTAGGCTTCATCTAACAACCCCCACCTGCTAAGAAGATCGACCATGCAACCATAATGCTTAATATCAGGCACAATTTTGTATTTTTGAATCATGTAACTGAAATACCGGCGTCCTTCTTCCACCAAACCCTTGTGGCTACAAGCAATGAGCACCCCAACAAACGTGATCCTATTCGGCTTCACTTCACCAACCTGCATTTCCATATCTGCAAACAACTTCAAAGCTTCCTCGCAGTGACCATGGACAGCAAAACCCATGATCATGGCATTCCAGCAACCAACCGGTCTCATTTTCATCCCACTAAACACTTCCCAAGCCGAACTCAGCTTGCCACATTTCGAATACATATCCACAAGGGCAGTCCCCAAGTACCCTCCAATCCGATTCTGCTTTCCTTTCAGCGACTCATGAATCTTCCTTCCAATCTCCAACTCACCAATCTCAGCACAAGCACCCAAAACCGATATCAGCGTCACTTCATTAGCTTCCACTTCAGTAGCCTGCATTTCCCGAAACAGCTCCAACGCTCCACCATAATCCCTAACCTGAACATAACCAGCAATCATCGAATTCCACGAAACTGCATCCCTCTCCACCATCTCTCCAAACACCATCTTCGCCGCCTCAATGTCGCCTAACCTAACATGCCGCCCCAACAAAGTATTCCACGACACCACATTCTTCTCAGGCATCAACCGCAACAGCCCATCGGCCGACTCGAAATCCCCAATCTGATCATACGCAGATATCATGATATTCCAAGACGACACACTCCTCTCAGACATTTCATCGAACACCTTCCGCGCAAGTCCCACCGACCCACCTTGCGCGTAAACAAACAGCAATGAATTCTGAACATACAAATCAGAATCAAACCCCAGCTTCAAAACCCTTCCATGAATCTCCCCACCTTTACAATCAATCCCCGATTCGAAAACCTCCACATCATCTCTCCTCATGCCTTTGATCACTCTCGCGCACGCTTTCAGCGCAAAGTTGTATGTGAAATGATCACACCCAACTCCGGTCAGGATCATACGATTGTAGACATGAATCCCTCTGATTGGGAAATCGCTGTTGGTGTAGGCTCTGATCATGGTGCTACAGATGTAAGGATCATCCATGGCGGTTTCTTCGAACAAGGACTGAGCGTGGGAGAGGCAGCCCAGCGGCGAGAGAGATGCGAAAGCGATGAGCTTGGCGAGGAGAGGCTGCTGAGTGAAGAAGAGGCCGGTTTTGGTGAGGAAGGCTTGGGCTGATTCGACTTGTTTCATGGAGGTGAGAGGTTGAAGATGACGACGAAGAAGGTCTGGAAGAATGGTGCGGTTCATACTCAGCATCTTCCATTTCCATAAAAAGAAAGAAGAAGCTTTTGGTTATGGAGGAAGGTTCAGGTTAGTGTTGCTCTCTTTAAATTGGAATTGGGGGCACTTTTCCCACCAAAACGACGACGCATAGAGTCATCAAATGCTAATGAAAAATATCTGCAGTAGTCTAGATTAATTTGTTGTTAAATTTAATAACATTTAAGAAATTTGACAATCAAAATGCTCCAACAGTAAATTGTTATTTGGAGTTAAACGGTAAATTTTGACCAATCATGAATTAACAAATGAACAAAATAGCAAAAAAAGGAATTTAGGTTTTGATTTAACAATTCAAACCTAATTGCTAAATTTATAAATCTAGCTTAGCAATAGTTAAAATAAACTTATGTTTAGGTATTCTGCTGGAGTTGATTTTTGCTACAAAAATACATAAATTTGTCTAAAATTCAAGTTTAGCATTAGACTAGATCATGGATTCGATAGCCTAAAAGTGAAAACACATAATGCTTATTGAAAAGGAGGTTTCCATTGATATGACTCATTATGAGGAGAAATTTCGAAAACCAAGTAGTTTTTCTTTACAATCAAGTCACCTAGACAATGGGAACCGATTCCGAATCCATCCCTTTCAGTGTTATCCCATCCCTTAGTTTGATCATTGTTTGCGTAGTTAAATCATAAAGTCACTAAACATCGATTCTACAAATGCCCTTGCGAGGTGTTGCTTCAGGTGAAACAGAGTGATGGTTTCGAAAAATTTGGTCAGCTTGATTGTGTGTTCTTGTTCTTCTTAGCATTGAAGAGTTGCCTAATGAAAGAAAACTTCCCTCTTGCCCGGACAGATAGTTCAGTAATGGTACCGTTACTTGCCGCTGCTGCTGCTGTTGCTGCTGCTTCGTTGCTGTCATTGTCCGGTAGGGGTGGTGAGGGGGGTGAGAGTTTGAAGAGGAAAGAGTTGAGCATGCGGATGATTTGGCTGAATGTAGGCCTTTGATTGGAGTCCTCAACCCAACATGACTGGATGATGTAGGCAAGATCAGGGGAGACATCCTCTGGAAGTTGAGGCCTCTCTTGCTGCATTCTCAGATGGAAACAATATACAAGAGTAAGCAACAAACAAGGACAGAACTCTTCTATTCTTTACAGATGAATGAAAAGCAGAGCGGCAAACTGCGCATAATACACTAATATTGATATCTGGAATAACAGAAATAACATATTCAGTCTCACCTTGAAAGCAGCAGCATAGGCAGCCTGCAAATTAGACATGCCTTCAAAGGGCATGCGGTTGGTCAACAATTCCCATAAGACGATCCCAAAACTATACACATCCACTTTGTTATTGTAATGCTTCTTCTCTCCTTGCCGTAGTGTGACAGTGCTATATAGCTGCAAATGGTTATAGTTGGTCAAAGGGGAATTACTAGCAATCATCATAGGAACAAGTGTGCAAACATAGTAGGAACATTCAGCAATCCACTACATATAACATGCACATTCAGTAACAAAACCAACCACAATGTTAACCATATGGGAACCAACACTTCATCACATCAGTGGACAGGGGATGTCAAATGGACACCCAATTTGTGTTTAACTTTGTGCTAAATGATATCAAGATTGTCAGTGATCAATTCAACTACCATTCATCTAAAAGTCTAAAACTCACTCCAATTCAAGCCCTAGAAACAAAAGAAACCATGCGCTGCTAAGACTTGAACCCATAAACTAAGGTGATATATACCAGGAAGGTGCTAACCCTCCCCAGACCCCGAAGCACCCTTCACCCTGAGAGTAGTCAAGGTTTGGAAATGCAGGCACCACAGAGTTAAACATATAGAGGAAAAATGAACCCAAAGAGATTTGCATTTGCACTCATTCTTGTGCAAAATGAAACATTATCATTATCCCTGAGTGAGACTGTAAATACATTCCAAAGCCAAAAAGAAAGTAATGACTTTGTCATTCTGTACTCAATCAAATAAGCAGCTTTCCAAAAAGAAAAATCCGATTAATTCCACTTTCAAAAATCTCAAAAATACCCAATAGACCTGAGCGGATGAAACAAATTAAAGGTGCCATGCTAGAGAAGAGAGGAGAAGCATTGGCATTCACCCTCACCAGTTTGTTGAACTAAACATCAGGTCTTGATTAAGACATAAAAAAGTCATGCAAAAAGATCAAGGTAAAAAGGTAGACAAACCTCAGGAGCCATCCAACGATAAGTCCCAGTCTCTGCAGTCATCATCTCAGTTACAGTTTCTTCTCTTGCAAGACCAAAATCTGCAAGCTTTACAGATTTCTGATTTTCCGTAAGCAACAGATTGTCTGCAATCAGACATTTTCATATGTATCGTTAAACTAGAAAGAAATGAATCATACTCAATGAGCCATACAGCAAATGCTTTATAAAATGAAACCTACTAATCAGCAGCAGCAAATAGATTATAGTTAACCACAACAAAGCTCCAGTTAATACATAAAAAGCTACCATCTAAGAGTCTTGTTACCAATATTTATATCTAAAATGTTGGTCCTAAGATAAGTAGGTAACATGAAGTGAGCGTGCAGTAAAATGTTCAGAACTACGAGAAGAATTCAGCAGAATCAATAATTGACAAGGGAGAATCATAAACCATGTCTGCAGCCTACTGGTAAGCATAATCAAGAAAGAATATTAGGATATACAAATTTCATTAAGCTAGGGAAACTCAAGGCTCAAGCAGTGCTGCAATTTCTACCAACTTCATGAACAGAGAATCACAACTAGAGCAGAAAGTTAAAGTTAAAGTTAGAAATACTAAATGTCATTCAAACTCAACTATGTCAATAAATTCAATAAGCGTTAACAAGCAATTTGTTACAATACATAACCCAAAATAGAAAATACAGTAGTCAAGTACAACACAACTAGCCATATGGTACCAGGTTTTAGATCTCTATGTATAATGCCATTGGCATGTAAACATTCCATTGCATGGGCGATGTCAAGAGCAAATTTAATAGCCACGTGAAGGTCTAATGGATTAGGACGAATACTAATTAGGTACTTCCGAAGTGACATTCCAGGTAATAGCTCAGTAACTATCACCATTAGAGGATCCTTACAAGCTCCAATAAACTGTAGAGACAAAAATGAGGTATTACATCCAGTCTTCCAGTGAAACACAGAAGCCAAGGCCTACAACAGTTAGAGCAGGCAGAACTGCATATATTAAATTTGCAGTTTAAATGTTTTATGCGAAATGAACTTGTAAGGACATGTTTTATCACAGCACTGACCTTGACAAGATTTTCATGCTTCACTCGAGTCATCATATTAACTTCACGGGCAAACCGATTCTCAAGTTGAGCTCTTTCTTCAGAAGTGCTCCCACGATTGAGAACTTTGATAGCAACAATTCGATTACCATACCTGGAAAACAATTAGATAACAAACTAGTCATGAACACTCAGTGTGAAAGCAAAACAGTAATACATGAGATTATATCAGAACTAGTAACTCCCACTAGTTACAAACAAAATAACTCCGAATCTACTTGTCGAGATTTGTATTCACACAAGCACAGTGTTTCAAATGGTTTCCTGCTGAAAGATATACCAATATAACTCACAAGAATGTTACATCACATGTACCCCACATTGCCTCAAACATATCCTTTATCACTTCAACATTATTCAAAGAAACTAAGCAACAAATCAAAATTCAAATCAGCAACACTTCCGGTTCATCACAACAAATAATGGTTCGACCAACAAAGAACTGAGCATTACCTTCCTTGATAAACTTTCCCATGAGCCCCCTCACCAATTTTCGCCCCAATAAACAACAACTTGGGATCAACCAGCAGGCTCTCGTCGATTGTCAGCTGCTGGGCCGTAATTGAACCATTCAGACCCGAATTCCTCTGCTCTCTTCCTCCACTGTTCACACTACAACTCATATTGCAACCCCCTCAAATCATACCTGAATCTCTATATGCTTCTCCTCCACAATTGCCATTATCCAACAAACACTAACTATCCAGTCTCAGTGAACATTTGGCTCAATTTCCATATCATCCTCAATTTCCAAAACCCCAGTCTCTCAAAAATAAATACTCTCTGTTCCACACTAAACATTACCCAACATCAACCCAGAAACCACTACACCCCAAAACAACAGAAAGAAACAACAGCTCTTTAGATTAAACTCTTTCAAACAAACAAACAAACAATCATTGCTTGAGCTCGAAGAAGCCTCGGCTTCCGTGCAGTTCCAAGAACCAGAAACAAAACCAAGATAAACACAAACCCACAAAGACCAAACTTTCCGGAGACAAATTGACCCAAAAGAAACTAAAGAAAATTAAAATCGCTAATCTATAGCTTCCAATAAGCTCCAACCTTCTTTTGCTTCCTTTTTTTTTTAACTTGTACTCACTCAAATGGAAACCTAAACAGTGGAAAAGCACTAGTGTGAAGTCTCAGAGTTTCTCTCTCTAGAAAATGGGCGTTTTTTCTCTCACTACCACTCAGAAGAGAAGAGCTTCCGATGATGATAGATATTCCGAGTATCTGTTCCGACGAGGACCGGGGTTTGGTTAAAGTAAGAGAGCCAATTTGATTTTGATTTATTTTTTTTTTTCCAAAAGGGCAAGCGGAGTGGCCAATGGGAGAGGCCCACGTGGAGGGCACATATTGGACTTTTCGTTGTAGTATAGCGTCAGCGATTTGGACGTCTTGGTTGAGAATCTATTGGCTCGGCTCGGCTTAGGTTGGATTGGATTTTCTTCTCCTTTTTCTGCCTCGTGTTTATTGCCTTTTATTTTTTATTTTTTGGTTAATTATTGCCTTTATTTTAAAAGTTAGGCCAGTCTTTTTCTATTATTAATGTATTTATTCTTCTTCTTTTTCATTTTTGGGGTTTCTATTGAATAAAAAAAATGATATAGAGAAAGAGACGGTCTTGAAGTTGCATTTGAAATTAGTGTGAATACTTGTGTATTTGATGTTGA
>WPAB01000116.1:0-46861 GCA_010134655.1 Fragaria nilgerrensis | reverse complement strand
GGAGCTCTGGGAAAGATGTGTTTCCCAGAGTGAGAATCGCTTAAGTTCTATTAATAAGGTTAGTGAGTGTGGTGATTTAAAAGAATTGATATGTTTTGAAAATTTTGGTTTGAATTTTCATGAAATTTTACACAAAGGAAAGATGGGCGCTCAAATTTTTAGACTTAAGCGACAGAATGTTCTATTTCCGTCGTCAAGTGATTCATAATTTTTTTTTTTTTTTTGTTTTAGAAAATATTCGTCGCCTAAGTAAATATTTTCGTCTCCTAAGTTCTACTTAGGCTACGGAATGTATATTTTCTCCTTGGAAAAATTTGTATGTATATATCAAAGTCATTCCACTAAGAGATCTTTTATTATGACTTATGAGGGATTGAGTATGACTAATTTGGAGCCTATTTCTACTTATATATACAGGGCCTTCTAATGAGGGATCCTTTTTTTGACATATATGAGGGATAGGGGATTACCAACTTTTCGATTATATTTTGGAATCTCTACCGTTCAGTTTGTTGGTCCTTTTATATAGATCAATTCTGCAAATTTTCAGCCAACTTGGTATCGTTAAGGCATCGAACAAGATTAAATCAATGAACGAATCAAATCTGCCAAACCTGAACCGTTCATGCTTATAATTATAAATCGTAGTTTTGAATGTCTTAACGATCACCAAAATTTCTGAAAATTTACAGATGATCTACTCATATAGAACTACATATTGAACGGTGGAGATGTGATTTTTGTGATCGAAAAGTTGGTGTAATCCCTCATCCTCATATATGTCAAAAAAAAAAGATCCCTCATTGGAAGGGCCATGTGTGTGTATATATATATATATATATTATACACACACACATATATGTATCTATATATTTTTTTATTATAGTTCATCCAATATAAATCAGAGTAATTTTAAATACAAATCACCCCTAAACCTCTATCTCTACACACCCCTTAATACACTACCTATCTAGTTTTTCATTTCAATATTTATACTAAATACACATCCCAAATGCATAAATAACCCTCATATCTAAAACTAATAACAATCTGTTATTTAATATAATTATTATATATTTACTATTTCACAACTCTCTTTATGTATTCTCTTTATACTAAATACACATCACGGTGGTGGGTCGGCGAGAAGGCGGAGGTGGAGTTGTGGAGTGGTCGGGTGATGTTGAAGAGGGTTTTGACGACGTTGAAAGTGGTGGCGTTTATGGGGACGAAGCGATGAGTGCGTGGCAGTTGAAGGTGGCGTTGGTGGGGGTGGTGCAGTTGAAGGTGGCAGCGAAGGAAAGAGCGGTTGAGAATGGATAGAGAGGCCGGCATGAAGAGTGATGGTCTGGAGAGAGAGAGAGAGAGAGAGGAGAGGGAGCTCTGGGAAAAGATGTGTTTCCCAGAGTGAGAATCGCTTAAGTTCTATTTAAGGTTAGGAGTGTGTGATTTAAAGAATTGATATGTTTTGAAAAATTTTGGTTTTGAATTTTCATGAAATTTTACGCGGGAAGATGGGGGCGTCAAATTTTAAAACTTAAGCGACAGAATGTTCTATTTCGGCGTCTAAGTGATTCATATTTTTTTGTTTTTTTTGTTTTAGAAAATATTTCGTCGCCTAAGTAAATATTTTCGTCTCCTAAGTTCTACTTAGGCTACGGAATGTATAATTTTCTCCTTGGAAAATTATGTATGTATATATCAAGGTCATTCCACTAGAGATCCTTTATTATGACTTATATGAGGGATTGAGTATTAGACTAATTTTGGAGCCTAAGTTCTACCTTATATATACAGGCCCTTCCAATGAAGGATCCTTTTTTTGACATATATGAGGGATAGGGGATTACACCAACTTTTCGATTATATTTTTGAATCTCTACCGTTCAGTTTGTTGGTCCTTATATATAGATCAATTCTTCATATTTTCAGCCAACTTGGTATCGTTAAGGTATCGAACAAGATTAAATCAATGAACGAACCAAATCTGCCAACCTGAACCGTTCATGCTTATAATTATAAATCGTAGTTTTGAATGTCTTAACGATCACCAAAATTTCTGAAAATTTACAGAAGTGATCTACTCATATAGAACTACATATTGAACGGTGAAGATGTGATTTGTGATCGAAAAGTTGGTGTAATCCCTCATCCCTCATATATGTCAAAAAAAAGATCCCTCATTGGAGGGCATATGTGTGTGTTGTGTGTGTGTGTATATATATATATATACACGCACACACATATTGTATCTATATTTTTTTATATATAGTTCATCCAATATAAATTCAGAGTAATTTTAAATACACACTCCTAATCTCTTAATACACACCCCCTTAATACACTACTCATCTAGTTTTTCATTTCAATATATTACTAATACACATCCAAACTGCATAAAATACCCTCATATCTAAAACTAATAACAATCTTTTTAATATAATTATTATATATTTACTATTTTGCAACTCTCTTTATGTATTCTCTTTTATTTTCTGTTAGATTTTTTTTTATCAGGTTGAAAATTTTTTCTTGATATTTTTAATTTATAATCAAAAGAAATATTATATTCGAACTCCAAATCTCCAATATGACATATTCTTCTTCTTTTTTTGGTCTTAAGAACTCCAATATGACATTGATCGGCTAGAATTTGAATAAAAAATAATAATTTTCATACATAACTTTTTCAAAGTTAAGAAACTAGTAGAAATACAAAGCATAGAAAACTAGTTTTTAGTCTGTAAGATAAAAACTAAATTTGATAAAAAAACAAAAAAAAAACAATGAATTGGTAAATAGTACATATGGTTACGATAGTGTAGAAATTCAAGTGATGAATTTTGGAGAGTAATAGTGGAGAAGAGTTAGGGTGTGCATTAAGAGATTAGAGGTGAGTATTTAAAATTTCTCATATATATATAGTCCATATATATATAAAGTTAAAAGAAAAAATAATGGTGAATTAAGAAGTTTAAAACTATTTGATTCACAAAGATGATTCTTTTTATTATATCGTAATTGTGACCCTAAATCTAATGAATTATTATACGAGACAATACCCATTAGCCCTATTTTAAGAATTTTATTCCCACTAACAAAATAAGATTTTAAATTCTCAAGAGCCAACTTAATGAATTAAATAAACTACAATAAACCTTATAAGAGTCTATATAAATAAATTTTTATAACCGGATTCTCACGACCAATGACGTTGACTGGACTCCGGCAACCTTTGACCGGGCTCCGGGGACAGTTGACCGGACTCCGGGGACGTTGACCAGACTCTAGGGACTATTGACCGGCTCTTGGGACTGTTGACCGGACTCCGGGAGTCGTTGTGCTTTAGTCACTTATAATAGGTCCCTACTGGGGGCAGTAGGACTTCCTACTCGGGGCAGTAGGAGGGTCTACCGACGACGGTTGACCGTTGACCGTTGGGGGCAATAAGAGGGTCTACCGGCGACCGTTGACCGTTGGGGTCATAGGACCTCCTACTGGGGGCAGTATGACCACCTATTAGGACAGTATGACCTCCTACTGGGGGCAGTAGGACCACATACTAGGGTCAGTATGACCACCTACTAGGAGCAGTATGACCACCTATTAGGGGCAGTAGGACCTCATACTAGGGGCAGTAGGAGGGTCTACTAGGGCAATATGATGGTCTACTGAGGATAGTAAGGGTCTACTAGGGCAGTAAGAGGGTCTACCGGCGACCGTTGACCGTTGGGGTCAGTAGGACCTCTTACTGAGGGCAGTATGACCACCTACTGAGGGCAGTATGACTCTTACTAGGGGCAGTAGGACCACCTACTAGGGTAGTATGACTACCTACTAGGGTCAGTAGGACCTCCTACTGAGGGCGGTATGACCACCTACTGGGGCAGTAGGAGGGTCTACTGGGGGTAGTAGTGGGTCTACTGGGAGCAGCAGTAGAAGGGTCTACTAGGGGCAGTAGGTGGGTCTACTAGGGGAAGTAGGAGGGTCTACTAGGGGCAGTAAGGGTCTACTAGGGGCAGTAAGGGTCTACTAGGGGCAGTCAGGGTCTACTGGGGCAGTAGGAGGGTCTACTGGGGGCAGTAAGGGTCTACTGGGAGCAGTAGGAGGGTCTACTGGGACTGGGGGCAGTAGAGGGTCTACTGGGGGCAGTAGGGGTCTACTCTGGGGCAGTATGAGGGTCTACTAGGGGCAGTAGGAGGCAATAGCGGGTCTTTTAGAGGCAATATGCATGGGTCTGTCCGGGGGTCTACTGGGGCAGTACATGGTCTACTAGGGGCAGTAGGGGTCTAGTGTTGGCAGTAGGATGGTCTACTAGGGCAGTAGGGAGGTCTACTAGGGGTAGTAAGGGTCTCATGTGGACAGTAGGAGGTCTACTAGCGAAGTAGGAGAGTCTACTAGGGAAGTAGGAGGGTCTACTAGGGACAGTAGGAGGGTCTACTGGGAGCAGTAGATGATCTACTAGGGGCAGTAGGAGCAGACAACCTGCGTTTTCATGAAGTAGTTAACTCTTTCAAAACCCAAACCAAAAAGGCAATCAATCTCTATAAGTTTAAACCAAATGTCAAAGTCCATTCTTTGTACACAGTAAACTCATACAGTCTTATCATGGTCACCATATTCGTCTACACACAATCTATATATCACACTATGACAAACAAACAACATACCTCGAGCAATTATAGGGTTTTCGTGTGTCTATTAAGGTATTAAAGCCAATTGCTCTTAAATCAAGGACCCTAAATCAATAAACTATAAGAAAATCATCTAAGTTAATCATCTATGTTTACACCACAAATGATAGAGACGCATACCAATTTGTAGAAGCATTAACACCACAACAAAAGAAGCATAAATTAATGGAATTAGCACCATGGATCACTCATTTGATTGTCAACAATAACAAATAGAAAGAACAACACCAATTTGACACTGAAGCTCTATCATACGTGAGTATCTACTTCAATTTACTCAATCAAGTCCAATTTCACATTCAAAATTATGTAGAACACCACCAAATCTTTAATTGAAACCCACTCTCACAAGATTACTTACACTCACTAACTTACCCTACCTTATCAAACCACCTAATCTTGTGGCTGCTAGCAAAACTTCAGAAATGGAGGTCTACCATGTCTTCATCAACTTCAGAGGCCAACGACGACCTTTAAGGTACCAGAGATGTAGGAGAGGCAAGTAGCTGGATCTGACCTCGTCGTATCGGCGGGTTCTAAAGGACCGATCATCGACGGAGGTATGGATCTGACCTTCGAGGTTTTTAAAATTTCGGTTCTTGTCAGCAATGATAGCCATGAAGCCATCGACAAGGCCGCTACAGATCGACGTCAATGATGTTGTAGTGGCCGGAGTGAGTTGATCTGGATAGATCAACAATGGAGATCTGGGTTTATGTGGAGAGAGAGAGAGAGAGAGAGTGGGGGGTTAGAAATCGAGAGGGGGAGAGATAGAAGGAGGGGCATTTTAGTAAGGAAAAATATAAAAAAACTGAATATTTGGCTAATAGAAAAGGTTGTTAGGAGTTTTTAGGGTTAGTGGGAATTTTATATTCCCAATTTGTTAGTGGGAAAAAATCTTTAAATTTAGGATGGAAGGGAATTTTCCTTTATTATAATATTTGACTCTATAAAGAAATGCATTTAATTTAGTTCAAGTAAATCAACTCGATTAAAAAAGTTAACTAAATGGTCTTGATGAAAACAAAAAACAATATTTGGTATAATTATTCGTTAATTTGGTGTGATTATGAATTAGATCATTATTAATAAACTATATTTGGTATAGGCTATCTATATAGGCATGTCCGTATTAAGAGGATATGCAAATATTCATATTAGTATACGCACTGTCATCTATAAATTAATCGTCCTTATAATAAGGTAATCAGAAAAATCAAAACTTAAATTAAATTCGTAAATTAGAAAGAAAATTTAACATTCATATTCGGTAGCTCATAAAATCTTGTGATTCAAGAGGTAAGAAGTTCCCTACTAATAAATTGATTTTTTATGAAGGTTTACAATTTTCATTTATAATATTGATTACCATACTCTGAATTATTTTCCTTATTCGTTCAATAATAAGTTTACGTCAGGCATGAGATTTTTTTGGTCAAGAGATGAACTTCATTAAATAGGTATGAGATATAGTGATTGAATATATATGTTAAGTGTGAAGTGATATTTCATTTAAGAAATGTCTAAAAAATCAGGATCCTCTCCTTGTCTAATGTCTATCTTTGTTTGTCCTTGACTTTTAATCACAACCGTTCGTTCAAAATCCAAAGCCATTAACTATACACCTCATCATCTTATTATTTATTACCCAGTAGTTGAGTTTACAAGAATAACGCCGTTTATTTTCCGTCATCTGACATCTCTCCGTCCATCTCTTCACTTCTCCAGCTCTTCACCCCTCTCAGATTTTATTTTGGTTCTGTTCTTGCACAGTTGGGTAATCATTCTCAATTTGGTCAGGCCGAGCGTGGTGTATGAGTTTATCTGGGTAATCATCAGCATCCTCTTTCTGATATCACCCAATTCTTATTGCAAGATTCACAATTTAGTTTTGGTTCAGTGACTTGAAGGTTGAAGCTAAGACGATGGATGGGTTGAATTAATTCAAAAACAACGAAACTAGATGACATGCAAGATATCGATCAGTAGAATTCAAAGAGACCAGATGCAGCCCAGATTTCTGGTTGATGCTCTCAGTCCTCATCATCAACTCTTTGTTTCCTTAGATTTGGAATTATGAAATTTTATTTTTGCAATCATGCAAAATTTCCTTATAGTTTTCTCACTTTTCTGGGTTGTGGTTAGTTTGGTATTTTCTGGGATCCAAGAGTTCCCTTAATTTTTATTTTATTTTTTTCAATTCTTACTGAATGATGCAAAATTGGGTCTCATTGATGCTTTGGATCCGAACCAGCAAGAACAAAAGCAAAGAAGCTTGACCAGGTTCGTTGATTCATAATCATACCCAGTAGTGCTTGTGATTAAGTAGTTTTTAACAGATTGAAAATTGTTGTATAACTGTATAAGATTGAAAATTAAATATGTACGAGAGAATCTCCATGGGCTCGACCTCGATCAATTATCTCCATGGCCAAGACAGATTAAAATTTTCAGGAAAACCAGCGGAAAGGAAGATTGAGAAGGAGGAGAAGACCAAAGGGACCATGAAGATAACAGAAGAAAAATTGTCGTCTTCCTCGGAACTCTTACTTTGAGTAAATTAATGGTCAAGTGCTGAGGTGTATAGTTAATGGCCTTTGGATTTTGAACGAACGGTTGTGATTTAAAGTCAAGGACAAACAAGGATAGACATTAAACAAGGAGAGGATCCTGATTCATGTCTAAAATAAAAGTCATCATCCATATTAATAAATTAATATACTGTTCTACACGAATAAATATGTACTAGGTATCCAATGATAATTTCAATAACATTGAAAAAAAAGGCGAGCCATATTTGATATAACGATTTAAAGTCAGGAACATATCTTATAGTAACAAACAAAGCTAGCCATATTAACATAAATTAATATATTGTTCTACACGATAAATATGTATTAGGTATCCAATGATGATTTCAATAACATTGAAAAAAGCTAGCCATCTTTGATATAACGATTTGAAGTCAAGAACATATCTTATAATAACAAACAAGTACTAAGTAGTCAATAATGAACTAATAATCTTCCCTTGAAACTTTTTCTTAATAGAATATTCACATTGAAATAAAAATCATTGTTCATATTGAAATTCAAAGTCATAAACATGTCATAATAGTAAAAAAAATAAGTTACAAGTACCGATATTAACCTAGTAATGTTCACTTGGAACCTTTCCCATATATGTTCACATTGAACTTCATATTAAAATAGAAGACATTATTTACATTAAAATTTGAAGTCGCCGTTCACATTGAAATTTAAAGTCCTAAACATGTCTTATAGTAACAAATATATTATAAGTAGCGGATAATAAGGTAGTAATTTTCATTTGGAACTTTTCTCTAATGACATATTCACATTGAAATATAGAAGTCATTATACACATTGAAGTTCACATTCTAATAGACGTCATTATATATTCACATAGAGATTTAAAATGATAAATATAAGTTATAAGCGGCCAATGATGAGCTAGTACGTAATGATCATTAAACAATAAGTCATAAGTATCTGACAGTGAGCTAATAAAGTTCACTATAAAACTTTCTTTAGTGGAATAGTGGAATATTCACACCAAAATAAAAGAAATAAGTACTAAGCAGCTAACTATGTGCTACCTGCAAGTTCACTAAGGACATTTCCTAGCTTAATGTCGTATTCACACTAAAATAAAATAAATAAGTTTGGGGTTTTTGATAAGAGTTAAGAGTTAAGGGTTTAGGGTTTAGGGTTTAGGGTTTAGGGTTTAGGGATAAGTTTAGAGTTTAGGTTTAACGATTAAATATATTAAGTAGTTAATAATGAGTTAAGTATAAGTTCACCGGGGACTTTCCTTAATGACATATTCACACTAAAACGTACAGAACACATTATACGTATTAAATCTCTCATGTATTAATTTTCATTTTAAAGTCTCATGTATTAACACTACTACAAAAAAAGTTTCTATGACAACAAATTTATGATGTTTGCCCGAAAACATCATTGTATGTTCTTTCCATAACGTTTTCGGAAGCAAACGTCATTGATTTAAATTTCGTCCGAAGTTTATGATATTTGTCAAATGTCATTGTAGGTCTCACTATTTAATGACGTTTTTTACGTGTCATCTTTCTTATGACGATTACCAAACGTCATGGAAATATTTTTCATGACGTTTGAAAATTGTCGTAAATGAAAATGGGCCATGACAATTAGAAAACGTCATGAAAAATATTTTATAGCGTTTGATAAACATTATCAAGTGACTAATGAGCCATGACGTTTTGTAAACGTCATGAAAAGTTTTACCCAGTCTCAGAAATTGGACCGACTGATGTGTTTACGAAAGTTGAAATGGCGAATTGATTTTTTTTCTGCATAATTCCGGAGACTATGAAGAATCACGGTGGAACATATAAACAAGAGACAAGGACATATAGTGGTTCACCATGTCATCGGAGGATATGACTACATCCACTTAAGCTTCTACTATCATGGCCGATAGGCCCTTGATGTTACAAGAGCTCTCCAAGATAGAGTGAGTAGGGATCATCATCCATCAACCTTTCTACATATGAGAAGTCTTCCTTCTATAGCTAAGGAAGGTTCCCTCACATATTATGTTTCCAATGTGGGACTAAATACACATATATCTTGTCACATCCCGACCCTTAATTTTTTACCTTATTTACTAACTTGGTATTAATAAGAGTTTTACCGTCTTCGTCAATGAGTTTATAGTTTATTTGGTCCCTAAAAGGGTTTTGAGGGACGATTGTTTCGGAGGAATTATTCGTAGAAGAAAATGTGACGACAGTAAAAATGGTAAATTTTAGCTAGTAAAAGATAATTTTTATTAGGGTATTATTTTGGAGTGTAAATTTTAGAGTTGGGTTTATGTTTCTTTGGTGTGGGTATTTTGGTGTTGGACCGGTTTGGGAGGCCCAAACCATTTTTTTTTTCTTCTCTTTTCCTTCTCTTCTTTCCCCGACTCTCCCTCTTCCTCTCGTACTGCCGGAATCCCCCGAGCTCCCATCTCCGTTGTCCGGCCAAGAGGAGACACCGCACCGGCCCAGCTCAGTCCGCCGCCCTCTCCGCCATCGTCCTAGGCTGGTGAGCGACGCTGCAACGCCACCGAGCGGAGTAAGTCCTCCTTGAAAGCCCGGTGGTCTTCTCGCCGGAACTCTCTCCTCCGGCTGTCATAGCTAGCAATCAACGGCTCATCTTGAAGCTCTCTTCTAGGGTAGTAATCCCTTCAAAGGTTTTGATCCGATTCGTGCTTGGTAAGAAGAAATCCTTGTTTGAATTTCTAGGGCTCTTATGATGTTTGGGTTCGATTACCCTGTCTAAGCTTGAAATTTGTGTTTGTGCTAGTTAAGAAAGTTGTAGAGAAGGTTGAGAGGAAGCTACTGTCAAATTTTAGTAGGCATTGGAGGTCGCCGAAGTCGGCCTCCGGCCGCCGCTGTGTAAGGGATTTTCATGGTTTTAGATTGGTTTTATTAAGGAGAGTTATTGATGTGAATTTTAAAATTTTTAAGGAGTTTTGGATAGGTTTGGGAATTTTTAAAGTTGGTAATTTAGACGGATTAATAAAGTAGAATCTGGCCGTTGGATTATAGTCGTATAATCTGTGGAAGTGTGTAGTTAAAGCTGTTGATTTTAGTGTTGAGGTGTGGACCGTATCAAAATTAGGCAATGATGAGCGTGATTATGGCTCTCGGCTATTTTTGCCTATTTTGTATAAATATTAGATTGTTAGTTTAGAAATTAATTATAGATTTGGAACAGGACGAGAGGAGGCCCGAGCAGAAGAAGCCTCGGAGCGTCATCAGGCTTAGACCTAATTTGTGAGTGGACTTTGTTTTTAATATAAGAGCATGTGATGCATTATGTTGTTGATCAGTTATTTTTCTGCTGAGATTCTTTATTTTTCTGATATTTGGCAATTTGCATCATTTATGAGAATTAACGAAAATAAGATTTTCGGTGAATAAGTATGTGGATATTGTAAGTATAGTATGTATATAAATGCTAGCCAACCATACGTGCCTGATACGTCATAATGAGGTAAAATTTCATTATGGCGTAACGTGAGTGTTAGACACAAACGTCATAGCCCTATATGAAAACTACGTTCTTATCTGGCTCATATAGGTTTTCATATAGGGAGTCCACACGTATATATACACCTGTCCTCTTTGGTCATAATGAGGAAAATTTCATTATGGCGCGACGTGAGCGTTAGACGCAAGTGTCGTAGCCTTGTATGAATTTCTATTTTTCTAATTTGTTCATAGGATTCATACTAGTCTGACGAGTGCAAATACATACGCATATATGTTTATATATATATAGTTGAGCCCAAGAGGCTCCATTTAATTAAGTTTTGGAGACTAGCAAGGGCTAGTCATGAAATTGCCAGTTTGTGATTTGAGCGCTTTTGGAATTGTCGCATGCAGCATTTTTCTATAATTATAAAAAAAATGGGAATGCATAAATAATTTATTTTATTAATTATTTTTGTCCACTCACTCTAACGGTTTCAAATGTTTTTTCCCTGAGCCATTCGTTTTAAAATGCCCAGTCTGCAGAGTTCGGGTTGGCAATAGTCAGAGGCGAGGTATAGTTACCCACATCTCTTCCATTTTTCATCAGTAGGTTACCTATTAACCTACTGCCATATTTTCTTGCTTCCGCTAGTATTTAGTAGCTCTGATTACCTCGGGATTATTGTTTAATAGTTCAGTTGTGTGTTAAGTCCATGTTTATTACTTTGGAGATATCCTAAGGATGATGTATGTTATCTTAATTGGATATAAATGTGTTGGATTGGAAGTTGATGTTTATTATCTTTTTTGTGGTGATTGAAATTGAGGAGCACGAAGGCTCCAGAAGTTTATGTTTGGATTTGAGAATTTAGAAGTGCTTGCAGGTTTTTATTTAGGAAGGGTTGTCCATTTTCAAGGAAGATTATGCCAAATTTTTCAGTAATATCTTCTTTGGAGGTAGTCCCCGCAGGACTTACTCCAGGTTTTAGGGTAAAACTTGGGGTGAGTCTTGACATATCTTCTTATGATGCCTTCTTGTGGAGCTTGGGAGAGCACCTTCCTGACGTGGTACCGATAATCTTTCACCATGGCGAGGTAGGATATACATCG
Source organism: Fragaria nilgerrensis (assembly GCA_010134655.1). NCBI lineage: Eukaryota > Viridiplantae > Streptophyta > Magnoliopsida > Rosales > Rosaceae > Fragaria > Fragaria nilgerrensis. The sequence goes on along the minus strand of WPAB01000116.1, from coordinate 35,026 downwards.
TATCTACAAGTTTCATGACTGGTCTATGGACGGGGAAGGTAGTTCCCAACTACCGACTACAAGTCCCCCCAAGTTCCCGTTCAAGACACGTCTTGAGTGGGGACTTGATATATAAAATGCCCATAGACGAGTCATTTATTAACGAGCACCCGGCCCCAGTCCCCCTAAGTCCGTACTCAGGATGTGTGTTGAACGGGTCTTGCTTATTCCGAGTCTTACTTTTCTTGATATACATCGTAATCTTTATGTCTGCCAAAAAGGTCCTTCCCGAAACCCGGCCTCAAAACTTACTCGGCCGGGCGAAGCGTTTCACGTTTTGAATGGCAAGGTACCGTTGGCTCCCCTTTTACGGCCATCTGGGTGTTACACTTTCCCATTGACAAAGGTAGGTAGCGAGCCATTTCCATATCTTGTATTTCTACTCGAGTGACGGGATGTTAACGCCGTCTGTGGTTTATCAAACCACTTGCTCCGTTTTTAAAAGGATGATATAAAACTTATATCTTTCAGTCGAATGCCTATCCCGCTTGATATTACTCAAGATTTCCATGACTTATGCCTTTCGGTCGATTGCTTATCCCGCTTGATATTACTCGGGATTTCAATGACTTATGCCTCGTCGAATACCTATCCCGTTTGATATTTCTCGGGATTTCCATGACTTATGCCTCGGTCGAATACCTATCCCGCTTGATATTTCTCGGGATTTCCATGACTTATGCCTTTCTCGGTCGAATGCCTATCTCTCAGTCGAATGCCACTCTCTCGGTGGTTTCTCAGTCTAATCATGAAGATTTAGACTATCATATCCTGATTGTGTTTCCAATCCAATCCAATCGTGAAGACTTGGAACTCCCTATGCAATGTCCGGGAGGCAAAATAATATGTAAACATAGAATGGACTTTCACTGGAGTCTCGTGCATTCTGAGAATCTCGTGCATTCTGCTCTTCGGGTCACTGGAGTCCCTAATGTCCTGACATAATCACATCATTAATTAAATGAACTTAATATTAACCAATCATAAATTCATCGACCAATCATAACTCACAAAACATTTCATCTTTTGGATGTTTACTACTTCACACACATTTAATCAAACATGTCTATACTGCCAATATGGCTTCACTTACAACTTTAGAATCATACCACAAATAGGTCTAGCATATCATATAAGCAAACAAAAACCATATCAAAGCCCTCACGTACGTAGCAGCAACATTAATTCCAAAACCACACCACTCACACTAAACTACTATGGACACCCATATACCATCACACACCACGAAAGCTTCTAATGAGGCTAGTAAATCATCCTCGTAATTCTGGAACGTAGCATGGTTCTCTTACTCTAGCAACATGCTTATACACACACTTAGCTCAACAGAAAACAAGGAAGCATACTTAAAAATTCTGGGATTTTACCAACTGCAAGGTACTTTGAAAAATCACCGACTTATCAATTTACATTGGAATAAGCTGAAACTTTCCAGATCAATAGTTCTCATACAGAAGAACAAGAGCACAAAATTTCAAGTCCAACGAAGACCCAAAACCCATTCAAATTCAAATACGAAGTAACTGAACTGCTTAACACAAACACAATTTCCAGCACAGAGTACCCAACTTCAAAAATTCACCATGAATCATCTACCTTATTAAACAACACCAAACTTTCCAGATCTCTTGTAGGCTAACAAAGAAGCAACATGTAAAAGTTTCAGAAAACTTGGAGATTTAAAAGTTAGCTAAACGAATTTCCAAAGTGACTGCAGAACCAAACAGTTTCTGCAGAATTTTCAGACTTCTATCCTTCCTTTACGTAAAAGCTACAGCACAAAATCACACAATTGGCTAATGTCCAAATTATACTAACATTGTAGTAAAGCTACAGCAGCATTTAGTACTAATAACTTCAAAAACCAATATACTTAGTTTGACTGTACTGAATAGAGCTTATATATGTACTTCATATATGCTTCCAAGACTAGTTATATAGAATTTGAGCAAGGGGTCGAATGCAACTGAGAATACCAGACAAAAATTTTATGAACTTGCACATAAATCATCTATGAACGTGCATAGAACCATGTCATGACCTCCACTCACACCACATATCAACATAGAACTGATTCTACTTGCACAAGGCATGCACAACTTAACTGACATAGAAGTGACTCTACTTGCACCCACAACAGGTTGATTGTCAAACAAACCAATGATAGCACAAACACAATCATAGGCATGAAAGGTAGCACAAAAATCACACAATAATTAAACATGCTTCCCAACGAATTCCCAAATTTAATCCCGGACAGATTTGAATAGACTTAAGAGTAGGAAGACTTAGCTTTGGCTTGCTTTGAGCTTTTTCAGAATTCAGCTATCTGTTTCCAGAATAGGGGCTGCCATCGGGTGGCCAAAATTGATGTTTGGGTGTAGAGAGCAAACTATTATGAACTCCGGCGAGCTGTGGTGTCGGGATCCCGACTCGTTTCTCTGTTACCTTGGTGGATCATTCCGATTAAATTGGACCCAAATCACCAAATGTTTTATCAATCCTCCCGGTGACCAGAGAGCCCCTCTTTGAGTTGCCCTTTCCATTGCCATACCGGCCGATCGGTGGGGCTTGCCCGAGAGCCACATGAGCGTTGTTGTTATGCCGATTGCTCGAGAGCTGGGTATACAACTCCCCCAAGAACTCTCTCGCCAGACACCTATCTCGGAGACTGCTTCGCTAGTCGGTACCGGAGGCGGGGGAGCTGTCGGTGAAGCCAATGATTTTCCTTTTCCTTCCCAGAGTATTTTACGGATACTGGATTTCTCTTCCCGTTGGTAAAGCTGGGTCATGCCGATGACCATACGAACTCGGGGTCTCAAACCCTATACTGGCAAAATCCCTACACTTATGAACAAGGACGGCGAGATCCCGGAGATAGACCAATGCAAGTGTCGCCAACGGCGGGACACCGAGGATACTAAGCGGACCCCTTCTTCTACATGAACTATCACTCCCTGACGATTATTCATCTCGCCCGGATTAACGATGAACGATGCCGACCAATGTCCCCCCATGATAGAAAATGACCGGCCAGCGGGTGGTGATTACATGGACTTACCGGGTCTCGCTGAATCGTCTCCGAGTGTTGCTTGCTTGGAGTCACCGGGAGTGGAACCATGGGTGATGCATCGGCAACCGGTAGAGCACAAAACTCCCGGACCTATTGCTTAATTGGATCATCACATATTTTTGGGCCCGATGGCAGTTGGACCCGGCAGGGCACTTGCTGGCCCGCTGACTAGCTAGCGCTTGCTGGGTTTGGGTACAACCCGATGGATCTATTGCTCTTCTAGACTTGAGTGAACTGTCTCTTGGTGGAATGTCTCTCGGTGGAATTCATCTTGGTGGAATGCCTCTTTGTGGTAGAACGACGTGACTTTTTATAATGATTCTCACAAACGGCGTCAAATGTTTCTGCATAATCCCGGAGACTATGAAGAATCACAGTGGAACATATAAACAAGAGACAAGGACATATATTGGTTCACCATGTCATCGGAGGACATGGCTACATCCACTTAAGCTTCTACTATCATGGCCAATAGGCCCTTGGTGTTACAAGAGCTCTCCAAGATGGAGTGAGTAGGGATCATCATCCATCAGCCTTTCTACATATGGGAAGTCTTCCTTTTATAGCTAAGGAAAGTTCCCTCACATATTATGTTTCTAATGTGGGATTAAATACACATATATCTTCTTATGATGTTTTCTTGTGGAGCTTGGGAGAGCACATTCCCGACGTGATATCGATGATCTTTCACCATGGCGAGGTAGGATATACATCGTATCTACAAGTTTCATGACTGGTCTATGGGTGGGGAAGGTAGTTCCCAACTACCGGAACTACCGACTACATATTTAAAAAAAAGTTGCAGAACTAAACTGATTTTGACATCAAAGATTTGGGGGAAGAACTGAATTTTTTCTAAAAAGATAATAAACTCATATTGTAAAGTAAAGAAAAGATAGAATAGAAGACGCAGAGAGAATAGTTGGGAGGAGGTAAAAGTCTACTCATTCATTCTCATTAGCCTCTTTATATAGATGTACTGTTTACATCAGAATACATAACTAATGAGTAATCACGTGGACAACCACATAGATTATAATATTTATAACACTATACCTTGGATGTCCACCAATAAATGATGAAATTAGACGCGCTTCATGTTGTCTCGTTAAAAACCTTGTCATGTAAGAAAAACTCAGTGGGAGAAAAATAATACTAGTCGAAGGAGAAAAGGAGTACAACACGCATATGTCTTAGGTAACATACTTCTGGATGCTCTCCCTGATGAGAATCTCCCCTTGAATGTTGCAAGCTTCATGCGCCATAAATAACGGTTTGATTTTTCCATTACAAAAATGAGATCATGCGTGCTTTGCATATAAGGGCTCATCATAAAATTGTGTACCTACAAAGTTAAAACAATACCAACAAATCTAAACGATTATAAATAGGTCTTACCTCATTGAGTCATTTGACCAAGTTCATACACACTACTACAAAAAAAGTTTCTATGACAACAAATTTATGATGTTTGCCCGAAAACGTCATTGTATGTTTTTTCCATGACGTTTTTGGAAGCAAACGTCATGGATCTAAATTTCGTCCGAAGTTTATGACGTTTGTCAAATGTCATTGTATGTCTCACTATTTGATGATGTTTTTTACATGTCATCTTTCTTATGACGATTACCAAACGTCATGAAAAGTATTTCCATGACGTTTGAAAATTGTCGTGAATGAAAATGGGCCATGACAATTAGAAAACGTCTTGAAAAATATTTTATAGTGTCTGATAAACATTATCAAGTGACTAATGAGCCATGACATTACAAAACGTCATGAAAAATTTTACCTGCTAATCTCAAAATTTTCATTTAACCCCGTCTTATTTTTCACCAAAAATCAAATTTCCCCTTTAAGTTTTTAACTTTTACTTTTCATACAGTTAAATTAAATAAAGTTTCCAATGACCAAAACTTAAAACCTAGCAGCCTTCTCTTCCTCATTTTTCTTGTTATTCTTCACTCAGCCGCACAACTCTCTCTCTCTCTCTCTCTCTTCATTCTTCAACCTCCGGCTCTACCTCGACTGCGTCTCCGATACCGTCAACAAAGCCTGCATCTACGATTTCGTCAGCGATGCCTGCATCTCATATCTCGACGTCGACGCCTGCATCTCCGATTTCGTCGACGACCCTTAAATTCAATTCTATGTCAAACTGGGTTTTGGATTTGGGGTCTCTCTCAATTTAGGTTTGTATTTGTTAACATGCTTGATTTCATCGATTAGATGTAAATATATTGGTGTGGTGCAATTTTAACCAAGAGCTTGATTTGATTTTACATGGATACGACGCCTGCATCTCCGATTTCTTGTCCTATTTGGAGCCCTATCTATTATTTCAGCTAACCCGTCCACTTCACTCTCTGGGTCTTTATCGATTTTCAGTCATGAAATATGTAGACTAGGTTGAAATAATTGATTGCTTTTTCTTTCTATTTCATGTAAAGTTACACAAGGAGGATCTGAATTCTGAAGGCCACCAAGGTTTACTTGGATGTTGAAATTGATGAGTAGCATGCTGGTATGGTTCTACTTAATTTGATCAATTACTCAAATACAATGTTATGTAAGTCTTCATTTCATTGTCTTGAGTTTAGTAGTTTTGGTGAAGTCTCTATTGACGGTTGTCATGTAACAGTGGTATGATGATAGAATTAGTAGATATACATGTAAACAACTCTATTGTATGCATTCCTAAGAGTTAATGATGGGATACCATGACACTAAACTAGGAAACCCACAAACATTACATAAATAGATCTAATCATGCGTAGAATGTAAGTCTGTTACTTGTTTTGACCTGATTAATGTGGACTCTCAATTCATTGCATTACTTTACGGTTTTGTTTGCAAGTCTTGTGTGAAAAGTTAAAGTTGAACAATTTCAAAGAGGAATTGTAGTTGGTCTTAGTAAAGTGAGTTTCATTCATTTTGTGTTTCTACTCAAGTTTGTGAATTTGGGGTCTTGTTTCTTTGATGTTTCTTTGAAGTTTTTTTTTTTTGGGGTTCTTATTTTGGGTCTTTTTGATGCAGCAAAACTGATATAAAGACCTTGAATGTGAGGCTTGAGGGGATTAAGAAGAAGAGGAACTTTGTGCTTAAGTATTTGAAGAATGATGTTGTTGATCTTCTCAAGAATGACCTTGACATTAATGCATATGGAAGGGTAAGTTTTATTGTTCATTAGTTTTCTTGCCCAAAAAAGATTTGATCTTTATCTTGTTTTTTGATTACCGCACATCCAGAATGTATTGCATTTTGTTCATGATTCTTTCTTCGGTGCACTTGTTTCTTAGTTGCTCACTATGTTGCACGGACACAGACACGGATACGGCGACACGACACGGCGCGACACGGCGACACGGAAAAACCTAAAAACAGAGGATCCGACACGGCAAATAAAATATATATATTTATATACTAAATACATAAAAAGATACTAAAATTTGACATAAGGATAATCTTATTAACAAAATAGTGTTCTAAATCCATTACAAATAACAATCAAACAACTTCAAATAGATTTAGTAAGTGCAAATGAAGAGATGTTCATAAATGACATATGCAATAGCCACAATAGGCAGCAACTTTGGAGTTTGGACGTTTGGGCAACAACTTTGCACCTTCAACAATGCAACACCTAATACACAATAAGAGTTGGTCATTCCATAATCAATCTAAACATCTTAATCATTCCATAATAATTGAAATAATAGAGAATATATAGCTAAGAATTTACCTACTAATCACCTTCAATAGTCCATCTCATCATTAACAAGCATCCTCTCTAATGCCGGTTCATCAAGAGACAATTCTGCAAGCTCAAGCACATCATCATTAATCCCCGGTTCCATAGACTCATGACCATCTCCCGTAAGATCCCACATTGAGTCCCTATCTTTATAATAGGTAGGCTCGGCCCTTGCCAAAAGTCGAAGATTTGTATGAACATACACCAAATCTTGAGCTCTTTTTGGTTCTAACTTGTTCCTCTTCAAACCTTGTATGAAGCTATATGTACTCCAATTCCTTTCGCAACAAGAAGATGAACAAGGTTGATTAAGCAACCTCAAAGCCAAAGATTGGAGTCTTGGTGTAGAAGCTCCATAGGAGGCCCACCAAATTAGAGGCTCAAAATAAAACTTGTTTTCCAAAGCATCCGGTCTTGAGTAATCACCCATGTTCAATGAAAAATATCCATATTCTTCCATCACTTTATTACGAACTTGCGGATCTGGATAGAGCTTGATAAGACATCTCCTCCTCTCATTGGTGAGCTCGGTATCTCTATGTGGAGCAACCTGGTTAGGATCCTCTTCAAGCCATTGAGAGCTATAATACTTTGGGTTCAAAGAGTGAGCCATGCAATGAAGTGAGGTGGAACTCTTAGTCCACCGAGCAATCAAGGTGGAGTACACCACATCATAAAACCTTGATGCATCACAATGAATTGATAAGACATTGGCAAACTCGGGAGTATAAATTGCCTTCTTCACTTTCTCTATCATTGTATCCCACCACTCGTAAACCAAGTGAAGACAAGGCTTATCCAAATCGGCCATCCTTATCATCTCATATATAGGTGACATAAATGCAATCATGAAATCAATTTGCTCCCACAAGGAGTCACTCAATAGCATTTCCTTCACCGCTCTTGCCTTCTTAACATCATCTTCTCTATACATGTCCCATCTTGGACTAATCACCATTTGTTGCATGCCATTCTTCACATCTCTAAACCTTTTAAGCATCACATAATGAGAAGCAAATCTTGTCTCGGCAACTTGGAGCAACTTCAAGGCACAATTATCATTATACATGGACAAACGCATGTTATGGTTCACGATAAAATTCTTTATGAACCAAACATCATTGCAAACATCCATAAGCCACCCCAACTCTTTTTCCACATTCTCCCTGGGTAGATAAGCTTTAGCTTTCAAAGTATCTTTCAAAACAAGATTGAGTGTATGTACCACACATGGTGTCCAAAATATGTGTGGATGTGCCTCTTCAACCATTGCACCGGCAGCAGCACAAACAGGCGCATTATCCGTCACCACTTGAACCACATTTTCCGAACCAATCTCATTGATGGATGCCAAAAGCAATTTTGAAATTTCAGTTTTGTCTTTGGTCGTGCCATCACAATTGACCGCTCTCAACATCATAGCCTTGTTTGTAGCAGCAGCCATCATATTGATTAATGGCCTCTTTTGGCCATCAGTCCACCCATCGGAACACAAGCTCACACCGGTCTCTTTCCATGTCTTCTTCACAGGTTCCAATGTCCGCTCAACATGACGCCTCTCATTATCAAGTAGTGTGGTCCTCAAAGCATTGTACCCTGGAGGAACATAACCCGGAATATTGCTAGCACGGGTGTAAGAGCTTCGGTAGAGAGGATTCCTTGCAACATTGAACGATAGTCCACTACTGTAAAACAATCTCGCAATCTCAGCATCACATTGTTGCCTATCTTCAATCTTGAAAGCTTTGGCTAGTTGTGGACTCACTCTTCTCTTTTTAGCTTCATCATCCCTCTCCATCAATGGAAAATAGCTTGAACCACTTCCGGAAAAACTAGAAGAGGGAGGCAAAGGAACCTTATTAGGAGCCCTCTCTCGCAATTGCTGCGCACACCAATCAAGAAGTTGTTGCATCTCTTGCATTTTTGCTTGTGTGACTTTGGTGCAAGGCTTGATCCCTTTTCTTGGGATTTTAAGCAAATGAGCCTGGACTCTAGAATGTGACCCATTGAATCTCATTTCGCAGAAACTACAAGTGAAACTCACATTTCCTCCTCCTGCTCTTGCAACACCGTCGGCATCAACAACTATATCCTTAGTGACATATTTCCAAAGTGGCGCAGATAAATTTTCCTCCACATTTGAATCGACACTAGGTTCTGTAGATGCTGCTGAAGTAGAAGTACTCATCCTGTGCAATTGAATCACAATATACAAACTTTACACCACATACCGTAAGTCCATTTTTAATCTAACACATATATAAGTCCATGCATAAATTGATTGAACAAAGATGGAGAATTCTCAGTCTAACACATAAACAAATTGAACCATAGGTCATCATAACATCACATATATATATATATATATATATAGTATATATGATCCCGGATCCACACCTGTGCACCCACCCACCGCACTTACCTCCTTCCTCCATTTAGTCCATTATCTTCATACAAATATACATATATATCAAATTCTAACCCAGTAACCCACAGTCCCACAGACCCACACCCACACTGATTTGAGGTCGAAAGACGAAAAGAAAAAGAAAGAATTACTTACATATATGAGGTCGGAGGCTGGAGAGGTCGCCGGTCTGAGGTCGTCGGTCGGAGCTGGAGGCTGGGTTCGGCTTGTGGTCGCTGGGTTCAACTTTTCTCACTCTGGGAACTATTTGGGAAGAATGGGAAGAATGAGAGAAGTGCGGCTCCCTCTAGCTCTCTATGTTAGGTCAGTTCAAATTTTTTTTTTAAATGGTGATGTGGCGTGTCGAAACCGTGTCGACGCCGTGTCGAGAAATGGTCAACGTGTCGCAACCGTGTCGAAAAAGTTTGACTTTTCGGACACGCCATGTGGCGTGTCGGACGCCGTGTCGGGCCGTGTCGGTACGTATCGGCGTGTCGGGGAGCGTCCGACGCTCCGACACTCCATGGTTAGAGGTGTCCGTGCATCATAGGTTGCTCATGAGTCATTGATTCTGTATGAATTGGTAACAGATGTGTATTGGGCATGTTATCCAATTCGTGGCTTCATAAAAAGGGTTTGCTTTACCAGTAGATGATTCCAACTTCTTGTAGTGGTAAACGTAAGATAGATGGAGATGTCAGGTCATGAGTATTTGTGATGACACATAAATGGAATTATGTTCTTTACTATCTTTTGTACCTGTCTTTTTTTGTATTTTTGGATGATAATGTTTTTATATTTGTTCACTAATTTCATAATACATGTTTTCATGCATTGATGGTTATTCAATTTCACTATAAAAATAGAAAAGGATTAAAATCTGATCGATAACTAACTTTATATTTTTAAGATACAGGAATATGCTCCTTCTCTACCCTGCAAAAGCTAAATTCACCAGTCTTTCTAAAGATGGTTGAGGTACTTATATTAGCTTCTTATGTTTCCCCTTGGCTTGTATGTGTGGAATTTGGTTTTGTTCTATTTGATGGTTACCTATGTCTAGATGGGATGTAATAAGCATTTTAGGGGCGGTTCCTTTTTGGTTTTTTTATGGAGACCTTATACCCTATGAGTTATTAGCCTTTATCTTCTGTTAGTTGTTTTTATGTTGCAACTGCCTAAAACCGTTGTTTAAAGGGAGGATTGAGAAAACAGAGATTGTTAAGAAAAATAAATTTTAGATTTCAAACATGCAGTGTGGCTTATTCCTTGGCTAATATTTACTACTGGGTATTGTTTGAGTTTTGAATTTAAGTTTAGATATTTTATCATTTCACCCTTTTACATGAAGATCCACATACTAGTATTGCTCATGTCTTTATTACTTTCTGCTGCAACTTTGAGAACATTATTGATTTTAGAATACCTTGTGCAGGAAAACAAGGCAAGCAGCAGCTGCAGTAGCACTTTAAGCTGATTTCTTTTGTGTTCTTTGTACTTGTTTTGTGTTAAGTGCATATTAAATTTTTGCTGCATTGTTATTTTCGTTTTGTAATGTAACTTGGATACTCACTTTGATGTGTAGAACTAAGAGTAGATATCTTAATGAAACCAGTAATATATTGTCTCCATTGTGATGTGAAAACAAAAAGATATTTGATTTCTAAATTTAATTTGAAATCAAATATTTTTTTTTAAAAATATGGAAAACTATTAATGACGTTTGGAAATTGTCATGAAAGATGTTCAATGACGGTTGACGTTATGAATGATTTTCTATGACATTTAAAATACGTTGTGGAAGAATGTTTCATGACATTTAGAAACCATCATTGAAATAGATTCATTAACGCTTATCAAACGTCATTAAATATATTTCATGACGTTTTACAAACATCATTAAAAGGGTGGGGAAACCATGACTACTGTAAAGATGGTGAAGTAGATGACGTTTGATAAATGTCATGAAACCCTTATGATGACGTTTTTTAAATGTCATGGAAACTTTTTATGTATTAGTGTAACTACTTTGCAAGTTTAGACCATTTTTATACTCTTCCCTCTACTTGGTAGTACATATACTAATATGAATGTTTGCATATCCTCTTAATACAAACATGCTTATATAGGTACCATATATCAAACATAGTTTATTAATAACAATCTAATTAATAATCACAACAAATTACGAATAATTATATCAAATATTGTTTATTTTCATCAAGATGATTTATTTACCATTTTTATGTAGTTGATTTAGTTACCTTACATGAATTAAATTAAATACATTTTTTATGGAGTCAAATATTATAATAATTCATTAGATTTAGGGTCACAATTACGATATTTAATATATAAAAAATTATCTTTGTGAATCAAATAGTTTTAGTCTTCTTAATTCATCATTATTTTTTCTTTTTAATTTATATATATATATATGTATATATTCTCCATCGAACTTTAAAAAAATAATAATAATCTCTATCGAATTTATATTGGATGAACTATATATAAACAAATATAATTTTCTCTTTGGAAAAATTATGTGTGTGTGTATTCAAATGAGTTCATATTTATATATTTCACATTTAAATTTAAGCACGAGTAATGAAAAATGGTTTTAAAAACATTTTTTTATAGAATAAAAACAAAATAATCTAGAGCCATTGGATATGAAAGAATAAGATTGTATTTTTACCCAAAAATGACATAGTATGATTTTTTTATTTGATGATGTGGATAGGTGATTTGACATGTCAACTAAGATTAAAACCATAAATCATAGGCCTTAATAAGGCCCTCTAACACTACCTTTTAAAAAAAATTAGGAATACATTTTAGAGAAAAAAATGTGCGCGATCTTAGCACTTCCATTCTAATAAATACAGTTGATTCGTATGTCACCCTAAGGTGTGTCTAGTAAAGAGGTTATTTCTGAAAGATTGTTGATTCACCAAAGAATGAGAATACGAATGAAAATGAGGGGATGATTCCTAATTTTATTATAAGGCGGGGGGCACACCTTTCATTCCCCACTAGTGTTAGTAAACACGTTTATAGAAATGTGAATGAGTCCCTATGGATTCATTTTCTACCTCATAAATTTATGAAAATCCAAAATTACCAAACACAAAAACTTATGCATTAAATAGTATAAGAAACATATTCTTGTAATCAATTTTATTTATATTCTGACATTTCTTTTTTATCCAAAAATGTTATTTTTTATTGATCACAACTTGAGAGTAGAGTAAGTACAACAACATGAATATGATCTGCCCACAGGGGATATCCTTCGAAACTACCTAGTAGACATACCTAGTAGACAATAAACAATCTCTATGCTAAAGACCATGAGATGAAGCGCTACGATAATCTTCCGTGGTAACAAACAACACAAATAACCAGTCACCGAGACACAAGGAGGAATGGATAGATGCACAACCTATCATTATTTGACTACATCCATAACCAGAGCATCAAAAACCCTAATTAAAGGTCGAAACCCAATAATTAAGAAAATGTTTTAAACCCGCAAATAGCCTAGTCTAAATTAAAAAAGTAAAATAGGTAAAACAGAAACCAAACCAGGGCCCTTAAAGAAACCCTAACCTAACTTCAGCTAACCAAAAGCCCAAGCCTGAAGATCTTATCAGATGATAAGGCCCAACATTCTCGGCCTAAAAGACTCGGCCTCACCACCGCCCTTCCTCACCACCCTTGTAGCCGGAGCAGCAGCAAGACGTTGTCGCCATCCATGTCGTCATCGCCGACCATCCCACGACACATCTGCCGCCCGCCATCAACCACCGCCTCTCAGAAGAAACGTCGAGGACCGATCTAAAAACAAGCCTCTCTTGTCAAACCTGCAGACAACATCTGATCAAGATGATCGACCCGACCCGCCTGATCTCCGACGTATCCCCATACGACCCCCAATCTCCGCTCACATCCCGGCTCGGCCAAGATCATCTGTTGACAGAGAGGAAAGACATAACTAGCCGATTTCTTAAGCACGTAAATGTGCAATTGGAAGAAAGGATTTACTAGTTTTCTCTTCTTGTCTTTTATTATTATTATTATTATTTTGGGAAAGGACTTGATTTGCATAGAGATTGGGCCTAGTCGGTTAGCTTTCTAGTTTACTCGGATCCTAATCCAAAAAGAAGCCCACTTGGGTCGTCGCCGATTAGGAAACTGCTGTATGTATCTCAAAGCCTTCTCCAAATTCCAGAAAGCACTCATCTCCTCTCTCGCAAGAAACAACCCAGTAAAAAATCTCTCTACAAATCCCCACAATTCAGAAGCAGAGGCAATGGCAAACGAAAAGTCCGTAATGGCGGTCATCCGAGCCGCACGCCCATCTTTCCGCAACCCCAACGACAAGGTCGCCTTCGCCGTCCACGCTTCCTTCGTCGCCTCCGGCTACCACTTAATCGCCGCCGGCCGCTCCGCCTTTTCCGAAACTGCCCTCTCCTCGACATCAACTGGTACGTCACTCACCCCTTTGAATTACACTAATCCCTACTGTCCCTAAAACCCTAAACCCCCTGATTAAATGTGGATTCTTGGGTGGGGGTTTTGCAGAGGAAGTGGGTATTGAGAATTGGAACGAACTGGAGAACGAGTACGCGTTCGTGTATTCGAACCCGGAGAAGGGTTCGAAGAAGATTGTGGTGAAGTGTCTTGTTATTAATGGAACATTGAGTGTGGATGCTGTGGCTGATGGGGCTTCTCAGAATATTCATTGTGAATTCAAGTAAGGTTTTTCATGTGATTCTGTGTTTTTTTTTTTTTTTTTGAATTTGGGTGGCGTTTGAAATCTTGGTTCTTGATTGGGTTTTGGGTGTTTTTTACAATTTTGCAGTGTTGGTGATTATGTGCAAGAAAATGAGGGGAGTAATTACTCTGCACAGTTTAAGAATTTGGACAGCTTGGTGAAGAATCTTGGTACTCTAGTTTTGTCGAAATTGGAGGAGAGTTCCACGCCCAAACCGACAAGGTAAATTTTGTTCCATCTTGTAACATGTTGCGTTTTGTGAGTTTAGACATGTTTCGTTTTATCTGGTTGCCATATGGATTAGATGAACTAGGCTGGTAGTAAGACTGAGTTAGAACAGCTATCTTTAGATACCCAAATTCGCATACCAGGGTTATTGATCACTGAATGCGCTGAACATGCTGCTTTTATCGTTTTAATCGGTTTTGTTAGTTGGTAGTTAAGATTCACTATAATATCAGCAAGCTTTTATCATTTTAATAGGTTTTGTTAGTTGGTAGTTAAGATGTCACTAGCTATAATATCAGCAAATGAGCCTCGGTTTGGTGGATGTTTAGATCTGCTTCCACATCCATTTACACATTCACACACTATTGTGGTATAGCGCACCAAAAATGATACCCCATTGATCAGATGAAAGTTTTGAGAAATTGCAGTTTTTACTGTATTTTCAAATTTTCATAGATAGTTCAGTTCTGCATTGTTTGTACCCATGAAAAAGTTTCTGTTGACGGTTTTTTTTGGGATAACATGCTTTATGTATCATGCCCATAGATTCCAAAGTGTAGTTTACTCTAAATCCTGGCTTGCTTTGCAGAGTTGGATATCAACCTGTTAATGTCGGCAGTGGTGATGAGGATCTTTACACTGGGCCTGGTGCTGGAAGGCATCCAGGTGGTGGTGATGATCTTTATCCTGGGACTGGCACTGGTCCTGCGAGGTTTCCAGTGGGTGGTGGCGATCTTTATCCTGGACCTGGTGCTGGAATGCCTTCCAGGTATTTTACTGACCAAATGATTGTGTGTCTGGTCTTTAAAATATATTCACATTTGAACTGTTCCATATTGAATACATATTTGTTATGTCTTTCAGGGGTGGTTTTGACGATGGAAGCATGTTTGTAGGTGTGTGATCTTCTTAACTTTCAGTGTGATGGAAAACAATCTTGTTGAGGCTGTGGGACTAAGTTTATTGTCATGTGAAAATAGGACCCAATGATCGTAGATTTGGTGGCGTTGGACAACCTGGGTTTCCGGGGTTTCCTGGAGGACTACCGTGAGTTTTTTTAGACTCTATCTCTATACATGATATAGTGTAGTTGATGTTACTGTTCTAACTTTAGGTGTTCTTGGAACAGGGGTGTTCCCGATCCTCGTTTTGGTGCTGAAAGCCCATTGTGAGTAGTTTTGTACTCTCTTCTCGTCTCATGCACATGTTATACTTGTAATACTTTTCTAAGTTTGGTTAAATCTATTTTGGAACAGTGGTCTTCCTCCAGGTGCTCGGTTCGATCCATATGGGCCTCCTGGTATTCCCGATTTTGATCCAGATTTTGCAAGGTATATGAAATAGAAAATTCTTTATGGACATCACCAATCACATCCAGTTGGTGCTTCATTGAATCCCATTTCACCTTTTAGCAAAACTGATGGAATTGTAGAAGTGTTCAACCTTTACTGGTTTCCTCTTGAGATCTAATATTTTCTCAATCTTGCTCTTTCTATCTGTTACAGGCGCCCACAGGGTCCAGGAAGCAGGATACACCCTGACTTGGAGCAACCCGGGAGTGGTTCGGACTTTATCTAGAACCGGTCAGACCCTATCTGAGAGAACTTACAAGTGTAGTAGTTTGCTTTTAGCTTGATCTCTTTTGTGTGAGCTCTCTTGTTGACGTATTAATCAGTGCTATCAACAAACTTATGGGTTCTGGTCCCTGATATAACTTTGTAAATGGGTGTTCAACTAATGTAAAACTCTTTGGCTTATCAGCCGCTTCAAGCCGTCAAGTATATCATGTTCTGTAGGATTTCAGTTTCCAAGTTATGATCACTAGTCTTTCTATCTGGGTTCCATGTCATAAATTATTATCCTTTAGTTTCCTTGCTTATAAGTAGCAGTTGCACACATATTTCATATTCAACCCTTGCTACTTTTATGAAAGCACTCTTCCGGCAAAGGTTTCCTCAGTTTTCTTTTAGTCAATTGTTAGTGTATTCGTAACACTCGGAAGCAGAAAGCTATAAACAGTTGTTTTTGCATAGGTATTTTCCTGGAAAGTTTCATTGCAACAACTCTCAGGAACACATAATAATTTTCCTGGAAAGTTTCATTGCAACAACTCTCAGGAACACACAATAATTCCACTTCCCATCACTTTCTAAACAAGGCCATGATGATAATAATGCAAATATGAACTGTGTGAAACACACACAAAGTCACAGAGATCCAAAGATTACATGGAATGGTGTTCTAGAGGTTAAAATAGAAAGGGTCCCAATTTGACTCACCGCCTCAAAGACTTACGATACTGATTGAAAGAGAAGCTTCTATGCAATTCCAGATATCTCACCCCGTGGAGACGTAGGAAACTTGAGAAGCGTGTGGTGTATAATTATAAGAGTTGCCCAGCCCCTACTCTAGAAGCCCATAATTTCCATACTAATCAATTTAATCCAGCAGAAAAAAGCCACACTTAACCAATATAAACAGAAACAGCCAACCTTCCTTCTAGACTGACTAAGACATGTAACTATTGCTTATATAATATAGGGAAAACATTGTTGTTTATCTTGTATATATTTCTATGATCTGATATTTATATAGTTCTAAATCATCCACTACTCCAAAGTAACCCAGATCAGATATGGGTGTCTCCAATTCCAGTAGCTCTTTGCTAGCTTTGGTGCTTCTTCTAGTTGCTTGTGCTTCTGAGAAGTCTTTAGCTGTTGATGCTAGGCCACTTTCCCTCTTTTCACAGCAAGGTAAGGACTATATGGCTCTGATTAAGCTACCCTAAATCTCTGTTTCTTCCAAATTGATTTGTAGAGCTGATCAAGATTATGTTTTGTGTTGTAGAATATTCAAAGGTTGTTGGATCCCTTGGGATAGCTTGCGAGTGTTGTGATGGAGCTGGAGGTGAATGCAAAAGTAGTTGGACTGGTTCTTGCAGTAGCCTCAAATGTCTTCCTTGGAAGCAACATAATTTGAAGCTAAATTAAGCAGAACTCTTTTTCTTTGGCTTCTTTTGCTTTCTCTTCTTCCCTCAGCTTTGTAAATACCTATATGCAGATATATGTTATATTTTTGCCTTCTTAATGTTTTTCCCTTTCCTGGGTTTTACTTATCCCCTGTGATATTGGCTATTATTAATGAAGGTTCAGTAACTATATAAGAGGAAATTCTGATGCAGATGGAACTGGAATTTTGCTCAGGTTGAGTTTATTTATGCTCCAATCTTTTCTAAAACTATCCTAGCTTCCCAGATGAACTGATGCTGATCATAATGAAAAAAATAAGCTAATTTGGTCTCTGATCACTCTTTGTTCCTAGTGTTGAGTCCATATGCAGAAGCCAAGATTGAGCATATGGAATTTTTCTGACTGACATAAAATGGAAAACTGAAAATGACTAGGCTAAAATTTCTTCAACGGGATGACTTCGTAGTTGGTCTCCTCTTTCGCTAAAACTTGAACCTTTACATACCCCTCATCATAAGTTGCAATGTGCTATGATTCTATTAACTCATGGAGTAGGTTAACACACATAAAAGCAGGACCTCCACTCAGTTTAAACAGATAATTGTTTTAATAAAACTATGTGCGTGTGTGAATATTTTTTTTATCAAAATCTGATTTCCCTTCCGTTCTAAAAAATAAAAAAATAAAAATCTGATTTCTCTCCCATCTCCATGTTTTAAGCTTTTTTCTTTCTTTTTTTCTTTTTTTTTCTGATGTCCAACATTTGTAATTACTAATTTGTCCTTTATCGTTAGAATATATATTTTAAAGTTTTAATCAATCAAAGGTATTATAGGTAGTTTAAAAATTTAACCGTTGACAAAGTCAAAAAACCCTTATGCTTTATTAATAGAGATTAAATACCAGTTAGTTTAAAGTTTGAGATAGTTTTAATTTAAACCTCACGAAAACAATCATATTCTTCTTCTTTTCATTCACCTTTTATAAGTAGCGTAGTCGGAAAAAAAACCTCTATAAGCGGCAATTTGACAACATAACTTATAAAATATAAGATGTTTTATCAATATCACAAGTTAAGCAATTTTTGATACAAATACGTTGAACTAGGACATACTCAGAATCATAATGTATAACCTAGTTTGGTAACATTTCAGTGATTTCACTTAGTTGAACAAATATATGTTGAGATCATTTTCCTTAACCCAAGAATAAGATACCACTTTAGAAGGCCAGTGTAGTGAGCTCCAATTTTACTGTTTATGTTTACACATCCTTTATGTACTTCGTAAGTGAATCAAAACATATTTGAGACGAGGTCTGGAAAATTGGACTCCCAAATCTTGATAAAAGACTGCGGAATATTTTCAGAACTTCAGAAAATATTTTCATCTTAGTAATATTTATAATTTGCTCAAACCTCGAAAATAATTTTTGTAACGGCTTCACCCATGTGGTGAGTTCATTGTAAAGGAGAAGAATACAATCCGTGATGACAGCGCGAGTCATTTTGTAGGCCCATTTTGGTCTGAACTAGGCCCATTCTGCTTTGATTTCCTTCTCTTTTCTACATTATTCGAGGTCGAATGTGGCAAATACATAATGAATACACAATCTCAAATCACTGCCTGTCTTAATTTGTGCTACGAGCAAGAAAAAGAGAGAAAGCAGAGGCATGGATGACCTGCAATTGAGTCATGAATGCACAAACTGATAGACTGATGACGAAAACGTTGATACGAATGTTCATAATTCGAAGTTGTGCAATGTGATGAACAAGGCATTTCAGAAATCAGAGGCACCGTTGCTTTTCTGGATTTGATGTTATTCTACCAAAGTTTTGCTTTAGGAAAGATTGATATGAAGTCCATGTTTTCATAATAGAAGGAAAAATTGACTGTTAAGAGAATATGTAGAATCATGAGAAAGAAACGATCATCGAGCTGTAACCATTATTATTTTATATTGAATGATTGATATTCGATCACCTTAGATAAAGATATAATTTTTTGAAGAGTTTCAATGAATCTACCACAACTTTAAGAAATATTGTGGAAGATCATTTGTCACATAAATACAATACATGCATTTTTTTTCTTCCGTTTTTCCCTCTTTTTTGTTTTTGTTTTTTTAGAAAAGCCTATTAGAAACACACCGGTCCAAATCTAAACAAGGCCCAAAAAGTAACGAAGTTGTGAGATTAGTTGGTGAAAGTCTGAAAGCAAGAATTCTTCATGGTGTTTTAATTATGGGGAAGATTTGTGAAAAGATAGAAAACCCAGATTCTAGAATCTGGAGATTGAAGAAGAACCAGGAAACCTATAAAACCTATAAACCAAGATTTACCTTGATTGATTTTTATTCATCTTTTGTGTTTTTACAATGATGATGATTTTTTTTTCCAGGCTATTAACGATGTTAGTATAGGAGTTAGTGTCATGTACAAGGTTAGATCAAATGAATGACTGAGATTAAATATTGATATTAGGTTCACTTGAACCTTGGTGCATACAAGAACTTTCGTATCAAACTATTCTCTGTTTTAGTGTACCGAAAAATAAAAAGAATGACAAGAGCATGGCTTGTCATTGTCTAGGTAGGAAACATAATGACTTGGTATTGAGTCATGAGTTCACAAAGTTATGAATGACGAGGAATATGTTTTGATATAAATGCTTATAATTGAATGATGAAATGCTTTAAGTACTATGAACTTCTACAATGTTATGATGAGAAAGACATTTGAGAGTATCTTTGCTTTTCTGATGAAATTTCGTTGTCTATGCTTCAAAAATGTTAGTGTTATTGTATGAAAGTTTTCTTTCAGAATTACGGGATAAAGTGATAAAAGTCTAATTTCGAATAGCTTGTCATGATGTTGCATTAAAGATTAACAATCAACTAAATGTACATAAGCATGGGCGGAGGGATGGGATTGAAAAGAGAAGGAATTGTAGAGGAGATAGAGATTTGTAGTGCATTTCCGAGAGAGAGAGAGAGAGAGGACATAATAAGGGATTCTCATTTAATAAAAATTCATGTTAGCAATGTCATTGTTGATTTTAGTATGTACTTGATAATGTTAGAACTTACAGCTAGAACGCACAGTGACGTAGCTAGCTAAGGGCGAGATGGTTCAATATGAAGATTGGATGTTAATTGAACCCCAAACCCTAATTGAACCCTCTCAAGTTTTAAAAAATCTTAATTAGCCTTAATGAAGATTGGTTATTAATAGAATGAATTATAAATTGATCATTCTCCTTTGAGAAATCTTTAATTAATCATAAATATTCTTCAACACTAATGGAATGGAATAAAATAAAATAAAAATTTATACTATTGAAATACTTAATATAAATTAATACAAATCGTGTCAAGGGTTTCTTACCATACTAATATGTACTTTAATGCTTTCATTTTCATTTACGATTTTTTTTTTTTTTACAAATAAGCTAAATGGAAGCAATACATTAATGTTTATCATGCATTGACACTAAAGAAAAAACAACATATTTTTTTTAATATAAATCGTGCATGATATGAAATTTTAAAGTTTATTTTAAATGATTATTTACTGGTATTTTCAGAAATAATGTTCATTACGATCTTGTATATAACAAGCAGTTGAAATTAAGTTTTTGTTACTTTTTTAAACAAAATTATGTAATTGCTAGAAAACAACTGAAAATGAATTTAGTTTTTTAGTCAATAAAATTTGACAATTCTAAGTCACTGTGCTGCTAGAGCATCCGAGTTCCCAAACTCTACAACCTTTATGCTCTGCCGATCGCGAGACCCGAGAGTTTGGTTCACGTTATCTCCATCTTCTCTTGAAACGTACAACACAATTTCCAAAGGAACAAAATTGAACGCAAAACCCTTGCAGCACTGAAACTTTGCATATGCTGATATACACAGTAGTAGCCGAATCCCAAAAATTTGGAGGCTAGTGAAAAAGCACACGCGGGCCTCGCTAGGGCTTAGGGCAAAGTGATATCATGCATCCATCGTCTTCATGTTGTTAACGTGGATCTTTTGGATTCTTGCACTTTTTCTGGCTTTGGTTCTTATCCTTGCCATCCGAAACTGATAGGTTCAGAGAAAGAAAGGGCATGCGTCTGCGATCGATTGTTCTCCTTCTCAGAGTTGTTCGTCTTGTTCTTAATTCGGATCTGTATATTAATCATAAGCTGGTGCCTGGTGGTGTTGTTAAGGTCTGATCCACATCTGTTATGAGTCTTATCCCTAATTAGTTTATGAAAAGAACAGAGCCTTTCTGGCTTTTTGACTAACTTGAACGCCGAGGGACCCTTTTTGATTAGATATTAATCGAAAACGCACAAGCAAGCATACTGTATTTCACTATTTTGTGATGGAAATAAGTGAGAGACTTGTGATAATATATATAAAGGCGCTCACGTTTATGATAACCCAGCTTCAGTATCTGTCATATGATGGAATATATGTTAGGGTTACAATCTGTATGGATAAGATGGATTAAGTTTTAGGAGACTCCTAGATAAACCCAGATGTGTAATTTATAGTTTTAGACCTCAAAAAATCTTGAAGTATTTTACTTGGACCTCAAAAAATCTAGACAATACATGCAGACAAAATTACATTAGTTTTTTTTTACGTTAATGATGAATTTCTGTAGAACATTGGTCACTGTTTGTAATAAAATGCCTATTAGAAGCTCTAATAAATAAAATTACGATGCAATAAGCAGGCAAGCAGCACAAGAAAATGATATTGTAGAGGTTTTTTTTTTCTTGTCCAAAATTTTTTTAGTGCTTCCAGTTTCATCTTGCATGCCAAGAAAAATAAAGACCTGACGAAGGATGAAGTGTAGAGACAAAGAGATAGTAAGAGAATCATCATCTTATTCATTGATAAGTGCCCTTTATATAGGGAATTACACAATACCAATATGGTAAGGGTAAACAATACATCGATTTAGTCAAACTACATATTCTAATGACATAAGGACAAGACACACATAAAGAATATCTAGAAAAATATATAATATCCTAGAACACTCCCCCTTGTGCCGCGCTCTAATATGCCGATGGTGCTGGTTTGTTGCCTTGTCAAAAACCTCGTCAAGTCACAAAAACCTTGTGGGAGAAAAACTGAACCTTGATTGTAGGAGAAAAAGAGTACAACGCACCTTTCACATTTGATAATGACATGTATGTATGTGCTAGACTCCTCCTGAAGTTCCCACCTCCCCTTGATCTTTACATCAATCATAAGGCTCTTCCTAATTCTTACTAATCACGGAAATTTCAATAACTTAGCATGTCAATACTCTTTAACATGTCTTCAAATGTGACATTAGGCAATGATTAACTAAATCATGCTGTATTGTCCTCAAATGATCTTTTACACTTAGATCTTGAGGAGAAGGCCGCTTGTGAACTCAAAACATAAGTTCGTGCAGGAAATCAAATTTCCGTGTAGCATGACCTTCAGTTACTAGAACAGCCGTAACTTCCTCTAAGAAATACATATGAACAAACTGTGAACAGTTTTGGAAACTAGACCCATTTAGCTTTCCAACTGTATATTACACACATTCTGGTTCATCAGTATCTATTCACAAAGTCCCGTCAAAGTTGACTGTTTTGCCAAAATCAGATTCTCCGACAGATTCGTTCTACTTTACGAAAACGGCCATAACTCACTCAATATGATAGGTATGATCAAATGGTTGATGTCCCTAGAAAGTAGACACATAGACATTTCCAATGGTACCAAATTCACTATTTTCTAGTAAGTGAGATTTCATGTAGGTCCCATGGAATTTGACCTACGAAACTTGACAGATCCTGATTTCGCTTTTGATGTTTCTTTCTTATGTAGGGATAGAATAATCCTTAACCTTTATACCATTAAGTATTAAAAAAAGAGTTACTGCATTACATTGGCATCGTCGGCGCATAGCTACACTTAGTTTTACAACTTTTCATAGTGAATGAGATGTCAAGTTTTTCTTATCGTGTCAAGTACATTGATGCGTCTTATTGTACTTAGATATGAATTTCATCTCTTAAAACATATTTGTCATCTTTCTTAGACAAAACAATGGATCTTTCTTTAGAATAAAGACTTTGAGTAATCATGAGAGTATATGTAGGCCTCACTTTCGTTAGAGCGCCGAAGCCGATTGATGAAAAATCATCATTAATACAGTCATCGAGTGCCTTTTTGAGACCGTGTCTTCCCATGATCTTTTTCATTCTAACTTCGGATGTTGATACATATTGGTATCTCTTGATCCATCAAGAGTCCATGTAAATCCGGAATGAACACGCAAATGCATAATTCACCATATCCCTTCCCAATCAAGTAGAGTCCATGTGTGTTTCAATACTTTTAGCAAACGCGTGCTCCTGTGGTCTAGAGCAACTTGATTTGGATGAATGAAGTACATTTAAGACCTTCATGTATATCTCTGATCCCATAGAGATGTTAATATGACCACATTCATAGGCTACATGTCACATCCCGACCCGTAAGATTTTTTTCTTATTTACTAGCTTGATTATAATAAGAATTTTACCGTCTCTGACATTGACATATAGTTTAATTGGTCCCTAGAGGGGTTTTGAGGGACGATTATTTCGGAAAGTTATTCGTAGGAGAAAAATGTAACGACGGTAAAAATGGTAAATTTAGCTAGTAAAAAGGTAATTTTTATTAGGGTATTATTTTTGGGGGTGTTAAATTTTTGGATTGGGTATATATTGGGTTGGAACCAGTTGGGCCAAGCCCAACATATTTCTCTCTCTTCCCTCCCGATTCTCTCTCCTCTCTCTCTTTCTCTCCCGATTCTCTTTTCCTGCCGGATTTTCTTCTCCGCCGTCCGCCGTCGTCCGGCCACCGTTCGCCGCCGCACCGGTCCCAATCGATCGGTCTCCAACCCAGCTATCGTTCTAGACCGGTGGCAGCCTCTCTAGCACCGCCGTGAGGGAGAGACGTCGCCCGGAAGTTCCGGCTGCCTTAAGCTTTCCGTCGCTGGAACTCCCTCCTCCGGCCACCAATCCGGGCAAGCTTGGTACGGTTTTGAAGCTCTCCTCCCATGCAACAACCCCTCCAAAAGGCTCGATCCCTTTTGAGCTCGGTAAGGAGAAATTCGAAGTTGAAATTCTAGGGCTTTTAGGATGTTTTCGTTCGATTGACCTAGTTAGGCTTGAAATTGGACTTAGTGATAGTTATGAAAGTTGTTTGGAATGATGAGAGGAAGCTGCTGTTAAAATTTGGTAGAATTTGGACGTCGCCGGAGCTGGTCGCCGGCCGCCGCTGGAAAAATTGTTTTAGGTGGAGATTTTTATGAAGAATTTAATGGAATGAGTTTTAGAATTTTCGGACGAGTTTTGAATAGGTTTGTGAATTTCCGAAGTTTGGTATTTAAGCGGTTAAATAATGTAAAATCCGACCGTAGGATTTAAATCAATTTCTGGGAAATGTTGTTTATACGACTGCCGAGTATGATATAAAAGTTTGGATCATTCCGATTTAAGAATATCGAACTTAGGCAATGATGAGCGTAATTATGGCTCTCGATTAATTTTTCCTATTTTATAAATATTGGAATTCAGTTAGTAAATTAATTATATATTTGGAACATGACGTGAGGAGGCCCGAGCAGAAGAAGCCTCGGAGCGTCATCAGGCTTAGGCCTAATTTGTGAGTGGACCTTTGTTTTAAATAAAAAGCATGCGATGAATGATTTTATTAATCATTTGTTTATTTTGATGAGATTATTGATTTCTCGCCCATTTGATAATTTTTCTTCCTTTGGAGAGATCCCGAAAATAAGATTTTCGGTGGATATATATGTTTTGGATTTTATGAGAATAGTATGTATATAAATGCTAGCTAGCCATACGTGCTTGGTCCGTCATAATGAGGTAAAATACTATTATGGCGTGTCGTGCGTGTTAGACACAAGCGTCATAGCCCTATATGAAAACTTCTTTCTTTTTCAGTTTATTTAGGTTTTCATATAGGGAGTCCACACGTATATGTACACCGTCCATTTTCGGTCATAATGAGGAAAAATACCATTATGGCGCAACGTGAGCGTTAGACGCCAGCGTTGTAGCCTTGTATGAATTTCTATTTTTTTGAATTGTTTCTAGGATTCATACAAGGAGTCTGACGAGTGTAGATACATACGAATATATGAATATATATGGTTTAGCCTGAGAGGCTCCATTTTATTTGAGTTTGTGACTAGCCAGTGCTAGTCGTGAAATTATCAGTTTATGAGTTGAACACTTTTAAGCTGCCGCATGCAGTATATTTTTCTATGAAATTAAAATGGGAATGCATAATAGTTTATTATTAAATTATTTTTGTCCACTCACTCTAACGTTATTAAATGTCTTCCCCTGGGCCATTTGTTTTAAAATGCCCAGTCTGCAGAGTTCGGATTGGATCTAGTAGGAGACGAGGCATAGTCACCCGTATTTCTACCACCTTTCACCAGTAGGTTACCTGTTTAGCCTACTTGTCTTTTTTCTTGCTTCCGCTAGTGTCTAGTAGCTCTGAATACTTGGGTTTAATGTATATATTTTAGTTGTGGGTGAAGGCTTGTTTATATTTTAGAATATTTGACGGATGATGTATATTATCTTAGATAATGTTTATTATCCTGTTGGTAATGATTGTTTTTGAGGAACACGAAGGCTCCAGAAGTTAAGGTTGGATTTGGAACCTTTAGAAGTGTTTGCAGGTTTTTATTTGAAGGGTTGTCCATTTTCAAGGGAGGTTGTACCGAATTTTGCGGTAAATCTTTCCTTGGAGGTGGTCCCCGCACGATTTACTCCGGGTTTAGGGTGAAATTCGGGGCGGGTCGTGTCACTGCATGTTCAGTTATTCGAAAACTACCAAACTGACAAAGTAGTGGAGTTCAATGACATCCATTAGAAGAGCATATCTCATCGTAGTCGATCCTAGTGCGTGTTAGTGAGAGACCTTGCGCCATAAGGTGACTCTAAGCTATTGTTCTCACTACGCTATCTAACAAAGACATAGTGAACAGGGTTTAGCTTGCGGTGTCAGCATCACCTGCCCAAAGACCTATCTCTTTGTTAATGCTGGATCACATCTTTCCATTAGGCCAATCAACTAAGTTGATATCCATCAACGAAGGGTGGTTCGATAGTAGACTCATTATCCCACGTCCTCTTGTACACTAATGTAATACTTATAGAGATCTCTATATGAATTGGATTTGACATTGAGGCGTCCCCCAACGATAATCACAATTCAGACTTCATGAGACGGATTTGAGTATCACTGATCAATAGATCAGGTTGTGCCAAGCTCGCTTTCTTCCTAGTGCAAGAATATATCGAACATTAGAGCATCCCTCCTTTTGGGGAGCTACACGGCCTTGTGACACCAATTTTGACACTATATGGCGTCACCATATCACCATCCATGGTGATGGCGTCAAGACCAACACATTTTGGTCGCGTCATGTCCTCTTGATAGGACATCAATCCTTGCAGACATATTTGCAGCATGTGATCTCGTCACTTTAACACTTTAAGCATTTGGGATCAAGATGAGACTTAGTGGAGACAAACCACGACAATTCACGTCGTTCCACTTAAACACTTGTGTTCTTATCTCCCCTAACGACGGGAATATTGTCTTATCAAAGTGACAATCTGTAATTTAGCGGTGGATGAGATCACCTAACAAGGTTTCTACATATGCGAATTATAGGTGGAGGTTCATATCCAACCTAAATACTTGTTCATCTCAAATAACCCATCATTACGATTTGGTACCTAGAAATAACATCTAGCCGAGCTCAAAGATTGGAGATCCGTTTCAATCTTGTTTGAGCTCAAAGATTGCAATTTCGTGTCAATCCTCGTACACAGTCACGAGCTATAGTACAACAATATTCAATGATGGTAGGTCGTAGATGAACAGTAAAGCTGCATGCAAATATTGCATAGCCCCAAGACGCAATTGAAAGATTTGCTGCGATCAATAATGTTCGAGCGACAAGTTAAAGTTGCTTGGTCGTAGCCTCGGTGAGACCATACTGCGTGTGAACATGGGGTACAAGGACACTTCAACTTATATCCCGATAAACTTCTTTAAAGAATGGGTAGTGAGTCCATAGAAGCATAAGCAACATAAGCAGTAGATAATAGTGTAACACATAACCAGTGTGTTAACACTTCAACCAACACCATAAAGCATAAAAAAGTGTCCGCAAGTTGGTTGTATCTATCTACATAGTTTGATGTAAGAATGAAATGTTCACTTTTGTGTCATTTAGCGTAGGAGGGTCTCACTCATAATTTAACTAAAGAATAGGCTGTCAAAACGAGTAATGAGCATTGCAGGGGGCCAATGAGAAATTGAGGGAAGGCCGGTGCACCTCAATTGCTTGAGAAATTGACCGGACGGCCTCCGGAAGTTGGAGCCGTGATTGGGTGACGTCAATGTCCCCCGGGTGCCACCATTTACAACCATGGCGTCACCATCATTCTTCATGGAGAAGCTAGATCCAAAATGTCTTCGTTTTGAGCGGAAGAATGGATGTCCATGAGAATTTCTCCAAATTTGGACAATAATATCTCTTCCAGGATGACCGATTTGGTCAAACCAAAGCCTATATGAGTCGGTGTCTCAAATATCATGTTTGGCGACAACATGTGATTCGATATTTAAATCATAATCATAGTGACATACAGTCCACTAGATTGACTCATGGATTTCTCTAAGATGCGCTTCAATCCGCATTCATAAGAAGATATACACAAAAAAACTCTTGTTCATTCTCACAATATGTTTTCAAATAAAAACTATTAGCATGAATGTCTTTAAAGCTTAATATGGTTCGGTTGTCTCTTAATGCATAGAGGGCATCTGTGACATTGATCATAGTGTCATAAGGCATCAAGATGCAAGCTAAACCGCATCCTTAAATGACCGGTATATGATTCAATTATTGTGGTCACATAAGATTTACAAGGCATAAAATCTAGAGATAGTTGCCGGGTCCTTAGAATGTTGTGGATAATTTTACTATCTGCGATGCACTTAATGTCTCTATAAGACATATCTACAAGGAGTAGATAGACGAATAAATAGTTCTACTTGAACCATTTAGAATGATTGAAAGAAGCTACAAAAAACTGCAATCCCGAGAGTGCATAAAAATATCCGCGCAGAATGACATTTACGCACTAAAACCGCTATAACTTTTTTGTTAAAATAGATATGGACAAACCGCGAAATGTTATGAAAACTAGACTCATAGAGCTTTCCAATGATATAAAGCTCACTGTCTGATTCATCTGGAGCTGTTCATAAAGCTCAAACGAAGTTGACTGTACAGAATGGACAGATTGCTGTTTTTCGTAGATTTAGCATTAGCAAAGCTTTGAAGCTTGCGGATGGCATGTGAGCATCAGCCGAAGCCAAAATAACGTGTATATGATCAAAATCAAATTCTTTTGGTCATTCCAAGGTTGTAAACTCCATGACTAGTTAGCAAAAGCTCCGTGACATGAACATAAACTAACTCAAAAGACCTAGAGGATTCGATCATGATGATGATTGCTCGGTTTTGATAAGTCTTTAACGTCTTTTGCAAGACGACAATTGGTTTAATAGCATAAGGGGATCCAAAATCAAAAGCTTTCGGTAACTCCAAGTCAGTATACTAGACATGTCCGTGGAGGGTCGGTAGGGCGAGACACACTTGAGACCATTATTTCCTTAATTTCGGACAATTCTAAGACATTACACTGAGCTTGGATGAGCCTAGTTGAACAATTGACGATGAAAAATCCGCTATAGGGTAGAAGATTTAACCGGAAAACACGTGGGCGATCCTCCTTGAGGATGCGGTGCCATGAGTCACCTTCAAAGGAAGAGACCAAAATCGGCATAATATGCCATGTTTCTAAGGACGATGTAAGTGTACATCTTAATTGTAAATCAATACGACCCATAAGAGGAGAATAGTTTCACTTCGAAAAAAAATTCTCAAGGCATTCGTTATTGCTAATGTGAGTACATCGAGGTCTCAAATAGACGAAGTACATCGAGGTCTCAAATCAATACGACCCATACGCCGTATTTCATATAGCTTGGAAAGAAAATCAAAGTCGATCTAGCCGATGACGTTAAAGTCATGGGTAGCTAGAGAAGGATCTGAATCTTTGAAATTCGCGATCATGAGGATGACGGTATTGTCTTCATATTGATTTTCCGTACCTTTTTGTATGCATTCATAATTAGAAGGAGAACTCGACAACTCTTGAACCAGTGATCCGGAGATCCACAACAGTTACATTGTCATGACCGAGAGTGTCGTCATTAGGGCCAGTGACACCTCCCCCTCTTTTCTAGACATCGACACGACGTTTTCTGCCGTTGCCGTGACCCATATTGTTGTTCCCACATTAGGGGACAATCCTAAATACGTTTATCGTATTAGCGTATATACAATTCCCGTTTGTAATTGTATAATCAAAATCAAGTCTCGTTGGTAATTCCAAACCAACTTGGAGAACCTAGAGAACTTGATGATGATTGAATCCGCTAAAGATTATGGATCATGATGCCACAAAAAATCATCGACAATATGTAGTCAATTAAGGTGGTAAGCAATCCACTTGACTAGTAACTCAACAAGTCGAGTTATATGAACGTTTCAAGAAGCGCTCAATGAGAGCATTCCACAGTACTTTGTAGCCATTACTTTTTGCACAGATTGTCATTGAAGACTTTGTTGATGTGGCGCTTCAAAGACTTTGAACACATGAGATGTGAAATCTCGGCATCTAGACTTGTTAGCTTAGGGGTCAAAACATGTGGTTTAATCCTTTCTAATGAAAAGTTCCACAGATACCAAGCGAAGATCCGCCTTAGGCATCGAGTATGTCAAACTCAAAGGAGCAGAATGTTACATTGCTCTTGCATACAAAACCAAGCTGTTATGAGACTCGATAGAGGTCACAAACAATGCTTTTAATGGTTTGTCATTCGGATTGATCACACACAATCCGAAAAGCCACGAATTGATCAAACACAATTAGGAAAAGGCCTCAGATTGATCAAACACAATCCGGTGATAGATCGGGGTTGATCATACATAACCCGGACAAGGAAACAAGAGTGATCAAACACACTCTTGAACCGCGAATAAAATTCCGGGATTTTTGGTACATGCACACATAAAATTCCAAGCATAGAATTGAGATGGAGAAGGGGAGAAAACACTTTCTCTCCCCCGAGTTTATTGAATTTTGAAGGGTTTAAAACATACCGTAAAATTTCTTCTAAAAACTCGGATTTCTTGATCTAAACCTCGATCGGCGAAAACAGAAAAGAAGGCGGGGCTGACGGTCGGGAAGTGGCGGTCGGGAGCAGCGACAACGTCGAGACCGAGGCAGGGCCAAGAACCTTTAGTTTGAGAAAGAATTGTTTTTTAGGGTTTAGAAAACAAATGGGGGTTATTAGTTCTAGGGTTGGAGCAAAGTGCATAATAACGTGATGAAGTGTAGAGACAAAGAGATAGCAAGATAATCATCATCTTATTCATTGATATGTGTCATTTATATAGGGAATTACACAATATCAATATGGTAAGGATAAAAAATATATAGATCTAATCAAACTACATATCATAATGACATAAAAACAAGACACACATACATAATATCTAGAAAAATATAGAATATTCTAAAACAAAACCTGAATTCAACAATGCACGGTGGAAATTGTTGTATCCACACAGTAATATAGTTGGACAAGTAAGAAAGCGAATGACAAAATGAAAGAAAAAAGATCGAAGGAAACAAACAAAGATAAGCAAGATAAGCAATTGTTATCCAGTAAAGTTGTATTTATATGGAAATTGAGATGGCCTTTTTCACAAAACCGGAAGACTAGAAATCTATGAGGTTTAATTATCAAATCCAACATGAGGATTTGGTAAAATCGTATTTGAGATGGAATTTATTAATTGGTTTTGGTCACCACCTCATTATCTCGTATAATGACATGACGAGATGTATGTGTCCGTATCTCATTTTCTCATATGAGAGAGTTTTCGTTTTTGGGAAGTCAGTGAGACACCTATAACAGGTAATAGAGAGGTAAATATTAATTCCATATTTGATTCGATTTTATCATACTACCTTCTTCGTCTAGATTTATTTCCTTATTTTTCTTATGTTATATTAATTTCCTATAATTTACTATGTCCAGTAAAGTTGATGATTCTATAAGGTAAATAAAACAAATAAAATACACTTTAAAACGAGAGTGCTCATTCTCTTCGAAGTTCCTAATTCCTTAGTAGTAGGGTCACATTAGAGATTGAAAATTTAAGTAAAAAAGCTGATAAACATGGTAAAAACACATGGAATGAGTACAAATTTAATTCTATCAATCAAGGTAAAATGTGGAAGTAGGAAATGTGGGGAGAGTATGCCACTCTCAAAATTGAAGAAGAGGTTCTCCGATTATGGGCTTTTTGTGATTGAATCAAAAATATAAAGGGCTAGAGAAAATTGAGGGTACGTTTCTAATATTTATTGTCATTTGTGTGTCTTCAACCGCAACGACTCCCACCATCTCCTCCACCAACGTCGTTGCTTCCATTGCCGAAAAATGAAAGGTCACGTCTTACCTGATTGGGTTTGGGGACGAATGATAGAGCCTCATTCCTGGCTTTTGGAAATGAATGAAAGGACTAGATTTGTTAGGATTGTCGTTGCCATAGACATTAGAGCAGTGGAGCTGAATGGTTGCTGCCATGGTTTGAAAAATTCATAACCAAGCAATTTGGGTTTCTGGATTTATGAACTTCTGCTCTTGAGAGCGAGAAAACTGTCGGAACTATCTCACCTCCGGTGACGCGGACGTAGACCTCGACAACTCAACTAGGTTTAGGGGAGATTAGTGGTTTTGAGCCGAGAAGATGAGCGCGTAGAATGCAACAGTACGTCAGTGGTTTATGATGAAGAAACAATGTTCTGGCCTTATGGGGTCTTGGGTTTTCACTTCATTTTGATTCTTTTGGTCGCTAAATAACGTGTGCTTAATCTCCAACCCTGGGTTATGGGGTGGATATAGCCCCAAAATTGATAAATTCATCTCTAACCTAGGGCTAAGCTAAACCAAAAAAAGAGTTTGGGAACTACAAGGGCCAAAGGTTAGGCTACATTTAGTTATTTGTATAACCCTTGAACTATTTGTTTGTGGGAATCACAGTGAGCAAAACAATATAAAATGTAAACTTATAGCCTTAAAGATTGGAGATAATTAAAATTTTAGCCTTCACAATTTATGCACATGATTTTCATGGGCTAAAATTTAACACGAGAACTATTTTAGCCCTCCGGTTAAAGATGGTCTTAACGTGTGTTTATGCAAAACACATAACGGATTCCATACATCAAGGTTTATTTTATTTTATTCGGAAACACAAAATTAATGCGAGTGAAAAGGTTTGTATGGTGTGGATTGTTCCACGTGTCACAAAATTGAACACACGTGCACCATGCGGCGATCCTCAGTGGTGCTAAACACCCCCTGGTATATATGTCAATTCACTCTATTGTCCTATGTATGAGTCGGGCACAATGCCCTTTACTTGTGGCCCCTTAATCTTCATTATCAACTAATTTCCGATTACAAATTCAAACCATTGAAAACCTTGTCTTTAACACCGACATACAAATTTGGATCCAAAGAAATTTGACTCATTGTTTATCAGCTTTAAACTCGATCTCTTGTCCAAAACATTGATCGAATCACATAGAATGTTGTTTTAAACGATATTGTTTACGTGAAAGTGTTTGACGTAATATAGCAACTAATTTATCGGTAGAATTTGATACGAAACTACTTATTTGATATGCGTTTAACCAATGTGTGTGAAATAATTTATAAGACTTTTGATCAACAACGTCAAACTTCCATCTTCTTTTGATAATTGTCTCGATTTGTTATTGTACTCTAGATGTTCACACAATGTATAACGTGTTCGATTGTGGCATATACTAAGTAAATTTCTTCAAATAATACAACATGTACCTGCAATCATAACATATTGTCTGATAATAAGAAGCATTCAACAATGAATAATTTATAAACAGTATAATGTCAGTAATTAACATAAAACAACTACTTTATCAAAAATTTGTCTCTTTATTGAATGACGGTATCGATATGTAATATGATATTCTCACAACATAGTATGACGTGTGACTACAGTAAGGTACAATCTAAACCGTTAGATAATGAATTAATTATTACACAACACACCGTCACACCGTTACACCGCATAAGCTGGTCGCTACTCAACACGTGGTGTGAATTAGCACGTGTACCAAGCTCAGACAAACTATTATTAATGATTCTCATAAATCATAATTATTTTCTGACACCATTATTTGTCAACTGATCAACCGTAATACGAATCAAAACTTATTTAATTTGATAGTATATGAACACAATTGTTAACTAACTAATATAAAGCATCTAATAATAAATCACTAACTAGATAGTTGACAACACAACACAACACAACAAAACGCTTTAAATTAATATGGTAACGGTTTAACATAAGAAATTACTCTTACAAAATACCTTAATTCGTGATCTGACACAACATAAAAAGAAAAAGATAAAACAAAATAACACGTGTACATGCCAAAACATTACCTGTCAACATATAACAAACATCATCTGTTCAGAAATTAAAATTTAGACATAATATAAAGCATCTAATAATAAATCACTAACTAAATAAGTTGACAACACAACACAACACAACAAAACGCTTTAAATTAATATGGTAACGGTTTAACATAAGAAATTACTCCTTACAAAATACCTTAATTCGTGATCTGACACAACATAAAAAGAAAAAGATAAAACAAAATAACACGTGTACATGCCAAAACATTACCTGTCAACATATAACAAACATCATATGTTCAGAAATTAAAATTTAGACATAGTAACGTATCGACCTAGTCAGACTGATTAAATAATTTAATTCAATAATTATCCTAACTAACAAGACGATCACAACATGCATATTAGGAAAATCAAATCGAATCTAAGATTAATATATGAAACCAATCCATAAATTATGCAACTTACATAACTTGTCACATGTTTTAACAATTTTTGTTCGGTAACATAACATACTAAATTATGTAGAAATTAGCGTGATCATTGTTTTATCTTTTGAGTTTCTAACTTTCAAATGCGAAATCATAGAAAGTAAAAGGGGATGGGGAGGGTAGGAGAAGACCATCTCTATTTTGGTCCGACAAGATAAAAAGATAAGGCTACATAGGTTTGGTTCTCTCAACCTCAATAAACCATGTACCTCACGCCCCATTTTCGTGTCCAAAACAAAGGGAAAAGAAAGTCAGAAAAATAGGGTTAAGTAGGGCAGGGTGGTTATTATCCACTAGAGGTACTCGTGGCAGTAATACATTGGAACATAAACAGAGGACCCACCTCTCCACGTGGCGGCAATCTGTAACACTCCCGGACAGGTTGAAGAACCAGAAACAGAGACGTAAAAAAGAACGAAAAAATAAGAGGAAACAGAGGAGAGATCTTAGGCGAGACACGAGAGAAAAGAGAATCACAGTACGAGATTTTCAAGTCTGATTGAGAAAAATAAAATTAAAATGGAAAAATAAAATAAAAGTTTGAATTGGGTAGGCGTCGTTTTTGGCTT
>WPAB01000121.1:0-34142 GCA_010134655.1 Fragaria nilgerrensis | reverse complement strand
GTTCGCTGGTATCTGGAGTCAGTGGGGCTCGAAATGAGGTTCGAATGCTATCTCTAGCTCAATTCCTATCCACGGCAATCTCGGATTCTATGCTTCGTCGGAAGACTCGAGGGGCCACCAAAACGATATATGTGCTCGAGAAGGCTTCGCTCTCCTTGACGAGATCATCGAATCAAGGTTTGTTAGTTTGGAGAGATAAGAATGATTCATATCTGTTTTCTCTCGTCTCCTCTCTGTGATTTGTATTAGTATATGTCGCTTTGACCTATGTGTTTTCTTTGTTATTTGATTTCAGTGATTTGTGTTTATGCTCAAATCTGATTTGACTTGGTTTGTTTGCTTTCAGATTATCAACGACTGTGAGACCGGAAGGTCCAGGGGATTCAGATCATCACCTTAGCAACGAGAAGGCCATGAGGGACACGACGGTGATGATGATGATGATCAGAGTTTGTATATGTGTTTGTCCTTTCGCTGCTACTGTTGAGATCTATTGGAAGGGTAATTTGCTGTTACTGTGATATGTTGGAAGAGTAAGTTGTTGTTACTTATCAGATGTTGCAGGGATAATTTTCTGCTACAGTTGCGATGTGTTGGAAAGATAAATTTGCAGATTAGTAACATTCAACAGTAGCAAATTATAAAATTGACAGTAGCATGAGCAGGTTGTTTGGTTCCGGAGAATTGGCGGAAAAATTGAAAAAGCACCGGCAGTAGCACTTTTCTACCAACAATAGCACATCCTTATTCGGGCAGAGTAACACATCCTTATCCCACTCGACAGTAGCACATTTTTGGTCGGCAATAACAGTAGATATGTAGTAAAGGGTATTTTGATAAAATATGTAGTGACAGATGACGTGTGGAAGTTAATTTGTCATAATTTGTTGATTTTGTCCTTAAATGTGTAAGATAATGTGGAAATAATGTATTTGTAAACTGAAATTTAGTTAGTAACTAATATATAGTTTGTTATAAATTATTCATTTCTTGATGATATGATAACCCCTCTAAATTAATAATTTGACGCGGTCCCAACATTATTATTCATTTATACAGGTTTTACTGTATTCATGAATGATTATTGAACTACGTTGGAAGTGCTTAATGTCTTAAAACGGTGATGATGTTTGGGTAATAGTTTTTTGTCAGCCCCACAAGGTGTAAACTATTATGAATGGAATTATGCTGATCAATAAGAGCATCTTTACCAATCCTATCAATTTTGAGTAAATTCTAGTCAAATTAGCTAAAATATCATTTGGTTAGCGACTTTAGAAATACGTCTGCATCAATGCTCTTTACTTTAGTTAGTATTAAATTAATATTATTATTCAAATGAAAATTAAATAGTTTATATATATTTATATAGGATGCATAGCATGCATCACTCTTTTGATATTCTTGACCGTTAGATGTAATAAAATTTTGAATATATCTAACGGCTTAGATCTTTCAATATTGGTAACTTGTTACTAGGTAGCATGTAATTTTATAACTTATATATGAAAAATATAATAAAAAACAAAAACATAATTTAGAGAAGCCCAGCTTATTAGAAACGCCTAAAAATCTGGCATCTCCAACTATTCTTTGATAGAGCAAATCCAGGTTGAATGAATTACTCAAAACCAGAATCACCAAACCAGAAATCCGTGCAGAAAACCAAAGAAAGAGGCTCGGAAGAGGAATTCCATAGACATAGAAGGGACTCGACTTCAAGAAAGAGGGGAATCGGCAGATCACGGCCGAAGGTGAGGCTTACCTTACAAAGTCCCATCGCTTCTTATTGAGCACCCCTTATTACTTATAAAGCTTAATTACTTGCTCTCCATTATTGTTCATAACGATTGGAAGTTCTCCTCATCTGCATCTCGAGAGTCTTGGAGAGATTTTTCACCTTGAAGAGACTGTGCATCACTATCTTCCAACTCAGCTTGAGAGATTATTCAACAGTCTGGAATCATCTCGAGGAGATTGCATCTCCTTCTTAACAAGATCCTTACTCACCTAGCTTGAATAAATTTTCGTCATGCAACCCTTCCTTAAGCGGTTAGGCCATAACTAAATTCTCGTCTATGAGAAGAAAGAAAAGAAAGAAAAAAAGAAATAAAAAATCAGTTAATTTCACTTACAAGTTAGACAAATATGTATACCAATAAAATAACAAATATGTTGTTATACAAGTAAAATGTTATCAATATGAGTAGATTGTCG
Organism: Fragaria nilgerrensis; assembly: GCA_010134655.1. Classification (NCBI taxonomy): domain Eukaryota; kingdom Viridiplantae; phylum Streptophyta; class Magnoliopsida; order Rosales; family Rosaceae; genus Fragaria; species Fragaria nilgerrensis. The sequence goes on along the minus strand of WPAB01000121.1, from coordinate 31,925 downwards.
TTGAGACCCTTATGATGTAATGAGGATGTTTATATTATAAACCTTTAAAAGTTTTAAGTTATATGACGATTTGTGTTGTAAAATTTGTGAGTAGTTTTTTTATTTTGTATGTAGTTTGAATTATCGACAATTGAGTGAAAGTAGTAATTAATGTGAATGTATGGTAGTTCTTTGTATGAGAACCATTTGATTCATAAGTCGACAAATTGTTAAAAAAATAGTAATCAAACTTGTATTTGTAATAATTTTTCAATTACAAGTTCGAGAACTATTTTACCAATCTGACAACAAATTGTCGTAATAATAGTAAAACTGATGTACATATGGTAAATAAATTGTTTGTGTAATAAAGTCCTTTATCTAGTAATTAATACTTACTTTCTGTAAATTTTGTTGTGATTGAGATAATTATGATGAAGGATAAAGTGTAGAGACAAAGAGATAGCAAGAGAATCATCATCTTATTCATTGATATGAGCCCTTTATATAGGGAATTACACAATACTAATATGGTAAGGACATAGATCTAGTCAAACTACATATCCTATTGCATAAGATCAAGGCACACATAAAGAATATCTAGAAAGATACAGAATATCCTAGAACAAATTACTTATAATACAACGTGTTTACTATAAATTACAACGACTAAGATATACTGGTAAATATAGTCGTATTTTTTATATTACTTAGAATACGATCTTTTTTACGAAAATAACGATAATTTTATCTTTAGTGACAATGAATATTTTAAATATTATATAATTAGACCTAAATTATCTGAAGTCGTTAATCTTGTAAAATTGTTCTTTTTTATGTAATTATGGTCATTTTAAAGTAAATTACACCATTCATAATATATTTACTACAAATACCACATTTAACTTATTTAGTGGTAATTACAGTGGTAAACCAAGTAATTACAACATTTACGACCCTCATTACAAGTTTTTGAACAATTCACGTATAACATAATTAAAAGGTCCTTAAAATTATAATTTTTTTACACATGTCACAATATTATTGGATGACATGTTTATCTGTACAACAGGTTGTTCATTTTTATATATAATTTTAAAATAGTTGATGCATACTATGTATCAACCTAGGGCCTTCCCCATATATATAGGGTGCATCTATTGCCACCCCCACAAACTACTTTATTCACCACACGTTCTATTCACACCCTACTTATATATATTTAAATTGTAAGTCTACTTTGTTCACTCATTTACAATACCTAAAATACTATTTTCTCATTTTTGCTTTGTTCACCATAAATTCTTTTTTCACCCTATATATATTTTTTTTAATTTCAAATTTGCTTTGTTAACCGTACATTCGATCTCTTCTCACCCCGCCTATATATTTTTTAAATTTACTTTATTCACCGATTTACAATACACACAATATCAGTCTCTTTCAATAGTCGTTGAACTCTAAAAACAAAATGAAATTGAAGAAAACCATAAGATTACTATCATTTGGGTAAGTGGAATCACGAACTGAACATAAAAATGACATTAAAGTATAAATCTCAATTACAGAACTAGAAAAAACTCTCAAACTTAACAACTCATTGGTATCCGCCGAGATCAAGATGCACAATGTCTGTAAAATCTACTTGGAATAAGCTTAGACACCAATGAAAAAAAAAATCGAATATATATAAGTGAGTGACTAAACATGAAAATTTACATACAAAATCGATATGAAAAATAATGAATAAAGAGATAGACGAAGCATCAACAAAGAAAAAAAAAGACAAGAAAAAAAAAATACAAACAGTTCACCTCATCTTCAGTTGAATGCTAGTGTCTTTTTTAGACTTCATAAAAAGATCTAATATGATAAATTTTGGGTTAAAGTTTATGAAATACGTGTTTATCTAAAAATAAATAAATTTTAATTTGTAACAACTTATTGTCTCTTTCTATAATTTTACATTAGGGTATATTAGTCATTCAATAAATCAACAACGTGCGAGGTGAGAAAAGTGGTTTGTGGGGTGACAATAGACGCACCCTTTATATATCACATAAAATATCTTAAAAGGAATCCATTAAATTATGAAGTCTTATCTCGCTCTCTATATTTAGCTAGCGAGATAGCTAAAAGTCATAATAGCTAAACTTTGGCTAGTCTGCTGGAGCTCATAAGGGCATCTCCAACAACTTCCTCATTTCTCGATTTTCTCCATTTTAGAGAGATTTTAGGTGTTTTGCTCCAACATATTCCCTAAAACTTTCTCCAAAATGAGAAATGTGAGGAGAGAGAAACTCAAATTTCTCATATTTGCAGCAAACTCTATAATTTTATAGAAGGATTTGGGAAATGATCATGAAATCTCTAAAATGGGGAATTTGTTAGAGTTGAAGAAGAAAAATTGTTTGAAGCATTGACTTTTGCTTCCCCATTATAGAGAAATTTTAGGAAAGCTGTTGGAGATGCTCTAAAAACCTAAAAAGCTCTAAAATAGCTAAAAAGTCAAAATAGAGAGTTTGATAAAGATGCTCTAAAAGAGTTGTAATTTTTCTTCCAAAAAAAAAAGGTCAAGCCAAATTGACTTTTTAGCTATTTTGGCTAAAATTTGACCAAAAAAATGGCTACAGTTGATAAAATGCTCTCATGATTTTGTTTTTTATATAAAAACAAGTTCAAATCACTATCGACAAATAACTTAAAGGCTCACAACATATGGATTCTACTAACCGCGACAATTTTGTCTAAAAGGGGTGTATTGTATATAGAATTAGTGGAAGTTTTAAAGAAGTCTATGAAATTTGAAAGTGTAGGTGTATTCAATACATATTTTTAAAAATCAATCAAAGTCTGGGTGTATTCAACTAGATTTTAAAAAATCATTATGAATTCCACCAAAGTTCAGGGGTATTCAATTAAGACTTTTTAAAATGAATAGAAGTTCAAATGTATTCAAAATATCATTCATACTTATGGAATTAATAACTCATGGATAATTGTGGACTTTGTAGTGTAAATTACACACCAAACTCCAATATTTTTCCATCCACTAGAGCAAAGATTTGGAAAAATCTACGACAAACTTTCTCTTTACATGTGAATAAGTTGATCCTACGATACATCATTTTTTTTATAATAGTTTGTGTTATCAACGTTCTATTCTACCTATTATTTTCAATGTTTTTTGAATGTTAACATTTTGTTGTCTTTCAATTGTAATGCTTGAAACCCTCGATAACCTAAATATTATCTACTTACTCTTGATATTAGAACCACATGATTATATTATTATATTTGTGTACATGAATTAAACTTGTGAACATCTAATGTCCCACTTTAGAACATGTGTCTTTGGTTTACGTACAAGTATGCGTGTTGTTAAATATAATCTTTTTTATTACCTATGTTTGTTTATTTCAATCAAATATTACAACTGTATGCATCGAAATTAGATAGATGAGCACTAAACTGATAATCGGTGTCATTATGTATTTGTCATTGCATCTTTATTTATTTTTTTATTTCCTGTAACTCTGTAAGTATTGAGAAATCTACATATGTAATTTATATGAAATCTGTAGATTTCAGAAATCAATGAAAGTCTGTGATTAAAAATCGATGGTTTCAAGAAATCAGTGAAAGTCTATAAACTTTTCAAAGAGTCTGTAGACTTTTCAAAAGTCAATTGATTAAAATAAGTCTGTATAAATCCAAATACAATACACCCCTTTAAAACTAACTAACTAGACTGTGTGTACTCACTCATTGCTAAATGTCTACACAGACGATACATAAAGAAATCTCACTAAAGATTCAAGCTATGAATGCAGTATGTTCATCTTAGAGATTCACCTTTGAAGCTTGTACTACCTAACTACCTATTATTTAAATAAGAATTTATTTTTATTTTTTTGAAAACAAGAAAAAAAATATAAGATTCAAAACTTTTGTGGATAAGGGGAAGGCTAAGGTGTGTTAATTCATAACATGCATTAATTTTATCCTAAAGTTGTAATATGAGTTCTTAAGATTGTAAAATTTTAGTTACAACATTAGTCCTCAAGTGGTAAAATGTGTCCTTAATATGGTAATTTAGTTCTCAAAGTTGCATCAGCTTGTTTTTATCACTTTAAGAACCTATATTACCACTTTAAGGATTAATATTACTAATTTATTTAAGGACTCATGTCGTAACTAATAATATTTACAACTTTAAGGACTCATTTACAACTTTGGGGACTAAAATTATCACTTTGAGGACTCATTTTACAACTTTAGGACAAATTTGATGCATGTCAAGCGTTAACACATTGTAGAATTTTCTTGTGGGTAATTTGCTAATAATTAAAGTATGCATTTAATGTTAGGAAAGTATGTGGGAAAATGAATCCCATAGGGTGTCGAAGAATCCATTTTGCCTTCATGTATGAAAATTGTTCAATTCCTCGGGTGTGCCAAACACAAGAAAGGAACAACTTTCATTTCCCAACCTCTCCAATGCGTGAACCAAACGAGACCTAAGTGAAAAAAAAAATTACAATTTAAATAAACCAAATTTACAATATTGACAATACCTCATTTGTTTACACATGTACATACTTACTATATCGACAACAATTTATTCATAAACTTGTAAAAAATTATACGTTGAGTAATTATCTCTAATAGAACTAAATTACCTAAGGTAAAACTTTATTTAACACAATGCCAACAAATTTGTTGTGATATCTGTAAATATGAGTATCATGCATGAAGGTACCTAAGAAAATTTCATATTAATGATGACATATAATTGGATTTTGTGTTTAGAAAACCTAATCTTGATTAGATATAGGTCAGTGAACTAGTGTGGTGAGTATTCATATCACCACGGCTAAATTTCTAAAACATAAAATTCACTTATGTTTTCAACTTTTTTTTATCAAATACACAGTTAATGTGTTATTATAATACTGTGAGTCGAACTCATGACATCTCACTTATAAAAAAAGACTTATGTCACTAAACCAAACAATATTGGGCAATGTTGTTTTCAACGTGACCCAAAATTAAACATTAATCCATACCCATAAAATGACGAAGACTCTGAGAATCTTCATTATCACATGGTGTTCATTCCTAGAAATATAGATGCCAAGAACCCAAATTTATTTTATTTTTATAAATTGTATCTACATGTCAATTTTACCCGTATATTTAACTGTAAATTTAATTTTTTGAAACAAAGATTATCACATGGTGTTCATTCCTAGAAATATAGATGCCAAGAACCCAAATTTATTTATTTTTATAAATTGTATCTACATGTCAATTTTACCTGTACATTTAACTGTAAATTATTTTTTTGAAACAAAGGCGGGCTTATAACTTATTGTATTAATAGTCGCAGCAAGAATGACATCGATACAGACCCTATTGGGGTGATTCACATACCATTACATTGTACATTTCCGCTCATCGACGATGAGCCTAGCAAGCTATAATTTTACCATACATAGAGATAATTTTGCATGAAAACTTTCATTTCCAAGGTGCTCAATTGCGGTGCGTCAGAAGTTTTCACTATCTGGATGTAAAAGAAACATTGGTAGTTTGCAGCTAACAAACCTGTCTAGAGTTCCTAGAATCTACATAGGAAAATTATTGGAAATAAACTAGTAAACACTAGTTTAAAACTATAGAGGCCCAAAAGAATGGGCTTAGAAAACTGAGAAGACAACTAGAAAAATAAAACAAAAAGAAAAAGTCTAGGCCCAAGCCCAGGATGGACCCAAAAAAATTGGGCCCAACCCCGAGCCCAAGGCTCGACATCAAGAGAGAGAGACCAATCTCCAGCCTGACCCGGCAGCCTAAACCAACTCCACGCTATCGCCGGCAACCCACCACCACCTGCTCCGCTCCTTCGGCCTGCCACCATCCTCGGCCTTCGCTGCCATGCTAGACCACTCTACCAAGACCAAAACCAGGCCCCACATTTAACTATAAAATTAAGAGTACCAAAATGTCAAACAAAACCTATCTTCAGGTACTAAACTGTCCTTTTTTAATGCTAGGGTACTACTTGTCTAATTGATAATACCTTTGGTACCATTGAATGAATTTACCCTACATTAAATGGTATTCTCCTCCACAAACTTTTTCAAACGTAACTACAACGTCTATGTTCATGTTACGCTAAAAGCAACAACTAGATTTTGTGTTTAGAGATTCCATGGGCCAGCGAATCCTTGCAACTACAAAGAACTATGGATGATCAAATTTTCTTGTTGTTGAAGCTCAAGCTCTTCAGGATGTCCTTTTGCAATTATAACATTTCACTAACCCACCCCTGCTTATAGAAGGTGACTCCAAAACTCTAATCAATGTTCTTCAGAGGTGTTGTCCATGCCGTATTAAAGTCGGAGTCCGTGACATCTGAAATCTCACAATGCACTTCCAGTCAGTCTTCTTTAAGCATATATGAAGAAGGCATAGAGAACTTAAATTGTAATTTCATTTTCTCATAATAAAAATAAAATTAAAATTAAAAGACGCAGAGGGTTTGATACTAATAATGTCACATAAAAATGTTCCAATAAAATACCCACACAGACTTTGCTAGTCCCTAGCAAATAGGAAAGACTAACTAAACCAAAGACTCGTACCAAAAAAAAAAAAAAAAAAATCTAAACCAAAGGCTTAAAAAGACTTAAAATATACGAGCATAAATTTGATCATCAAATACAACAATAATTAATGTCATAATACATGGCTAATACCGAAGACTTGTTCTCCAAGTAAACTTGTCAACCAAGTCGCTACGCACCTATGAATAGCTAGTAGGATGGTCATGTAACATATATAATTTTGACTAACTTATACTCGTGTAAGAAAGATTCTGACTTCGATGTCCGAGAGTTTTCTACAGATGCCCCCTTCTCTCTTTGTTGAGGAAAACGATGCAAAAAAATCTCATGTTGTCTCGACGAAGCTCAGTTCTTTGTCGTCAAACAGTAGGCGAAGTTCGCTCTCGCCACATCATAGAGCAATCGACTCGGCCTTGTTAAAGTCAACGACGAATCGAGCCTTCTTCAATGGTTCCACGTTAGTTTCGCTCCAGTCAGTGTTCGATTGGTGACTTAGAAATATCAATAGAATTTCTCGTTCAAGTCAACAATGAAGGCAAACTCCAGGCTGTCTCAATCACATCGTCGACGAGATTCATTGTTGACGAGGATCGTCGTCAACTGAGTCCATCATAGACGAGGGTAGTCGTTGACGAAACTCGGTTCTTCGTTGTCGAAGAGTAGGCGAAGTTCACTCTCGCCACGCCGTACGGAAATCAACTGATTCAACTCTGCCTTGTTAAAGTTTAGGGTTTAACAAAATTTCTTGTCACCAACACCTTCCATGCCCATCAGTGTTTGAATTTATTCACCGGCGGGTTGGTACTCAAACCGGTTAAAACACTCCCAACACACTGCAATTTGTCGTTATACCATGTGGCCATGCCGGACCCCCTGTCCGGGGTCCCATGAAGGGAGGAACCGGTAAGTACAGCTCTCATACAAAAATATATAAAGCAAATATCTATCGATCGGCATCACCATGTTAGTTGGAGCATTGTTTAACAAAGACCTCCATTATCAAACCAAGTATAGTCCACTATCAAGTCTATGTTTACTTTTCTTACGACTGACACTGATCCATTCCCATTATCCAAGTCACCAATCATAGATGCCATGAAATTCACACTGCAACTTCGTGGCCAACAACCCACCCACACAATGAGAAATTGCACATGAAAATGCAAGAAAAAGTAAAAAAGAAAGAAAGAAATGAAAAGTTGTTAAGGCCCTCCATTCCCTTCCCTTCCCTCAATGATTATAAATAAAGTTTCGGAAAATGATTATTGGCTTTAATCCTATATGGTATGTTATGTCATCTAGACACCTCACCAATTAAAAAAAAATTGTTATATCATTCTTAAACAAAAATACAATCTTATCCTTTCAAATTCAATGTCTTTAGATTATGTTGTTTTTTATATTAAATATATATATAGCCTTTTTTTTCTCTTATCTTTGTCTTCACTATCATGTTTAGATTAAAGAACATAATGTGAAAATACATATATATATTTTTCAAAACAAAAATGCAAATTCTAATGAATATATATATATATTAATACATATATAATTTGTCCAAGAAAAAACAATTTCTTCAAAGATTTTTTTTTTTACATATATAAATATAAATATATATATAATTTGCCGAAAATAAAGTTTATATATATATATGTGCAATTCATTCAAAAGAAAAACATTTAATCAATTTGTTATTTCATCTCTAATATTTGATACAAAATATGGCTTATATATAGACATCAAAATTTTAACCCGTAAAAATAAAATATTAAATTTATTAACTTAGTCATTATTAATACATAATCAAATTTGGTATACGCATCCATATTAAGAGGGTAAGAAAGTATTTCATATTAGTATGTAACAACTATTAAAGGGTTAAGATTGTATTTTTACCTAAAAATTATATGACATAATTTATCAAATTGATGATGTGTCTATGTGACATAGCATGCCACTTAGGATTAAGGCAAAAAAATTTAAGCCACTTAGGATTAACGCCAAGTACAATTATATTAGTGCTCATTAAGAGGTGACCAGTAAGGGGAGCAAGGATATCTCTCTAGCTAGCTCATAACAGAAAGAGAGATAGAAAACTCAAGGTGAGAGAACATGGCATCCCCTCCTACCTCCTTAGTGTTCAAAGTGCAAAGACGGCAGCCGGAGCTGGTTTCACCGGCTAAGCCAACACCGCGAGAGCTCAAACATCTCTCTGATATCGATGACCAAGAAGGTCTTCGGTTTCAGATTCCTGTCATACAGTTTTACCGCTATGATCCCTCTATGAAAGGAAAGGACGGCGTGAAAGTGATTCGGGAGGCGATATCACAAGCTCTAGTGTTTTACTATCCTTTTGCCGGTAGGCTTAGAGAGGGGCCTGGCCGGAAGCTTATGGTGGACTGTACCGGCGAGGGTATTCTCTTCATTGAGGCCGATGCTGATGTTACGCTCCGCCAATTTGGTGATGCTCTTCAACCTCCATTTCCTTGCTTGGAGGAGCTTCTCTATAATGTTCCTGGATCCGATGGGGTCCTTAATTCCCCACTCTTGCTGATTCAGGTTAACCCTTAACCATCCATCGATCATACACTTCTTCATACTCGCACGTACCATTTAGTTTCACTACGTACTCCATGTTTAATCCAAGGTTTCCAAGTCTAAGCATGATTTATTGACATAAAGAATTTTTAAGGATGATTGTTAAACATGCAGTTAATTAACTTGCAATTTTCTTGTGTTTAAATTTCAAGTTTTTTCTGCTATATATCAACTAATCTGTACTGCTAGCCTATATTTTACTGCCAATATATAAACTAGTAAGACGCCTCTTTGCCAAAACACGAAGCAGGATAAGGACAACCGAATAACATGCTTTGTACCACCAAATAAAATGCAAGGCAACCTAACTGTAACATGACTGCATGACTATGCAGGTCAATGATTCCAAGAGTTGTTGTGTTGTCTTTTGTTTTGATAAGAAAGAAATTATAAAGATTTCACGAGTTTAGCATAAAGATCAGTGTGTACCTGGCCTATATTATTATTGTACGTTCAATAATATTATTCCTGTTTGGTAATGAACTTGACAGGTGACTCGACTCAAGTGCGGTGGTTTCATCTTTGCCTTGCGTCTCAACCACACCATGAGCGACGCAGCCGGGCTCGTGCAGTTCATGACCGCCGTGGGAGAGGCAGCGCGTGGCGCGCGTGTCCCCTCTATCTTACCAGTGTGGGCAAGGGAGGCGTTCAACGCACGTAATCCACCACGCGTGACATGCACCCATCACGAGTACGATGATGTCCCAGATACACATGGCACTCTCATCCCGCTCGATGACATGGCTCACCGTTCGTTTTTCTTTCGGCCAACTGAGATATCCGCCATCCGTAGATTCCTCCCGGACCACCTCCGCAAGTGTTCTACATTTGAGATCCTCACGGCGGCTCTCTGGCGGTGCCGTACAATAGCCCTTGAGCCAAAAGACCCAGAACAGGAGGTTCGTGTGCTCTGCATTGTGAATGCACGTTCCAAAATAGTGAATCCTCCATTACCAACTGGATTTTATGGCAACGCATTTGCATTTCCTGTGGCACTCACAACTGCTGCCAAGCTTTGCAAGAACCCGCTCGGCTTTGCATTGGAGTTGGTAAGGTCCGCGAAAGCCGATGTGACCGAGGAGTACATGCGGTCGCTGGCAGATCTCATGGTCATCAGAGGCCGGCCACACTTCACCGTGGTCGGTACATACCTTGTCTCAGATGTGACTCGTGCCGGGTTCGGAGACGTGGACTTTGGCTGGGGAAAGGCAGCTTATGGTGGTCCAGCCAAAGGTGGTGTTGGGGCCATACCTGGGGTGGCAAGCTTTTACATACCTTTCCGGGACAATAATGGTGAGGATGGTATTGTGGTGCCGGTTTGTTTACCAGCTCCGGCAATGGAAAGGTTTGTGAAAGAACTTGATGGTATGTTGAAAGAGAAACCGATTGACCTGCCTGCTCAGACTTCCCCTACCTTTATCAAATGTGCTCTGTGATAGTCTTCTTTATAATTTGTTTTCCCCTGAGTGCTTCCTCCATCATGCTTTGCGCGACCACATTTAGCAATAAGCGAAAAAATTTGTAATACTACATGAAGGTTGTTGTGAAATTCTTATCTATATTGGGTATCTATGTGTATTGGTTTGCTGTGATATATTAGTTTCGGGAACATCTTTTTTAATCAATGGGAACCACATCTTCTTCTCCTGCCCCATTGCTTTGAATGTTTCGCATTTAGCTGCATCTAATGTTAAGGGGAATGATTCGCATTTATCTTTTTTAAAGACCGGTTTCCTCTGCTAGAGAAATTGGGAGGGAAGAAATAATCTCATCTTCAAAAGCATTCCAAAGCAATCCAATCAACTCAGGGGTCAGCTACTTCAGCCCATTGAAGTGTTATTTAGCAACTCCTTCATGCCGGTTTGCTAAACTGAACTTTGATGGACCAGTTTTCCACAACAAGGCTTCTGGATTTGTCGTCAGAGATCATGAAGGCTAGCCCGTCATTACTGCAACTTGAAAAGTTAAAAATACACTACTGTGATACTGCAACTTGAAAAGTTCAATACACTAACTGTTCGTGTTGCATAATGTAGTGCAATTCGAAATGACCTCTACCATGCTCTTTGTCAGTAACTGCCTACCTACACAAATAATCTATCCAAGTCTTTCAAGATTGGACAAGTTTCATCCCCAACAGCGGAAGTTGATTCCCCGATACAACTTACAAAGACATTAACAATCAACCACTTGCATAAATATGCACATGAACAGAAGATTCTACTGCCCCAGCTTTTTAAATATTAAATATTACGCCCTTTTATCGCCACTGCGGCAGATGATACAGGTTGCAACTTGCTAAAGCAACTCATATGCACAAGTATAACGAATTAATGCAGAAATGGACTAACAAGATACATTAATAAGGATGGTATCATTTCTCAAGTAAAAAAAAATACAGTTGAAAAAATTAAGTCGTAAATAACTCTCCCGTTTCCACTTCTGCCATGCCAAGGTCACCTTGGACCGGATAACTCAACCGCATGCAAATTTTCTGTTGAGTCAACAATCCAATCGGAATTCGGATGCGGGGCTAATTCAACTTCCTGGCGAAGTACTTCAACCTTTTGCCACTCATCCCATCTTTCTGCCAAGCCATCACCTTCAAGCATTCTCACCACTTCTGACATTTTCGGCCTTTCCATTGGAGAGCCTTGTGTGCAGAGCAGTGCAACTTGAATAAGTTGCTCTACTTCAGCATCTACATAATTTCTCTGGAGATCAGGATCAACAAGCATTTCTAGCTTTTTCTCTTTCAACAGTCCTTTTACCTGAAAAGGGAATAAGCTGTGTCAGACGTTTAAGAGCATCATACATCAGTGTTATAAAGATCGAGGCAAACCCTGGACAACAGATGATTGATTTCTATTCTCTTCATATTTCAATGAGAGGATTCAGCACAAACATTTACGAAAATTTAACAAGGAAAAAACCAATTTCAGAGTACCAAGCAGATACAAATCTAATACAAGTTAGTTCTTGATTTCAACTTCTAACTCGAAACTTGCTAGCAATGAGAAACGTCTGTAACCTTACAGCTACTTTTTCTTGAATGAAAATATATATAAACTTAACTTAAAGTATCCAATTATCCAGTATGAAGCTCTCAATAGTAAGATGGGTTCATCTACATTATTTGGTACAGCGTTATAACATTAGTCACATCGAAAAGATACCAGAAAGTTGTCAGTATAATACGCCACATACATAGTCTGCCAACTCAGTAGCACAAAAGAAAGATATTCAATCTCTTTCTCTCCCCGATTTTAGGTTCAAGAACCAAATTTTAAAATAATTTAAGCATGCAAACAGAAGAGACATAAGATTCTGGTGGGGTTCAGAATATTTCACCACAGTGCTTTTCATTTGTGTTCTACTGGAAATAGACATGCATAATTGACTATGTGTAGAAGGTTAAGCATTCCATAGTTCAATAATCCTGACCTCTATTTGTAAGGTTGAATAGAGAGATAAGGCTAGGTCATATCTAAACTTTTATTTGTGGTATGTAACACAAAATTATAAGCCTATAGTGCCTCCTTGACCAACATTTGCAACAATAGAACAGATACTTACCCAATCAAGTAACATGACATCATCATCATTTGCCAGCCGAGCAAGATCAAAAGCCCTCTGACCAGTTATAAGCTCCAAAAGCATGATACCGTAACCGAACACATCAGTTTTCTCAGAAGATTTCCCAGTAGAGAGGTACTCTGGAGCTATATGTCCAATTGTTCCACGTACTGCAGTAGTTACATGGGTGTCTTTGTAGTCCATAAGTTTAGCCAACCCAAAGTCTCCAACAACAGCCTCAAACTCTTCATCCAGCAAAATATTTGCAGCTTTCACATCACGGTGAATAATCTTTGGGTCACAGTGATCGTGCAAATAAGAAAGGCCCCTCGCAGATCCCAACGCAATTCGCTTCCGAGTTGGCCAATCAAGAGGTGGTTGGGAAGGTGGGCGTTCTAAAAGAAAGCATAAAAAGGTGTAAATAAATTACAAACACAGAAAAGTAAATCCTTCTGAAAATTTGCAAAGGAGAAATTCACATTCAGAAATCCATTGCTAGACCTAGAAAGTCAATAAACATGCAGAAAACCACTAAGACGAAGAAAAACTGCCCTCACAGAAGATGTATTTTATCAGTAGAGTATGATATAATGAAATCAAGTTCTACCTCTTAAACATGAGGCAACGCTACCATTAGCCATATAAGGATAAACAAGTAACCGTTCAGTGGGTGTCATACAGAACCCACGTAACCGAAGAAGATTTCGATGCACAGCCATGCTGATCATCTCTACTTCGGTTTGAAATTGCAATTCGCCACCAGGTGTGCGCTCTTCTTTCAGTCTTTTGACGGCAACCAGAGAACCATCTGCCAGGCGCCCTTTATAGACTTTACCAAATCCACCTCTCCCCAGAATGTTTTTGTTGCTAAAACTATCTGTTGCAACTTGTAATTCTCGCAAAGAAAACCTCTTAAGCTGCCCCAGATGTACTTCAGGATCCTCCTCCGCTGCAAAGAGACAATGATATAAAAGAAATCAAAAATTATTCAATGATAATGATGTGAATCTGAGTAAATTACTAAGTACCAACCAGGTACATCGAAGAAAAATTCCTGAGGTTTTCTGCGGCGCCACCATGCAAATGCAATTGCAGGGGCAGCAAATAGTAAAGCAGCACCAGCGGCAACTCCGCCAGCAATAGCCCCAGTGGCACTATTTCCCCCTACATGCGACCAAATAAACCAAACAAACATTAGAGTCCATTTCACCAAAGCTTCAAATAGCCTAATGGAATAGTTGCACTTTAAGATCCAGAACGATAAGCAGTTCATTCCAATTTGGGAACTACAAAATAACTGCACTAGATGTAGTGATGTGCTCATTTTAGATGAAATTTGGTTGCTGTTGCATATAAAGAATGCAAGCTCTGCCATATCACAGCTATATTGTACTTAAAATCAAGACTTGCCATCTTGGCTTTTCTACATGTATACTTAGCTTGGTGATTACAAATTTCAAATTCATTTTTTTTCTGTTCTCATTGGTGTGTGTGTGTGTGTGTACACACCAATGAGAACAGAGAAAAAAAAATTTGAAAGTAGAAATCACCAAGCTAAGTATATATGTATAAAAGCAGGGCGAGGCCGTGCCCCTTGCTTAAACATCCTCTTGATAGCCTCAGTTATTAAACGTCACTTAATACCCTCAACTTTCAAAAGTCAACAATGGGAAGATCACCTGGTGTTGAAATGGGCGGTGGTGGAACAAAAGGTGGGGGAGGTGAAAATGGAGGAGATCCTGGGCAGGGACGCCCAGTAACTGGGCCACATAGATTCAGGTTGTTGGCAAAACTGAAAATTATTGAGAACCAATTATTCAGAATATATCATCAAAATCAAAATGAGAGTAGGCAAGAGAGTTCAGGCATCAACAGGAAACCTTATGGGAGTGAATAACGAGAAGGAGCCATTGTCCGGAACTTCTCCTGAGAGGTGGTTATTTGATAGATCCCTGAATTTTGAAAAGAAAAGTTTCAAACACATGATTATTGCGGAATATAATTATTCAACACGATAGATGAAAACAGAAATACAGATATCAAACTAGCACTTACAATACTTGAAGTGAGGAGATATTAGTCAGTGACATGGGAATGGCACCTACCAGGCTGTTGTTGTTGAGCCGGCTATCCTTACACAGAAGAAATGAATAAATAAATATTTCTCCAAAAAACAAAGTCATCTTAATTATAATTGGAAATAACCAAAATTGAAATTATT
Organism: Fragaria nilgerrensis; assembly: GCA_010134655.1. Taxonomy (NCBI): domain Eukaryota; kingdom Viridiplantae; phylum Streptophyta; class Magnoliopsida; order Rosales; family Rosaceae; genus Fragaria; species Fragaria nilgerrensis. Next base: position 16,922 of record WPAB01000121.1, on the reverse strand, counting down.
TATGTAGTGCAATCTTGTGTTGGTATGTGTTGGTGATGAACTCCCCAACTTAATTTATGTTTGACAACACAACACAAAATATAATCACCATTAATAGGACAGGCACTCACCATAAAGGATTCCATCCAAGACAGTTAGTTTCATTTTATTGTTATATATCAAAGAAATAAAGAAAGTAAAAGCTCCTACGTTTCTCAGCAAAATGATTGCACTCTTACCACTAAAGTGCATTGAATCGCTTAATATTTACCATCATAGTAACAGTAAGCAGTAAATTTCATACTTCTTTCATCATGCAGTTAATTTTCAAGGTATTATGGCACTCTTTTTCTGTCTTCCATTTGATCTGATAAGATGTTACTATATCTAATACAATAATGTAATTATTAATGCACAGAAATCAATCTAGTTTCCTTTTATAAGGATATAAGGCTATATACAGGCCATAAATTATACTTATTTGGCAACATCTATCTCTACAACAGTCTCTACAAAAAAAAAAAATATCTATCTCTACAACATGGCATTAAGAAAACAAAGTAAAGATAAGAATACCCACAGGAATCGCAATTTTGACAGCTTGCCCAAGGTATCTGGGATTTGACCAGTAAAACTATTCAAATAAAGATCCAAGCTCACCAAGCTGGTTAGGTTCCCCAATTCACTAGGAATTGGTCCCGTTATGTTATTACTGTAGAGCTCCCTGCCATTAAAAAATTACAAGTAAGATTTAAATGAATGGCCAGGACAATTTTGCAATTGTATAAGATGTCTCAGGGTAACATATCATAGAATTCTAGATCTCTTTTTCCTTTTTTGTTTGGGGTTCAATTTCACTATGAACATGTTCCCTGCCATTAATAAATACCTGGTATAAGATGTCTCAGGGTAACATATCATAAATTTCTAGATCTCTTTTTCCTTTTCTGTTCGGGGTTCAATTTCACTATGAACAAGTTCAACATCCAAATTATAAGTCACCACACCTTTTGGCGAAGGAAAATATGATCTCAAAGTATGTATACAATGTGCATGGCAAAGTAGCAATCCAAGATAATATTCACGAGTGATTTACAAAATAGTCTGATACTTGGGCAAAATGATGATATCGATGTATGGTTTCACCCAAAAAGTTCAATAGTGAATATCTCACTGAATGGGCAAAAGCTGAAAATCCCAAAACAAAGCACGAAGCACAAAATTGTGTCCTAGAAGTAAAGTAAGGTTCAGCAAATCTATGTTGTTAACATAAGGAACCAAACGTATCAATTATAATATCTTGAGAAAGCTGTTCTAATGTATGAAAACAAATTTTGATAATACCAAATATGACAGAAATTAGAAAATAGTGAAAAAAACAAAAATGACTATCATGACTTCTGTTTTCTAAATAAAAAATAAATTATCAAAAATAAAACAGGAAACAGTGGACAAGAAGACAGATAGGACCACCATTACTGCATTACATAAAAAAGTTCTACATGCAGCCACATCGCATTATTCAGAAATGTTCTGTTAATGATAACCATGAGGAAATAGAGCATCTGAACACATTTTAGTAACATTTTCCAAATCAATATGACACACTTAAAAATTGTAAACTGAAGAGAAATTAATATCATCAAATAAAAGATCTCTATGTGCAGCCACATCTCACTTTTTCAGTATAACATATATAACGCTAAATCTAGTAGGCATTGCAATCCCTTTCTGGTTGGGTACAATCTGCATTCATCCGCCCTTGAAACACCATTTTATTAAACACTCTTTTCTACTTAAAACAAAAAAGAATTTATGAAGTAAGGACATTCCAAGTTCCCAAACCCCAAACGACATTGTTTATTTTTCAAAGTTTCTGCCTGCGATACACCACCTAAGTCAAGGACCCAAACCTAGTAGTTTCCATTAGTACTTACTCGCTGCTCATAAAGAGTCCATAGATCTAAGTAGAAACCAATGTTTCCGACCAATAAAAACCAAGTGTGAGCTACCTTCATCAAATACTATCTTGGTAACTCATATCTAGTACCTTCATCAAGTACTACCAACATTTCTTCCAGGAACTAAACATATCTAGACTTCATCCTCCCAATGGTATTCTCCCTGTACCATTGTTTGCTAACAAAACGAACAGCCACAACCCTATCCTCCACACTTAATCAGCATTTAATAGATTATTCATGGGTTCACATGGTACTGCTAGCGAAATAGCTCTGTGATAGATCATACTAATGGCAACGATATCATCCCACACCAACCTGCTTGTACTAATCACTCACTCCACGGTCTAGGTAAATGTTGACTTAATGTTTGCCAAGTGATTAGATGCTAGTACGGAACCAAAGAGCAAGTTGTGCAGAAAGATCCCAACAGGACTAACAACTGCTTTGGAAAATAATTCAGTAAACATCACAGTTTGGGAACAGAGTAACTTACAAATATTGTAAATTCTTAAGAAGGCCAAGCGAGGGAACAAGTTGACCAGACAAGGCTGCATTTCCAAGATCACTGAAATCACCCATCACAAAGCAAAATGAAAAGATATCAAGGGGGTGAGACAAACATATTTGTCAGCTATAACATAAGCATTGTACTTAAGAAGATATCAAAAGTGAGACAACATACACTCTTATAACGCTATTGTCATTGTTGCATGTTACATGAAACCATGTACACGGATTAACAAGGGTTGGATCCCAACTCTGCAAGACATTGTTCGGGTCCTCTAAGTTGGCCCGTAGACTATGCAAGGCATCACCTGTTTGAAAAAAGAAAGAAAGACATATAAATCAGTACTAGAAATATGAGTAGCTTAAGACCAAGACCTTTGCACACTAAAGAGTACACTGCTCTATACATTCTGGAGACTGATACAAAAACATTACGAAGAAACACCAGAATGCAAAAGAAACCAATAGTATAGACAGAACAAATGGTACAAAGTTCTTGGTATTCAAGACTTAGTTGAAGATTAAAGTCTGGGTTTGATATTAAAAATAAAATAAAAGGGCTGAGATTAAACAAACTTCAGATGCGGACAGCGCTATCGCCATCAAAGTCTTATTGACTCACAAAAATTAATAAGAGTTTTATGCAACCAACAAACAGCAAAGGTCGTATTCAGAGAATCGAAAATAATGTCACTTATCCTCAAGTACCCAATTAAAATTATCTAAAGGCTTTGCTCATGACACTAGAGATCAAGCTTCCATTCCAACACCCAGCACAGAGCAAGTAGCTAAATTCAAAGCATGCAACAAAGTAAAGAGGTAAAAAGAAGCAAACCTTCCATATTGGAAAGCACCATTATGATCCATAAGGGATGAGCGAGGAGGAGAATGAAGCAGAGACAAAGTGAATTGACAAGCCTGCAATCCATCTCAGGTGCTGTTTACGTGTCTCAGATCCAAATGGTACATGACCCCCAAACACACCATCCCCAAACAAAAACAGACAACCTCTCTCTCACCCCAACAAACCCACCATTCTACCCAAACAAAAATCTAAAACACCCAAAATCGAAACCCCTGATCTCACCAAACCCAAAACAGCCTTCAAAAGAAAATCACAGATTTTGGAACGTTTTATTCTCTCTTTTCTCCAGCTGCTTCTGCTACCCTTTTGGCCAAACCTGCCCTTTTCCACACTCTCTCTCTCTCTCTCTCTCTCTTTCTCTCTGCTCTCTCTCTGGGTGTTTTTGCGTGGGATTGTTATCTTTTTGTTTTTGATTTTTTTTTTTTTGGGAGCTCACGCTTTTTTTGAGTGAGGCGTGCGCACACACAGAGAGTGAGTAGAGGAGTGGAAAAGGGTAAAGGGGCCTGCCCGAACGGTGCTGACCGCTGCCCGGAGGCAGTCAAAACGCCTTCGCGCTACAACGTGGAAAGGGACGTGACCGTGCGCAACCCCGTTTTCAGTCAAATCTTGGGCTTGAGTACGTGGGGCCTACTTTCTAAAGCCACCTCAGATTCGGTCCAACTCCTCATTTCCGCTTTTTAATTTTGTTCATTAGTTTAAACCCATGCTCATAATCTATGTTTAGAGACATTATTAAACAAACAAGAAAACAAACTAAGTTCTATGTGAACCGTTCACCTGCTTCTCTGTTCCAAAATTATAGACCTAAGAGCAAGTCCACTCGTTGGCATTTGTTTGGAAGACCTGGGTTATGGGCGTGATCTGGGTTGTCACGTGACAATGAAACTGGACTGCAGTTTTCACTCACGATTTTAGTTTTTTGGTCGTCACGTGTCAATGATTGTTTAATAAATTTTATATTTGGTATTTTCTATATGTTCGGTTTATTTTTAAGTTTTTCTTGAAATGTCGAGTCTTCAATTTAAAGCTCTTGTGTGGTAGTACGCGTCGACACAAGGTCACCGTCGTATTTAGATTATTTTTCGGTATGTCGAACTATTTTTTATGTTTTATCAAAATTTTGATAAAATAAAATTATTTTTCAGAAATTAGAAATTCATGATTAATTCTCAACCGTTTGATCTCTTCATTTTAAATCTGGGTCGTTCACTTTATCTATAAAAACCCAACTCAGGTCAACTGACCCAAATCAGGTCAACTCTTTCTTCTTCGAAGACGACCAAGAGTTGTGTTGCTCTTCGACCGCTGCCCAAGACGACACAACGATTCCGGTCACCCCACGACGCCAGACATGGCCAAAACCTTCCTCTTTCTTCCCTATCCTAAACCCCTATCATCAATTTCACATGCATTCACCGTGGTGATCGAATCGACTCTGTGAAGCTTTTGCTTTTCCGGCTAGGGTTTGGGTTTCCGACGACTAAATCGTGTGCTGGAGGTATGGTTGTGATCACCTTTTCCTTCTTTATCTTCTCTTACCCTTAATTTCAAGAATTGCTTCTATTTTTTAAAAACATCATTTTCTCTGCGTTTCTGGAATTCGCCAGTGATCTTCCACCGACGGTGTCGTCCAAGCTTCCCGTCATAGGTCTGTGGCACGCATCTCGCTCTCTCTGATTCGGTCATGCCAGAGACGTGCTAGAGCAACGCGTTGAGGCCTGGGCGTCACAGTGCCACAATGTGGCCAACGTCATGTGGTGGGGTGCATGCGAGCTGAGGTGGCTCAGAAGGCCCAGGTCGTCAAAATCCTTTGTGTGGGTCATGGGTCTGACTCAGATGATGACCCAGGTCTGACCCAAGTGAAAGAAATTTCATGGGTGGAGGGAGGTTTTTTCTGACTGGGTCTTCGTTTGACATGGTGAAGGCCTAGGTCTTGCTTTTGGGGTTGAGGTGGACTTGCTCTAAAATGAAAATAAAAATAAGGAGAAATTTTAGGTACAAAGCTAGTACTGTTTCAACTAGGGTTTGGCAATGTCGAGATTGTCCTCATGAGATAGATTAGTCGGCAACATGGGTGTAGACCGTGTAGTCTAGACCGATGAGGTGAATGTGCAAGTCAGCTTGAAATCGGCACATAATATAAATAGATGTTGTGATGCGTGGAGATGCTAGGGTTTCTCCTTGAAAGGTGACTAGCTTATATGAAATTGAAAGTACGAGGGAGAGAAGTGGTTCGTATCCATGTTTGCATGATTTCTCTAACATTGACTTGTTGGACAGGTGGGATTTGTGATTGTAATGATATTTTGAACAACGGTGAGAAGATTGATGGCTTGTTTAGACTAGAGAGGCAGGTGAAAGGCTTTGGTGAAGCGTTGGGTTATGGGGATCTTTTGATTTTGTGGTTTCGTGAAGCTATGGCCACTTGTACTTAATGATGCTTAAGTGCTTTGATATATTGCAGTGTGTACTCCTTGATTTGATATTTTTTGGCACTCTAAATTGTGTCATCTCCTTCCTTCGAAATCTGATCATATCCCTCTTCTTCTGAGGACTAGCACGACTTCTATAGTTGTCCAGCCAAAGTATCATTGTTTAACATTTGAGTCCTTTTTAGAGTATCATGATGTAGTGAAGGAAGTGTGGCTTGGCGATGTTGCAGGTGTGCCCATGTTTTGTGTTTCCAACAAGATACACACAAATTCACTTGGTTAAACGGCAGAAGAAATCCTTTCGTGGGAGGCAGATGCAAATACTTGGCATACATAATACAGTAGCTGAACTTTTGAAAACTCCAATCTTTACAACAGTGCAGGATGAGAAGAAAGAACTGTTCTGGAGACAGCATCGTAAAGTTACTTGGCTTGATAAACGGGATCCGAGTACGGGGTATTTTCATAGAAAATTTGAGAGTCAAAAGTGCATGAATACGTACTTTACGATGTCAATATAATTAGAATGATAGTGGTGTGAGGATGATGTTGGGATTGAGGATTACAACCTACTTCTTTAAGATCTTCAAGGCCTCAAAGATACACTTTGAGGAAGTGAACACGACATGAGATACTATCACATCTCGTTTGTTGCATGGAATGAATGATCAACTGTGTGTGATACCGAGAAAATCACTGCGGTGAAACGGAAAGAGATATTGTTGCGGGAAACATGTTTCTATGGATAGATAGGTACGCTCGCCACTCCAAGGAATCTACCAATGAGATAAGAGCACGCTCGTCATTTTTAGGAATCTACCAAGATGATAAGAGCAAAACTCGCCACTCTAGGAATCCACCTAAGAGATAAGAGTTTGAATAACAATTGGGAGACTTCATAACTCCCAGGCTTAGAAGCTGAAAGATCAATAGTGATAGTTCTTTGGAACTTATCATCTTCTTCAATTAATGCGGCGAATCCTCTGTTGCATCTAGGTTCATGATTCTTTGTATTAGTGTCCACCCTATGTGAGAGTTGGAGTCGTCGGGTGGTAATCCCGCGATGGTTCGCCTTCTCTTGTGGGTTGAAGAGCCCTTCTTCATCTTAAGGTTCGTCTTATGAAATCATCAGTCTCCGTTACACAGTTGTGATCGTTAGTGTGTGAGGAATAGAGTTTTTCATAAGAAGTCAGATACCACGAGTTTGTATAGTCAAATGCATGTATACGAGTTTGTATAGCCCCAAGCGAATTCTTCCTAATTGGAGTCTGATGCATGTGAGACTCATAACGGGAATCCCGGTCTGACAAGGTGGTCCGTCATGAGCTAGAAATGTCTTGTAGCCTACGAGGATACAGACCTCCCTTCGAGCGCTTACTTTATCTGATGTGTGTGTGTGTGTGTGTTTTTTTTTTTTTGGGAGAATCAATGGGTTGATTACTTGTATGTGGGAATTCAGGATGTACTTGATGATATCTTCTGGGATACTGGTTCGCTAGTTGATGGGATTCGTTTGGTGGGAATCCTTGCTCTTCGTCAATGGCGGAGCTATGCTAAGGCCAAAAAGGGACATGGCACTGTTAGGATTATGAAACTGGAGTAAAGGATTTATAAAGAATGACTTAGTCGATCGGATAAAGATCCGCTCACTACCAGGAGAAGTACTTTAGCCGACGAATTATTTTCGTCGGCCTGTTACCCTAACTCGTCGGCTAAACTCTTAGCCGACGAGGCTTCGTCGGCTATAGTGTCGTCGGGAAAGGGTCATCGGCGCTGACTTTAACCGACGAACCCATAGACCGTCGTCGGCTATTGTCCATACTTTAGCCGACGAAGAATTTGGTCGTCGGCTTTTGTTCATGAATTTAAGCCGACGAAACAGACTCTATCTTTCGTCAGGCTATACTCCCAGACTTTAGCCGACGACGGTTTAAGTCGTCGGCTATACTCCCAGACTTAAACCGACGACACAACACGTCGTCGGCTATACTCCAAGACTTTAGCCGACGAATATCTCAGTTCCGTCGGCTAAAGTATATAATTAAAAAATTAAAAAATAGAGCCTCTTTCGTCGGCTATAGTGAGTTTAGCCGACGAAACATGCTATAATTCGTCGGCTAAACTATATAAAAATAAAAATAAAAATACTATAGCCGACGAATTGTGGCGTATTTCGTCGGCTATAACTCCATTCCAGTATAAAAAAATACACAAAATTTTTAAATTATCATTCCAAGCAAGCTGCAAAATACACCAAAACAATTCCATATATATAACCAACAAGAAGCACATAAAACTATATAAGGTATCAACTACACAAAATCTAAATGATCTAAATCAATATCCGGATCTGGGGCCTGCTGGTGAGGAGATTCCGGCAGCTCAGGTATGTCTATAGGCGCAGGCATGGGCGGAGGTGGAAGTCCCTGAAGCTGGGCAGCTGCTAAATCCTGGAAGTACTGGTACATCTGCTTTTGCTGGGCATGTAGGGCTCTAGTATAGGATCTATATTCGGCGAACTGGGCGGCATGAGCGGCAGCCTGAGCGTCAGCATGAGCAGCCTGAGCGGCTTGCTCTCTCCGTAGTCTCTCAACTTCCGACTCTAGCTGAGTCGTCCTGCTGCTGGTCGAGGCTGCCTTTCGTTGAAATCCTGGAGTGGTCTTCAAGACCCCCTGGCCCTTCTTTCCTAGACCCCGGCAGTAGAAGTTGTTTTCTCGCGGTGGGAAGGCTGTGCCCATGATCCTCGCCCCAACCCTCGGATCTGAAGTGTCGATCCGGGAAATGGCTTCGGACATCTCTTCCTCCTGCGTGTCCGGCCATGTCTCCCTCACTATAGCACTCATCACCTCGTCACTAGCCTCCCTCACCCTTGCCTAATTGGATAGGAAAAAATTATTAATTAACATTTTAACATATATATTAGTAAAATTAAAAATTCCGTAAAATGAAAGATTACTTACTATATCCTCCTGGGAGTCAGGATATGTCTTCTCGTACGTATAGACGTACTGGTTGACCTCTGGATGTTCCCTGGCCGCCTCGTCCATGAAGACAGCGAACGGTCTAGAACCGGCATGATGGTTCCTTGTGTTGCGTTGCCGGTTCTGAGCGTTCGCCCGGGAAACCGCCTTCAAAGAAAAAAGTAAACTATTAGTAAAATATTTTAAAACGCACGTACTTAATGATAAATTAACTAATTAATTTATTTAAATACTTGTTTACGAGGGTTGTTGAATTCTGATGTTAGAAGCCAACGCCACTCGTACTCTCTGTACTGAAACTCAGCAGGGGTAGCAGAACGTGCGTTCCCGTGCGTAGTCCAATAGGTCCGCAACTCGTTCTTCCACTCCTTGTACCTACAGATACAACAAAAATATTAGAAATATAATTAATATGACAGACAGTTTTGTTTTTTCATTAATTTCCCAACGTACCTTCCCCCATGCACAAAGTCCGCCCAGCTGCTCTTCAAGGGTTCTGGAACCTCAAACCACACCTGCATTTAACCGTTTATTAGTTTAGTTTTTCCAGAAATCTACAATGTAATACATAATATTATTCAGGCATTTTGTAAACTCACCAACATCGCGTTATGGACCATGTCTTTAACCTCCTGCGGGACCTCGCCTCAGTCTGACCACAACATAGGGACTCTATCCCTAATGAGCGCTCCCACGCGGCCGGAGTACGTCCTCGACTTTCCGCCCGATACTACGTCGCCATCCCCGTCAGTACCGATGACAATCCTCCTTGAGGTACCGACGATCTTCTCCAGAGCCTTCCCTGTGACGGGGCCTCTCTTCTTCTTTGCCGGCTTCGCTCCGACGGTGCCTATGACATGATAAACCAAATTGATTATTAAAATCGGAATCGGAGAATTATAAGAAAACAAATCATTCATCTTTCATTACCTGAGGGATCGGACGCGGACGCGACGGATTCCGCCTCCGATGATGATACCCTCGCGGAAATAAGAGGCGTATCAAAAGGCACGAACCGGTACGCCGCTGATGGAGCCACTGGCGGGGGCAGTGGATAAATCGGCGTCCCTGAGTCATCGACTACAGGTATGGCCGGTATCATCCGCGGAAGGAATAGGTGAGGCGGCGGCATCTGTACCCCAGATGACCCACTATCCGAAGAAGTAGGAGCTGGAGTGGGTGCCCGGTGTATCTCAGGCATACGGGGTGCAGACACCTCCATCTGAGGCTGAGCAAACAATTGCCTCGCGGAATAAAGGAAGCCCCGCTGCCTCGATGAAGGGGGCACCTCCGGCTGCCTCTGCGCCGTCTGCAGAAGGCTCGCATGTCTAGCAGTCATAGGGCCCTGAAACGACGTCTGAGGATTGCTAGAGGTTCCCTCAGACGATACGGACCTTTGGCCCTTCGAACCCTTCGTCGATCTAATATTACCGCTCATCCTATTTAAAATATTAATTTGAATCAAGGCCACAAAATCAAAAAATGCAAACTCATTTTAAAAATGTAAAAATATATTCACTTCCTAAATACTAATTTTCACTTCCTAAATACTATTTTTCACTTCCTAAATACTATTTTTCACTTCCTAAATATACACTTCAAAAAAAAATATACACTTCCTAACAACACCACAACATTGCAATTGACCGGAAAATCAAAACAAACACAAAATACAAAACAAATATATACATTTCCTAAATACTATAACACAACAAATATACACTTATTAAATAACAATATACACTTCCTAAATACAAATATACACAACAACACCACAACATTATATACACACAACACCACAACATTAAAAATAACCGAAGCTCAAAAAACGTACTCGAGGAGGAGGAGGGAGGACCGGAGCAGCAGCAGAGGAGGAGGCCGGAGCAAGGAGGAGGCCGGCCGCCGGAGGAGGAGGCCGGCCGGAGAGGGAGAGGGACCGGGAGAGGTCGAGGGCGAGGGAGAGGGAGAGGGAGAGGGAGAGCGAGAGGGAGAGGGAGAGGGAGCGGAGGGAGAGGGAGAGGGAGAGGGAGCGAGGCCGGGCCGGAGAGGAGAGGGAGCGGAGGCCGGCCGGAGAGGGAGAGGAGAGGGAGCGGGAGAGGTCGAGGGCGAGGGCGAGGGAGAGGGAGAGGCAGAGGGAGAGGGCGGCGACGGGAGAGGGAGCGGAGGCAGAGGAGGCGAATTTCGGAGAGGGAGAGGAAAACGATGGAGGCTAGGGCATACAACCAGTCGAGCTGGGTTATACCAAGACTTTAGCCGACGAAATAATAATTTCGTCTGCTAAAGGTAATAATTTCGTCGGCTAATTAAACTTTAGCCGACGAAATAATAAATTCGTCGGCTAAACATTTAAATTCGTCGGCTAAACACAAACTGTTTATACATTCATCAAACTGTGACTGCTGTTCGTGATGATCAAACTTGAGAACGGAAATCCTTCCGTCAGATCTGACCATCATGATAAAATACATGTATGGGAAAAATTCAACTTGATCTGACCAGGTAAGTGCTCGATCCGGACGGTCAATCCCGTAAGTCAAACCCCTAAATGCACGGAAAAGGTCGTTGGACCGTCTAAATTTTGTATTTTGCCGGACCTTCAACTGAAAATATTTTCAAATTGATGAGACACAACAGTGGTAAAAAAATTTTACGCAAAATAACCACCGAAGATAGGGCTACCCATAGGGAGAAAGAATTGAAAATTGGATTGACCGCAACTATCGGCACCGAGAGACATGACCGGAATACCTTGATTTTTCAACCGTAAACGTATTTCACCATTCTGGTCATGTCTTATTTCATGACTTTTTCACGTTTGAAGGTTCTACGTATAGTTTTTTTTGAAACGGAACATTTACCTAACACTTAGTAAACAAGTTATACAACATTAGTAGGCATGTTCTGACTGTGATGATCAAACTTGAGAAAATAAAATCCGACGGTCAGATCTGACCACCATGATAAAATACATGTATGGGAAAAAATTCAACTTGATCTGACCAGGTTAAGTGCTCGATCCGGACGGTCAATCCCGTAAGTCAAACCCCTAAATGCACGGAAAAGGTCGTTGGACCGTCTAAATTTCGTATTTTGGCCGGACCTTCAACTGAAAATATTTTCAAATTGATGAGACACAACAAGTGGTATAAAATTTTACGTAAAATAACCACCGAAGATAGGGCTATAGTATGTAACAGAAAAAGTTTAGGGTTTAGCCGACGAATACCCTAAATCATCGTCGGCTATACTATGTATAAAAAAATAAAAATTAATAAAGCCGACGAAATATTAGGGTATTCGTCGGCTAAGAATGTTTTGGCCGACGACTTCTACTATACTTCGTCGCTAAGATGGTTTTAGCCGACGACTTTCATTTGAATTCGTCGGCTTAAGATCTTTAAGCCGACGTTCCTTTTCAATTCATCGGCTTTAAGTTCTTTTAGCCGACGACTTCCTTTTCAATTCGTCGGCTATAAGTCCTTTAGCCGACGACTTCTAGTATTCTTCGTCGGCTAAGACGGTTTTAGCCGACGACTTTTAATATAATTCGTCGGCTAAGAGTTTTAGGCCGACGACTTATGTTGTATTTCGTCGGCTTAAGTAAAAAATACAAACCCTAAAACAGAAGGTTTAAACCATACAAATTTCCTGTTCATATATCACCAAAATTCATATAAAAAAAATATGAATTCAACATATGTAAACTAGAAATGAAGGTAATACAATCTTTTTTTACAAATTAATGTATTACATCCGAAGAAATTAAAACTAAGGCTCGTAATCGGAATCATCCGATGAGTCTTCTTCGGTCAAAATTAATTTCTGGTAATCTATGTCTTTCCTCATCGCCAGAGTCTTCGTCTGTTTCTTGATTTGGATCAACATCAATAAGCCTTGGCTCTTCATCACGAATTCGCACCGAACGACCCGCTTTAAAATTATTAAGGCGAACGGTAGAGGAGTTAGGAATACCTATTGCGTTGGGCTCTTGATACGCAACATCTTCTTCCTGGTCTTCGGCCTCTCCAAGTGTAGCCGCCCGGTAAATGTTTCGAGGGTGCACAAGGTTGACTACTTTCCACGCGTCACCCTTAGCAAGGTCATCAAGATAAAACACTTGTTTTACCGATGTGGCAAAAACGAACGGGTCATCTTCGTAAGAACTTGTAGCAGTGTTCACCGATAATATTCCGTACTGATCGGTCTTCATGCTCTGCGGGCTAGTATCAAACCATCTACACTTGAAGAGGTGCACTGTCATGCCTTCACCGTAAACGAGTTCCACCACTGAATCAAGAACACCGTAATAGTCAACTCCATTCCGCCCACCATGCGCCATCACCCCAGAATTCTGTGTTCTCCGTCTGCTGTCTCTCTGTTCACATATAAATTGCACGCCATTCACCTTGCACATCGGATAAACTCTTGACATTATCGGCTTCATCGCTAGAAGTCTTAGTTCGTGTGACCAATTTGGGTGACCATCAAATTGAATATGGTTCATCTGCAATTTACAATTTAACATTGTAAATATAGATAATTATGCACTAAACATAAATACGTACATAAATATTGAATTACGTACCCAGCCGCCAAAATAATTTGCGAACTCCCTGTTGTGGTACTCGAGATCACCTTGAATGTCTGGACAATATAGATGGATGTCTTTCCAGTATTCAACTTCTGGACAGTTAATCAATACCCACCAGTGGGCAATGACTAGCTCATGTGGTTGCAACTTGTAGGAGTCTGGCAAAATTCCATAAACTTCAACATCACTGGAGAGTATGGAAAGAGTGAACTTCGGTACATCTACCGGCATGGCTTCGTCTGTTTCCTTCAACGCTCCTAAATACAACTTCATGTAGGTGACGCACTCGTGCGCAATATATGCTTCAGCTATACATCCTTCAGGCGCGGATTTATTAGCCACATAATCTTTGTAGTCTCCAAGTTGCCTATAAATCAAGTTGCAAAGTGTTATGATTATTGAACATGTATATAAAAAATTGGATTGAGGAATTCAGGTGTAAAAAACGTACCTTTCCATGGGATACATCCAAGTGTAAGCAACAATTGCTCGGGAAGATGGATCATCAGGTGAGGCATGATGTCAAAAAAATTTGGAGGAAATATCCTCTCAAATTTACACATGATATAAATGATGTCCTCTTGCATTTCCCGAGGTTAGATTTTGTCACTTCCCGTGTGCATAACTTCTGGAAGAATCTTGCCAACGCTACTAACGGCTCCACCACCTGACGGGGAAGGAACGGTCGAATGAAAACAGGGAAGAGACGTTGTAGCAGGATATGACAGTCATGACTCTTCAACCCGTACATCTTATTGTCCCGGAAGTTCACACACCGGGCTATATTTCCTGCATAGCCTGAAGGATACTTCACACAACTCATCCACCTGAAAATTACGTTCTTCTGGTCAGGTTTCACGGTGTAAGGAGCTTGAGGCATTTTTTTCTTCCCTTCTTTCAACCACAGATGTCTTCTTAACTGCATTTTTTTTAGATCAATGCGTGCCTTAGGACCGTCTTTCGTCTTCCCCTCCAAGTTCAGCACTGTGCCCACCACACTGTCGCAAACATTCTTTTCTATGTGCATCACATCTAGGTAGTGCCTGATCAACAACTTACTCCAGTATGGGAGTTCCCAGAATATGCTCTTATGTGTCCAGAATTTGTACCTGTCGGGTCTTTCAGGTATTGCTGCAACAATATTGGGATGATTGCTGAGCTGCCCAAAATCGTACTCATTAAGCACTGCTAAAATTTCTTCTCCCGTCCATCTTCTGGGAGGCACACCGTGTTCTACGGTCCCATCAAATGCCTTGTCATCGAACCGCCAATCGTGATTATATGGAAGGAAAGCACGGTGACCCAATCTGCATATCTTGTTGCAATGACTGCTGCTCCCCTCATCGCTAAGGCACTCTGGACAAGCCTTGTATCCCCTAACAACGTTGCCCGACAACATCCCACGGGCAGGAAAATCACTGATGGTACCAACAACCATGACATGCATCTGGAACATCTCGTGCATGTACTTGTCATAAGTGGGATGACCAACTTCCCACAAAAACTGAAGCTCTTCAATCAAAGGTCTCAAATACACATCGAGACACTTCCCTGGATAACCGGGCCCCGGAATCAACAAACTCAACATATTGTATTCCTTCTTCATGCACATCCATGGAGGAAGGTTGTACGGTACCAAAATCACCGGCCATACACTGTATTGAAGACTCATGTTGCCAAAAGGGTTGAACCCGTCGGATGAGAGCCCGAGCCTCACATTTCGGACCTCTGACGCAAAATGAGGAAACTCCCTGTCTATATGCTTCCAAGCCTCCCCGTCAGCAGGGTGTATAAGGGTATCTTCGTCATGCATTTCCCTATCAACGTGCCATCTCATAGCTTTGGCCGTGTGTGAAGACATGTACAACCGCTCAAGCCTATCCCTCAACGGGAAATACCGAAGTACCTTCACAGGTTTCCTATTGCCTGCAGGAGTCAGCTTATACCTGTCAGTGTGACATACCGGACATGCGTCAAGCCCACCAAGGTCATTCCCTTCTGGATCTTTACCCCAGAAGAGAACGCAGTCATATCTGCATGCATGGATCTTGATGTAGGAAAGCCCAAGATCTTTCAGGATACATCGGACCTTACGATGAGTGGTAGGAAGACGATGACCGTGGGGCAGCATCGAAGCAGTGTACTGTAGATAATCATCAACAGCCTTCACGGTCGATTTTGTCTCAACTTTAATCTTCATTACGTCCATCACACTTTCAAGAACGGTCTTCTGACAACCGGGGTACACAGGGGTCTGTTGGAAAGCAAGCAGTTTGTTGTACTTTTCAATACCAGCAGTGTTGACAGCTCTAGGGAAGGGCTGCACCGGTCAGGCATATACTGTCCTTGAGCGCATACACCGCTCTCATAAGGAAACATGTCGTTGATGAATGCCGTTGTTGGATCGTTGGATGTACTGCCCGTCTCAGAAAATTGCCATGATCATGCGGACCCCCTGATGATGTTTCACCGTGATATAACCAACATGTGTACTTCTCCCAAAACCCGTTACTCCTCAGGTGCTGCCATACTTTGTCAATGGAAATCGATGCATATCGCTGCGACACTGACATTTCGTGCACGGGCAATAGAAAATTGTATTCCCGTTAGCATTAGCCAGCGCATATTCTATAAAACTCATAACTCCTGCACCGTATCTTTTGTCCCATTTTGGAAGCGAAATCCAACTCTTATCCATATCCTGAAAATATAACAAAATATATATTTATAACGCTGCTAGCTAATTATTAATGATGAAATTTCATGCCATATATAAAATCTCAATTCATTTAGTATATATTCTACGTACTACGTACAACTAATTAATAACTATTAATTAACACACACACATCATATTACACAATAAATATATATTTAACACAATTAATTAACAACAATATATACACAATTAATACAATAATATATATTAACACAAATTAATTAACAACAACTCATACCGTACCATATCAACACAATAATATATTATAAATTAATTAATAACATATATATCTACTAATATTTATTAACAACAAATTAATTCATATATATTATCAATTCAAATCATCAACCAAATCGATCAACACATATATATATATATATATTAATACATCCAACGTACTCAAAATTAATCAATTCAATCATAATCAAAATCAATAACTCAATCATAATCAAAATCGATAAACTCAAATAAAACTCAATTAATCAACATATATATACATATACGTACCTATATATGGCTCCACAAACTAATTATGGACAGATTTCGACAACACCCAAAGTTTTCTCCCTTTTTTCTTCTCCCTTTTTTTTCCCAGATGAGCTGCTGCTGTCCAGATCGCAAATATAAAGCACTTTAGCCGACGACATATTAATTTCGTCGGCTAAACTTTTAAATATTTCGTCGGCTAAGTTCCAGACTATGGCCGACGAAATAAATTCTTTAGCCGACGACGTTTTTTTTTCGTCGGCTAAAGTTTACCATAGCCGACGAAAATTCAGTTAGCCGACGAAGGAAAATGTCGTCGGCTAAAGTGGACTTTAGCCGACGAAATTTTCCTTCGTCGGCCTGGTTTTTTTTTTTCGTCGGCTAAAGCCTTTCTTCTT
>WPAB01000141.1:0-26609 GCA_010134655.1 Fragaria nilgerrensis | reverse complement strand
TATATATATATATATCTTCACCCATAAGGAGCGGATATCCAATGGAGCTCCTCCCCAAGTCTCCCACTCCCCTAGCTGACGATTATTGGCACCCTTAAATGCTGACGATTATTGGCACCCTTAAATACGTACGTATTTTAAAAAAATTTACATTAGTTTTAAAATCAGCCAAAAAATTAAAATTTAGATATATATTATTACTCTCAAACCTTTGATTTATCACGCAAACGAATAGTAACGTCGTCTTGCGGTTGTGGCCGAATATGCGCATCATTGCCTGTATCTGGGAATAATCACACAAAACTAAACATAATTAGTTAACCAACTTTGTGGATGAATATTGTGGAGTACAATATGTGTTTGATGCTTAGGAGTATTTTAGTACATGCCTGAAATATTGTCCTTAGAAGAGGTTTGCTTGCAGCCTGTTCTCGACCAATTTCATGGCACCACCTGTATATTTGAAAATAAACATTTTTATTTGTTAGACTAATGTTTTTGTCATCGGTGTCTATTGAGACCTTACAGGAAGTCTGGAATATTATTTCTAGAGTGTGGCTATTTGGACCTCCAAATTTACTCAATATACCTCTCATTCTCTCTACATCTCCCTTTTACTTTTTTAAATTCTTAACATAACCTTAGTTATTTATTGATATAATTTCAATTAAATACTTACTTTAACTCTTATTCACTCAATAGACGTCCCTCTCGTTTTTTATGTTTGTTTTACCTTTTTGTTTTTGAACATCCATTATCCCTTCATTTTATGATTATTTTTTCATGCATGAACTATTCTATATATCTTTTTAACTTTTAATTTTCTCTTTGTACGTGTTATTTTTTCTCTATTTTTTTTTCTTTTGAATAATTCATCTCTATTTTGTACCTCATGATAAATTATTTAAATAAATATATATTTTCTATAATCGATAGATTTTTTTTGTAAAAGTATTATGTACTTTGCAATTATATGCGTTCAACATGTATGATAATACAAAATTTTATGTCACAAGATTGATATTGATCATTGTTTTAGCTCTTACGAACTATACATTAAAACCTCGATTAAATAATAATATCTTCGGTCCCCCGACTCGGGACCAGTGTATATTACTAGAAACCTCGATAAATGCATAAGATAATAATTTTTCTACACTCTCTTCCTAACGAATATATATATATACATATATATACAGGGCCCTTCCACTAAGGATCCCTTATTATGACTTATTTGAGGGATTGAGCATTAGCCCAACTTTTTGATCACATATCAACATCTCCACCATTCAACCTCTAGGTATATATAAGTAGATCATTTTTGAAAATTTTCAGCCAATTGGTGATCTTTAAGGCCTCGAACTAGCTTAAATCAATAGACTGTTCAAATCTGCTAAACCTGAACCGTTCATGAAATTGTAGTTTTGGGCACCTTAACGATCACCAATTTGGATGAAATTTTGCAGCAGCAATGATCTACATATTAGGACCTAAAACTGAATGGTTAAGATTGAAAATGTGATCGAAAAGTTGGTCTAATGCTCAATCCCTCATATAAGTCATAATAAGGGATTCCTTAGTGGAAGAGCCCTATATATATATATATATATATAAAGTAATAATTGATTAAAGGAAAAAAGTAATAATTGATTAAAGGAAAAATGGTCCAAACAGTGTCTCACTTTTTGAAAAAGCAAAGTTTTGGTATCTCACATTCAGAAAACTTTAAAACAGTATCTCACGTTCTTACTTTGATCAAAGTTTGGTATCTGGAACCGTTAGCTCCGTTAAAAAAGACCGACGGCAATAATGACCAATAAACCATTGAGTTTTTGTTTTTTTTTTGTTATTCTTTTTATATAATAAAAAGAGAAATTCGTCATAACGGTACCTCATTTTTTGTTCCTTATAAATTTTGGTAAGTGGTATAACGATACCATAGATTTTCTTCCTTAAAAATTGCCAACTAGCAACCCCCGTAACGTTATAATAAGAAAATATGAGGTACCGTTATGATGAATCTCTTTTTATTATATAAAAATAATATCAAAAATAAAAACTCAAGGGTATATTAGTCATTTCATGAATAATATGGTTGTCGTCAGTCTTTTTAACGGAACTAACGGTTTAAGATACCAAACTTCGATCGGGATAAGAATGTGGGATATTGTTTTGAAGTTTTCTAAAGGTGAGATATCAAAGTTTTGCTTCTTTAGAAGGTGAGTGTAATACCCCGAAATTTTTTATATTAGTTTCTAATATTATTTGGGAATTTTCGAGTTAGAAGTTAGTGTATTTTGAGGTTCAAAGGAAGAGCGGAGGTGTTCGAGAGATTTTTTTTGTTGAAAATGCTTTATTTTGAAGGGCCAAGAGTTGACTTTTTATCCGTAAATTATTTTCGAAAACTTCCTTCATGAAAGTTGTAGAGTTTGTAGATACGAGTTCGTAGACGCGTGAAACAGATGTCGTATGAGAAAGTTATGATCAAAAAAATTTAGTTTCTGGTTTTAGAAGGTGTTAAATAGAAAAATATGTAGGTTATTTCAGAAACCCTAAAATTACAGAAGACCCCCATGCAGTTCTCTCTCTCTCTCTCCCGTCTCTATTTTCACCCTCAAACTTCTTCCGGCCATAACTCGGCCATCCGGCGACGGATTTGGGCGTGCTTGGTATTGTTGGAAAACTCTCACTCCCCTCTTTCTATTCATACCAGCCTCACATCCTATGGAGCACTATGCGCAGTGCAGCAAGTTACTGCTGCCGCCGGCGGTGAAGCTCCGACCGATTCCGGTGACATCGAGGTTTGAGGCTACCCATTTCTGGAAGTTCTTGTCCTTCTGAGCATGATGATACCAGCCTTGAAGCCCAATTCGAAGCGTGGAGCTTTTGAGTTCAAAGTGCTCCTTGTTTCTTTCTGGCGACGTTTCCGGCCGAATTGGCCTTGGCCATAGGTATGAAAAGTGTTCCATTTGTTGTGACCTACAAGTTTGTTGTTGGGAGTTTGTTCAGATTTTGAAGTTGATGGGGTGGCGCGTGGGGCCCACTCGTCGCCGTCTGTGGTGGCGCGTGGCAGCGCGTCCGGCAGTTTCCTAGCTCTAGGTTTCGGTGTTAGCTAGCTCTTGTTATTATGAGCTTGTTGAGTTGTGGAAATTCAAGGTTGTGAGCAAGGATTGCATGTTAGGACATTAAGTTTAGGGTTGTGTGAGGGTTGAGTTTAGGTTTGGAGGATTAGAGGCAGCTTTATTGAGTCGTTAAGTATGACGACCATGGAAAGTTGTCATCTCTTGGGCTAAGGGTTAGTTAATGGTGTTTTGTTATCCTATAAGTACTTTGGTTACTAAGGTAATTAATTGTATAATTTTAGGTGATTGTGATGTGTGATTGGCTTTGCTCTTTTGGTTGTGTTTTTGGTGAAGACGCAACGAGAGTATTTAGGTGAGTAACATCTCACCAAGGTTCACTTGGAACCAATTATTTATGGAATTGTGATGATGATTATGATAATTATTGCGTTGATGAGAATGATTATTATGATGATGATTTTGATAATTATTGTGTTGTTGATAATGATTATTATGATTATTGATTTGATGACGAGGATGATGATGATGATAATGATTATGATGATTGATTTTTTGATAATGATTTTGATGATGATTATAATTTAAAAATTTTGTTTTTGTTTGTTTTAAAATAAATGAGCTTGATCGCCAACGGCTCATAGGTAGGTAAGATAAAACAAATTTTCCTTTGATATGATTATTTTCAAGGTCCTTGTGATTATAATATTATTGGTGATTGATAGGTTATTTCTTGTGGAAATATCTATGTTTGTTCATATAAATATATCTATGTGGAAGGATATAATTTTTATGACGTGCTCCTTGAGTGGTTGATGATGTTGACACTACCAGAAGAAAGGCTTTAGCCGACGAAAATAAAAAAATCAGGCCGACGAATTATTTTTCGTGGCTAACGTGGACTTTAGCCGACGAAATTTTCCTTCGTCGGCCAAATTTAAATTTTCGTCGACTTTGGTCAACTTTAGACAACGAAATTAAAATTTCATCGTCTGAATAATTTTTTTCGTCAGCTATAGTCTGTGAACTTTAGCCGACAAATTTTTTGAAAGTTTAGCTGACGAAAAATATAATTTCGTCTGCTAAAGTGCTTATATTTGCAGATCTAGACAACAACTCATCTGGAAAAAAAAAACTATACGTAGATCCTTCAAACGCAAAAAAGTCGTGAAATAAGATATGACCAGAATGGTGAAATACGTCTACAGTTGAAAAATCACGATATTCCGGTAAAGTCTCAGTGCCGATAGTTGCGGTCAATGCAATTTACCCTTATTATTCACTATGCTGCAGATTTGGCGTTTGGTGTCCGATTGACTATTGTGATACCTTTCGAAAGTGTAACGGCCCTACGAGTCAAACTTATTCTTTGCCATGATATTTGGGTCTTTTGGCCATCCGAGTCCGTTTAGGGCTTCAAAATGCAGTTTTCTTATTTCTGATTAGAGTTGACCGTTTCGATCGAGCTCTTAACGTTGTCGAATCCTGTTGAATTTTTTATCATAGACATCTTTCGTCATAATGATCATATCTGATGGTTGAATTTTGGTTTGTAAATTTTAGTCATCGGAATCACGTGTCTACTATTTACCGTTATTATTCCCTATGGGGAGCCCTATCGTCGGAAGGTAAATGTCTCAAAATTTTTATATGGGCAGTTGCGTCTCATCTACATGAGAGTTTTTCGTGTGGAAGGTTTGACCAAACTACGTAATATAGAGGGAGATATGAGCGTTTTCGTGTGATAAGTAACGATGGATTAGGGTTGATCGTTTCGATCGAGCCCTTAACGTTGTCGGATCCAGTTGAATTTTTTACCATAGACATCTTTCATCATAATGATCATATCTGACGGTCGAATTTTGGTTTGTGAATTTTAGTCATCGGAATCACAACGTGTCTACTAATGTTGTATAACATGTTTAGTAGGTTATACAACTTTGTGAACCAACTCTAGATGAAGCAAAATTATCAAAAATCTCGTGAAATAAGATGTGTTCATAATAGTGAAATACGGCTATGGTTCAAAAATCACGTAAATCGGGTAACGTCTCGGTGCAATAGTAGCGGTCGACCCTATTTACCGTTATTATTCCGTATGGGGAGCCCTATCGTCGGAAGGTAAATGTCTCAAAATTTTTATATAGGCGATTGCGTCTCATCTACGTGAGAGTTTTTCGTACGGAAGGTTTGACCAAACTACGTAATATAGAGGGAGATATGAGCGTTTTCGTGAATTTATAGACTTTAGCCGACGAGATATTAAAAAGTCGTCGGCTAAGGTCAAAATTTTTTTGGCGGTAAACCAAATTTGGAGGAAAATTTTTAAAGGATTTTAGCCGACGAAAATATATGAAAAGTCGTCGGCTAAAGTCGAAATAAATTTGGCGGCAAACCAAATTTGGGGGAAAATTTTCAAAAGAGTTTAGCCGACGAAAATAAAGAATTTCGTCAGGTAAAATTCTTTATATATGAGTTTTACCGGATGTGGATGGTAAGTAGTCTGCTCCAGTGCCTACCCAACTCCTCCCTCAAGAAGAGGTTAGTTTTCTTGAGGTTAAAATTTTGGGCTTTTTGAGTTTTGAATGTTGGGTTTTGGAAAGTTGTGAGTTTTTGGTGTGGGGTTTGAGTGTGATTGAATGTTGATGTTGATGCAGGCTGAAGTTATTGGTCTGTTAATGCTGATGAAGATAACCGGCCAGAATTTCAGTTGAAGAGATATGATTACTTTGGTTATGGTGAGGACTTGAGAACTTTTCTTTGAGTGCAAGAAAGTGGGGTGGTGTGAAGTTTTTGGCTTATGATTCATTGAGAACGGTTTGGTTTGGATTCTTGGATAAGTTGAGTTTGATTAGTACTACATTCCCTTAGAATTTGGTAGCTCGATTCGGTGTGTGTGAGGACAATCGAAGATTTGAGGTTTTTAGGGTTTAAAATTGAGGATTTTTATATTTGATTCAATTGACCTGTTTAGGCTTAGAATACGGCTTCGACTTCTTCTAGAAAGTTGTTCGAAATGTTGAGAGGAAGATTCTGTCAAATTTTGGTAGTGATTGGAGGTGGCCCAAAGTTTCTGCAGTTTTTTTTTCAAAAACTAGCAACTTTAGCCGACGATATTTAAATACTATATTCGTCGGCTATAGTATTTTTAATTTTTTTATAAGGTTTAGCCGACGAATTATGGCATGTTTCGTCGGCTATAGTTATTTTTATTTTTTTATAAGGTTTAGCCGACGAAAAAGACTATATTTGTCGGCTATAGTTATTTTTTTAATTTTTTATTACACACTTTAGCCGACGAATATCTTAATTGTTTCGTCGGCTAAAGTCTGGGAAAAAAACTGACGACATGTTTTTCGTCGGCTAAACTGTGGGACTATAGCCGACGACATCTTTTTTCGTCGGCTAAAGTCATCGCCGACGATCTTTTTCTGACGAAATCTTAGCCGACGAATTAAGCTAACAGGCTGGACGAAACTTTTTCGTCGGCTAAAGTGTTTTTCCTGGTAGTGTGAATTAAAGAATATGCTATTGTTTGTTTTTAAAATAAATGAGCTTGATCGCCAACGGCTCATAGGTAAGATAAAACAAGTTAGATAGTCAAACTGGGTTTCATGGTTGCGGTTATGATGATTCTACTCTTTTGTGAATTGTTGTGTAGATAGTCAAACTGGGTTCCAAGCCTTTAATCGGGTAATTGGTTACGGTTATGACGTTATTATTATTTTGTGATGTGATATTGGACAGTCAAATTGGGTTCCAAGCCTTTGGCTGAGTGATTGGTTGTGGTTAAGAATAGAGCTTTAATCTGTCTGTTGGTGTAGGTCATGGGAGGTAACTGAAGGTATCTAGGACCCATGGGTACATAAATTGTTGTTGTAGGTCATGAAAGGTATTTATTAATATCTGGGACTCATAGGTACATGTGTTTGTTGTAGGTCATGAGAGGTACCTTATTGATATCTGGGACTCAAGGGTACATGTATTTTGTGAAAGTATTTGTTACGTGGAATTATCATTGTTCTTAATTGTTGTCATTTAAATTCTTTGTTTTGAGTGTCTCCTGAATTATGCTTATTATTTAATCTTATTTGTGTGATTTTTAGTGGAATTCTTGAACTACCCTTTTTGCAGGATTCACTTATGATTTTGTTTATTTTGTGAATTGTGTGATTGCTTATTTACTCTCTTCTGAATTTTATTGTTTTGAGGGAATTCCTGAACTAAGTTCTAAAGCAGGAATTTTTGGTATTATTTTAAGTGATGTTAGGTTGAGATATTTTTGGGAGTTACTCATACGGGTTTTTTAGCTTAACGAGTTTGTTGTTTACAACCCGGTGCACCAATTCATGGTGTAGGGGTTAGACCTGCAGGTGATGATCAACAGGTTTGAGGCGGAGGCATAGTGGTAGGATTTTAGTTTCTGTGCACTTTATTTTATTTTATTATGACAGTTTGTTTTTAAGCTCGTGTGAGCGACTTTATTATTACTAGACTTTTGAAGTTGATGTAATTAAGGAGATGTAATGTTTAACTCGGTTAATGAGTTTGTTGACATTTACATTTTAATATTTGTTTTTAGTTTGGAAGTTGTTGAGCAGGTTTTGAGATATTAAGATTTTTGAGTTATATCATTCCCAAATTTTTGAAAAATTATTCTTCGAAAATTGGTGTGTTAGTGAGACACTGCTTAGACAATTTTTCCTTGATTAACTAAATATTTAAAAATAACATCAAAAAATATTAATAATTGATAAAACACATAAAAGTAAGAGTAAATAATGGTCAAAATACAAATTAAGGAAACTCTTAGCAGTACTAATTTCTCAATTTAGCTATTCTTAAAGTATCCATATATAGTTCTTCGCTTTTTTCTTGTATTACGAAAAATGAAGGAAACTCGTAACAAATTAAGGAAACTCTTAATAACAAAACATTTTATAATGTAATAAATATTCATTTATCGATAAATAAATAAATTATTCATTTATCGATAATTTAATAACCCTCTAAAGTACTACTTTTTTATGGTCTCAACATTATTCATTTATAGAGGTTTTAATATATATATATATATATATATATATATATATATACTTTAATAATAATAAATTGGAAACCAAAAATATATAAGGAAAATAATAAAGAATGAAATTAATTATTATTGAATTAGAAAGTCTGGAGAATAATTATAATATTTTCTTTTGTATAATTATTGTCCTTAATAATTATTGTGTATGAAGATGTATATGTTATTTAGTAATTCACAATAAATTGAGGTCTAGTGAGCAAATTTGGATGTCCCAATAACCGCACTCTTATTTCTATGGTACCGGTGATTTTGGATGGTTAGGATAGAGTCAATATATTCTCAATATATAGTTAAACCTTGACTGTTTAAAGTCATAAATATACGTCAAAGTTTTGGATACCTATCTTAACCATCACCAATTTTTTAAGAATTTACAGAATAGAAGTGATATACTCATATAGAGTTATATATAGAGTTACTGAACGATAAAGATGTGATTTTGTGATCGAAAAGTTTGTCGAATACTCTATCCCTCAAAATGTACCCAAAAAAAAAACTTTGTGGAATGACCCTATATATGAATGTAAAATGGACTTTTAAAAAAAATAATAATAATAAATGTATAGTACAATGGATGTTTAGAAAAAATATTTAATTTTGAAGTGAAAGTAAAAAAAAAAAAAAAGGAATTAAGGTCTAGTTTTGAAATATAGGACCAGTGTGACAAAAATAACTCTTAAAATATCCACATATGCACGTCATATGTCATTATTTAACAGAAAAATTGACATAAGTACTATTTGAAAAAACGGAGTAGTACTTGATTCTCGAAAAAAAAAAAAAACAAAAACAGAGTAGTACTTGACATACCAAACTGTCATCTTATATATATGAGGTACCAAATTCTTGAACTGACCATTCCTCATATACCATATACCATAGAAAGAATTTACCCTATAGTAATATACTTACATATTTATTATTACAATGTCAGCTATTGCCAACGCAAATAGTGCACTTTGTTTCTCGAATGCAGTGTCATCCTGAAAGAAATACGTCGAGAAGCTAGACATTAATAAATATAGATATGAAGATGGACAGTTACGAACACAATTTTGGGATTCGACGAAACAAAAACGTTGATTACCTGGCCTCTCTCCCTACCATCACTACCCTCCAAATCCATGGCGATCGTGAATGGGTCAACGCCAACACACTTGGCCATCCAAATACCCTGTGTTGTTTGGCTCCTGAAAAATTATAAATGAATTCACACTCACATTCATCTATACACTTATGCCAAGTTCTACGTACATATGGACATATGTGATTTGCTATTAGAGTATCTCCAATAACTTTCTTATTTTCTTGATTTTCTTAATTTTGAGGAATATTGATCTTTTTCTAAGTCCAACAGCTTCTCCATCTCATAAATGAGGATGGAGAAGAAAGAGAATAATTTATTTTCCAAATTTGCAACAAAGTTTTTATTCTCTAAAATTAAATTCTTCACATGCTCTAACGAGAAGTTTACAAATATATAATATTTTATTAAGTATTTTATTGTTACAAAAATATATAATTTTTTTGTTATAATTAATAATGCTGTAGCATATTTTATTGTTGTAATAAAAGCCGAAATCTCTAAAATGGAGATGCTGTTAGAGTTGAAGCATAATTTTTTTAGAGATATTTCGGCTTTGGTTTCCCATTTTAAAGAAATTTTAAAGAAGCCGTTAGAGATGCTCGATCTTACCAACCACGCAAATATCTGAGAGTAACCCTACGTATTAGTTCTGCACCCTTTTCTCCTATCTAGCTGCTCTCTATTGATTGTTTTAAAGGCCAATATTATCAAGAGGCAATACAAAAGATTAGAAACCAAGTAACCAACCTTCCGATTTGGGCATCCATCTCCCTGAATTTAGTTTGGAAGAGATTGTTCAGTAAAGTGCTCTTCCCTATCAATTATATAGGCAACATCAGAAAACATAGAGAAGAAGAAACCATGATATTGATAGAGAGCTTGATTATGCTCAACCGAACCTCGAACTCTCGAAGTAATTAACACGACTGCAATATAAATCTAATTGATTGAATTAATAAAAAAGCTATATATATATATATACAGTCCCTATCCAGAGCGAAGCTTCGCTCTGGAATTAACGTGCGAAGGTCCTTATGTGACTCACTTTTCGGTCATATTTTTCGATCATACCCGGTCAATGTCTAGATACATATCGTATGATCATCTTACAAAGTTTCATCCAATTTGGTGACCGTTTAAGCCTCCATAATCATGATTTACTCCAACGGTTCTACTTGGACAGATTTTGTTCTATTGATTTATTTTATCTGATTCGGTGTGCAAACGATCACCAAACTGGATGAAACTTTGTAAGAATGATCATACAATATGTATCTAGACACTGACCGGGTATGATCGAAAAATATGACTGAAAAGTGAGTCAAATAAGGACTTTCACACGTTAATTCCAAAACGAAGCTTCACTCTGGATAGGGACTATATATATATATATATATATATATATATATAGGTTATACCGCTACTCTGAGGTCCCATGATCGCCACAACGACATAGGAGGAGACTCCAGGCCCGGCAAGCTTCACTTCCTTCACGAAATTATTAAGACCATCTACGTTGAATTCGCCGTTTCCGTAGACGAGTTGGGTGACACAGTGATCTTTCTCCATTATTAAATAGGTAAAGCTTTGATCTGTTTATGAAGTGAAAGTGCTTACTATTTCTTCACATACGCGAAAAATGATAAACTGGATATAAACGACCCAAGCTATGTGCACTTATTTATCCACAAAAGATTTGGAGACCTTGGACCAAGTCTCATGCATTCCTCAGCGTCAACTACACGTGTGATTTAGGCATTTAGCTATGAAGTCTACAAAGTTGTCCTCACTATATTAGTCTTTGTTATAGTGAAAAGGACACTGGACACAAGCTCTGCTATTTACTTGTTATCAAGTCCCAACCCCTCCCAAACAATTATCAAACTTTTCGCTAAATCACAAGTCTTCGAGACTTGGGAAGTTCTGAGCAACAGACAAGCTATGAAGGTGATGAGTAATTGCTGGAGGACTGGGAATAGTTCAGTCATGTCTTCGCATTATACATCACGCAAAGCTCAAATGTCTTCGTCAACCCGAGTCAGACTTGGAAAAAACTTATTTCTCTCAATTGCCTTCTAGTAGTTTAATTTCTTGACAATATCAATTACAGGTTGTAGATGACCTTGATACGGTAGATGTGGGCAGAGAACGTTGGCCCTTAGAGCAAGTTCACCCTCTGGGTATTTGTTGGGAAGACCTGAGTCATGAGTGTGATCTGAGTCGCCACGTGGCAGTGAAATTAGACCGTAGTTTTTACCTACGATTTTAGTTTAAAAGGAGTCATAGAGGGTCGACATGTGGCAGTGGGCCTTATGTTTGCAACAAACACTCGCTTGCACACACAAGATACTAGACAAGAAGCATTCGTGATTCTCATGCACAAGCCAAGCGCGTCAATAATGAGCAACATCTGTTGGGGCCACGTTGAGCTCGTGGCTTATGTCATCATCTGTGTGGGCTCGTGCTGACATGGAATTGAAGGCCTGGGTCTTCAAAAATGGAGGCCTGGGTCATAAGTCTGACCCAGATAAAGACCCAATGAAGGCCTAGGTTAAAAAATTTGTGGGTAGACTTGCTTGTTTTTTGCTAGGTCTTCTTTTGACATGGATGAAGGCCTGGGTCGTGCTTTTAAGCTATGGGTGAACTTGAGCAAGTCTGGGTCTTCGTTGGGAAGGCCTAGGTCATGGGTGAGACCTGGGTCGTCACATGACAGTGATTTAGGGCTGCAGTGTCCACCCGCGATTTCTGTTTTTGGGTTGCCATGTGACAATGATTGTTTATTGAATTTTATATTAGATATTTTGAGTGTGAATAATGATTTTATATATTAATAAAATTATGATTAAATAAACAATGAAAAAGGTTTGCTATGAAACTAGAAATTTTTGTTGTGTGAGATGTAAATTAAATGGTGTGTTCTAAAATATTCTGTATCCTTCAAGAATATTCCTTATTATGTGTGTCTTGACCTTTTGACAACAAGATATGTAGTTAGAATAAGACTATGTATTCCTTATCATTACCATATTGGTACTTTATAATTCCTTATATAAATGGTTTATATCAATGAATAAGATGATGATTCTCTTGCTATCTCTTTGTCTTTATCTTTTACTCTTGTTCATGTTATCATGCACTTTGTTCTAACTCTAGAACTAATAGCCCACCATTTGTTTTCCGAAACCCTAAAAAGCGTTTTTTGGCTTCTCTGTCCTACCGCCGCCGCCGCCGTCGGTTTTCCCGGCCGCCGTCCAACATCACCAACTGTCAATCCCTTGGCCGCCGCCCGCCGACGATTCTTGGTTTCCTCCGACTACAATCTTTGACTTCTTCAAGTGTTTGAAGTTTCGAAATGCATGTTTTAATACCCTAAGTTCAATAACTATGTTCGGGTCGGATTTTTGGTCCTTCGAACAACCGTGTGTGCGAGGCGTGCCAGCACCTTGAGGAAGTGTGCTTGTGTCTTGATCTTGTCTGGTTCGCGCGCTTCTGCTGACTTCTTTCCAAGCGAATGTGAGCAAGAACGGTCGGTCTTGCTGCTAGGTTCTTCACAATGGCCTAGGATGGCTCTTGAGGGCTTACTTCAGTAACAAAACAATAAAAACTAAAGAAATATTTGCTTAGGATTGCTCCTTAACAATGGGATGCACTGTCGCTCGCGATGAGGCTTTATGAACTGCGGGTTGACTTTTGCTCGCGATGAGGCTTGATGAGTGAAGCAGGATTTGCTCGCAATGAGGCTTTGGTGGTGCTCGTGATGAGGCTTACAGTAGATTGGTTGCTCCAGGGGAAGCGTCCAATTTGTAGTGATGCAGTTTGTGTTTGATTCTCGTGTCTGTGTGTCGTTCGCTTCGATCTCCTTATATAGAGAACATGACTGCTAGGGTTCGCAAATGACTTGTCAACCAAGGCGATCGGATCTTCTAATTGAGTTAGGAATGATACTTTCCTAGTCTAGCCTTCTGACAACATCTTTGAGATATCCTGCAAATCTTTCGCTAGTAATTATCCAATGTGATAAGGAAACAAATTAAAGACATTTGGACCACGGGTCTTGGTCCATGGGCTAACTCATACATAAGATAACCAATATAAAATTGGGCCTAAACATTGCCCCCCAGGCCTCGAGATATAGGCCCGATTTACCAGACGTAATCAAAGAGGGCTAACCCTTCAACTTTCACGAAAGGCGCTTCGTAACCCTCAGAGGGTATACCTGTAGAAGAACCTTACTGAGGACTGTACTCGTCTAGCGGAAAGGCATAGACGTGTCCCTTTGGATAAAAAACGTATAGTTTCGAAGAACCTTTTCAGTTCTTTATAAAACCCTGAACACTTCACTGTTCAGACATAGAAACCCAGAAATGGCTCCAACACCTCTGACTGTTGAGAGCGCCCAAGAGTTTAAAGCAAGCATGCTTGGTCTAAGACCCCATGATTTTGCTAACAAATCCAGCCTTAAATTTTTTACCGATGCCACAGCAGGCTTAAGGCCATGGATGGACCCAGTACCTCCTTCGATTCGCAAGGATTATCAACATGCAACTCGAATTGAAACTTTGGCCTTCAGAAACTCTGCAGCAAACTTCCAGAAATGGCAGATAAGACATCAATATGTAAGAATATGAGTGTTGTCACACCCCAGTCCTTAAGTTATTTTACGGTTATTTACTTTGGAATTATTTGTCTTTTACCGTATTAAGTAACCGTTTACTGTTAAGGACCTTAAAGTTGACTTTTTCTTCCATTTGGAATTTGGGAAAACTTTCTTCATGAAAGTTGTAGAGGACGTGATTACGAGTTTGTAGACATGACACGCGTTAAAATCGGAATTAGTATGGAAAAGTTATCAATTAAATGGTAAAGATTTTGAGTTGGTAAAAAGGGGTAAAAATTTTAGTGGGTATATATTTTTTTGGGTTTAAATGATGGACCGGGTGGAGGGGAGCAGCCTGAGCCCAATCTTTCTTCTCTTTTTCTTTCTCTTCCTTCTTCCTTTCCCCGAGCTCCCCGAGCTCTCTCTCTCGCCGGAAACTTCAGCCACCAGCCGCCGCCGTCCGGCCAAGCCAGGCCGCCGGACTGGTTCCGTTCGGACCCCCGCCGTTCCCTCTCTCTTTCTGGGCCGGTGACCGGCCGGTTGCGCCGCCGAACGGGGAGGAAACTCCCCCTAGCAGCCGATTGCCATTTTCACCGGAACTCCCTCCTCCGGCTACCAATCCGGGCAAGCTTGGTACGGTTTTGAAGCTCTCCTCCCGTGCAACAACCCCTCCAAAAGGCTCGATCCCTCTTGAGCTCGGTAAGGAGAAATTCGAAGTTGAAATTCTAGGGCTTTTAGGATGTTTTCGTTCGATTGACCTAGTTAGGCTTGAAATTGGACTTAGTGATAGTTATGAAAGTTGTTTGGGATGATGAGAGGAAGATTCTGTTAAAATTTGGTAGAATTTGGACGTCGCCGGAATCGACCTCCGGCCGCCGCCGCCGCCGCCGTTTTGGGGTTTGTATAATTTTAAATATGTAATAATTAGTGGAGTATAATGAAGTGAATTGTGGAATTTTCGGACGAGTTTTGAATAAGTTTGTGAATTTCCGAAGTTTGGTATTTAAGCGGTTAAATAATGTAAAATCCGATCGTAGATTTAAATCAATTTCTGGGGAAGGTTGTAATTACAACTGCCGAGTATGATATAAAAGTTTGGATCGTTTCGATTTAAGAATATCGAACTTAGGCAATGATGAGCGTATTTATGGCTCTCGATTAATTTTGCCTATTTTATCAATATTTGATTTTTAGTGGGAAATTAATTATATATTTGGAACAGGACGTGAGGAGACTCAAATTGGAGAGACCTCGGATCGACGTCAGGCTTAGGCCTAAAGTTGTGAGTGGACCTTTGTTTTAAATAAAAAGCATGCGATGAATGATTTTATTAATCATTTATTTCTTTTGATGAGATTATTGATTTCTCGCCTATTTGATAATTTTTCCTCCTTTGGAGAGATCCCGAAAATGAGATTTTCGGTGGATATATATGTTTTGGATTTTATGAGAATAGTATGTATATAAATGCTAGCTAGCCATACGTGCTTGGTCCGTCAAATGAGGTAAAATACCATTATGGCGTGTCGTGCGTGTTAGACACAAGCGTCATAGCCCTATATGAAAACTTCTTTCTTTTTCAGTTTATTTAGGTTTTCATATAGGGAGTCCACACGTATATGTACACCGTCCCTTTTCGGTCATAATAAGGAAAAATACCATTATGGCGCAACGTGAGCGTTAGACGCCAGCGTTGTAGCCTTGTATGAATTTCTATTTTTCTAAATTGTTTCTAGGATTCATACAAGGAGTCTGACGAGTGTAGATACATACGAATATATGAATATATATGGTTTAGCCTGAGAGGCTCCATTTTATTTGAGTTTGTGACTAGCCAGTGCTAGTCGTAAAATTGCCAGATTATGAATTGAACGCTTTTGAGCTGCCGCATGCAGTATATTTTCTTTGAAATTAAAATAGGAATATATAAATGTTTTGTTATTAAATTATTTATGTCCACTCACTCTAACGTTATTAAATGTCTTCCCTTGGGCCGTTCGTTTTAAAATTCCCAGTCTGCAGGATTGCATAGTTGAGATCGGGCGTACATGGAGAAGAGGCATAATCAATAGTATAGCTTCCGCTCTTTTATATTTATTTCTAGTTCATTTCCTCTCAAATAGAGTTGCTCTGAATATGTTGGTTATAGGATCTTTGTTAGATTAGTAAATCTATATTGGGAGAGGTTGTGATTTGTGGGGAGCACGAAGGCTCCAGGAGTCTATAAGGTTGGATTTGGAACCTTTAGACGTGTTTGCAGGTTTCTATTAGAAGGGTTGTCCATTTTCAAGGGAGGTTGTACCGAAGTTAGCGGTAAATCTTTCTTTGGAGGTGGTCCCCGCACGATTTACTCCGGGTTTATGGTGAAATTCGGGGTGGTTCGTGTCAAGTGTGGCCTTACCCTTCAGCACGCATACATCAGTGGTACCAGCACCGCAGAGCCTTGGATTTAGAAAGGTGGAAGCAAGCAGGAATTATTGACGCAATTGACTTGAGTTTCCAACTTTAGAGCACAAGAGCGAACACGACTTCGATGATGGCGGCGACTTGTTTCTGGGATACTTCCAGCAATACCTTCAATTTCAATTCGGGCAAATGGGTATCACACTGCTCGACTTGTACGCGATTACAGGCCTTCCAGTTTCTGATAAACCTTACCAAGAAACTGATTTTGAGGAAGAAGTAGTGGCTTTTGAAGCTGATCCTGATCGCCGCAATTTCTGTAAGTCTTACGATTTCTGGACTGATCATTATATCGCTCAAAATGATGAGACTAGCGGCATTGCATTTTTAGAGCTATGGCTCACCAAGTTTATAGTCTGCACGAGCACTCAGAAAATTACTGATGCTTGGGTTCGCGTGGCCACCCTTCTGTTTAATGGTCATAAGTTAGGATTAGCTCAGATGACCTTAGCTATGTTGTACCGAGCCCTTTATGACATGTCCCTTCACCCATTCAACTATAGCACCATATCAGGGCCTTTCTGGATACTGGACCTTTGGCTACAGATTTATTTTGCTCAGTTCAGAAACCCCGAAATTACAGATTTCCCAGAAAATCAAGTACTTGGAATGGCGTTCGCCGGAGTTAAAGCCCATGAGCCTCTTGGTTATTCTGAATGTTTCCAACATCTATACACCCCGGATGCCTCTGCACTAAATGCTAGCGAACTAATGATCAACCGAGTATATCCAGAGGCATTGGCGAATAAATTCATGTGGAGTTCAAACCATTTGCCTGAAGTTGTACATCTGTTCGAGCAAGCCATTTCTATTGCTGACCTAAGACTTCCTGATGATGTTGGTTTTGAACTGTATGCTCCAAACCATTTCGCTCGGCAACTTGGTCTTCAGCAAGAACTACCTTTCCCTCTGCTCGAGAGCGTTAACATGTATACTTCTTGGCGCTTGAGGAAAAAGGAAAGAAGCAAACTGATGATCCTCGGTTTCAGTCTAAGCTTATCCCAACCAAAGTAAAAATCAGTCTTTTGATTCCTAGCAAAGAAGTCAGTCCGACCAATGACGCTGGTGGTCCATGATCTGTGGCGACTTTTGGACTATGGACCCTTTGTTCCTTTTCAGAATCATCTTCGCCAATGGTCGAACCCTACTGCCTCTACCAGACCAAGCTATCTTTGGCGAGGCCGCTTCTTCGAGTCATGTACCAGTATTGCCATCGATTGCACACTCGACTGCATTTTGTTAAATAACTCTGAAACCTCTTTAATCCGAAGAAACACTGATTGTTTCATGTTTTTCTGAATAGAGTGAAGAAGAGATTCCAGATCCCTGTCAACCTTCATCTTCACAAACGCCTCGAAAGAGAAAGAACATGGAAACTGCGGATTCAGAAGACGAACCAGAAGTTCCACTAGTATGTGATTCGCGATTACATATAACACCTTGTTCTGTGTAGCATTCGAACGTTTAATGATACTCTGAACTCCACAGGTTCGTAGGCAGAGGAATGCCACCCCAACTGATGAAGATGTGACAATCTTGGAAAGAGACCTGAAGAGGATGACCATGTTACTTTAAACGAACTCCTGCACAACATTCTACCAGTCTGTCATGCCACTCCTATAGCCACCATGGATAATTTAGGGAATTGAGTCCCCCTTGGTCCTACTATCAGAACTGATAGATCCCCCAGATCTAAAGCTTCAAACATTCCTGAGGAGAATTCTGCTTAACAACAAATTGTTGTTGAGGAAAGAGGAGCCCTATTATTGCTTGCGAACGCTTCTTCTCCTGGTTGTGATAATGGTTCGCCAGCTGCATCACCAATTCTTGCTTCTAATGTTGATACAACAGCTCGTATGGAAATTGACGAACCAAGGGCTATAGCTGTTGCAGAAGAAACAGATGTGGGAGCAAACCTTGCCCCCCAGGCTACTGAGGTACATTTTTTACAACTTCCTACAAACTTTACTCATGAACTGAACATTGACTGTTGGTATGTGCAGGAAATTGACTTGGACACTTCTGACGTTGACGCTGCAGCAAAAGCAACATCTGGAAGGGAAGAAACAATCCCAGCGAATAGTGAACTTCTAAACACTATCTGTTCAGATCCTCACATTGTGTCCTCCGCTCAGACCTCTATTGAAGTAGCTCTGATGGATGCCCTAGCAATGTCTTCCCTCGCCCCAGAAGTGGTTGCTGCTAAGGCTTTACTAAGCAACTTGGAACAAGTTGACTTAACAGATGAAGAATGCATACCTCAGATTTCCAAAGCCATAGCAACCCTGTGGTCGTGTGCAAATACATCAGAAATAAAGAACTTGGAAGATCTTGAGTTCTGCCTTGAAGGATTCTTGATCTTTAGGATAGCTTGCAACAGAGGGAACAAATTGTCAGCGACTGCCTCCAAAGGCAAGCAACTTTGGAGGAGAAATTCAAAAGTGAAATGGAACAACTCGGTTCTCAGTATAGTTGCATCCTTGCTGGCCTCTGCTTGACCATTAGATTGAGCGTAGTAAGGGGTAAAGTGTAAGAACTTGATCCCATAATCACTAAGAAACTCCTGAGTTTTGTCGGCCATGAAAGTTGCCCCCCTGTCAGCAACCAAACACTCTAGGATACCATAGCGGCAAATAATATGTTTGGAGATAAACTAGCATACAGTTTTCGCTGAAGCTTCCTTGACCGGTTCTGCTTCTACCCACTTGGTAAAGAAATCTGTGCCCACAAGGATGAACTTATGTTGCTGGGAAGAGTAAGGATGAATCACACCAACAAAGTCAAGAGCCCAGCCCTGTCTTGGCCAAGGTTTGATAATAGGTTACATAGGAATGTTAGGGATATGTTGAACTGGACCATGTACCTGGCACTCCAAGCAACCCTTTGCAAAACTGATGCAGTCTTTAAGGATGGCAGGCCAATAAAAACCATACCGGCGAATGAGACAACGCATCTTAGGACCAGCCTGATGGGAGCCACAAACACCCAAGTGAACTTCGCGCATGATCCTCTTAGCTTCACGTCCATAGACACAAAGGAAGTCAACCCCATCTTCGCCCCTTCTTAACAACTCGCTGCCCTTTAACACATAATGGAGGGCAAGAAATCGGATCCGCTTATCGGTTACAGTAGCAGGGTTGATCAAATAATCCATAATAGGTTGCCTCCAATCGACATCCAACACATCAATTGTTGCAACTAACCATTCGCCATTGTCCTCCTTTCTAGCCATAAACGAAGGTAAGGTCCGCTTTTCAACTTTCAAAATTCGCTCGCGAACGCCATCAGCCAAACTGATTCCAGTGTCAATTTGAGCAAGTTCATTAGCCGCAAAGTTTCTCTGGCGAGGGATATTGTCCAAAGACACAGTAGCAAACCTATCTAACAATTTAAAGCTCTTTCCAAGAAAGGGACTAACGTGAAGCTGATACACTGGAACTTCCCTTGTAACTGATTGATGACCAACAAAGAATCACCCAGGATATCAACGTCCTGGGCGCCGAGGTCCAGTAACATCTCCAATCCGATAATGACAGCCTCATACTCTGCTTGGTTGTTCGTGCATCTCCACTCCAATTGAAACGAGTAGGAATATCGACCTCCAGATGGACTAACCAATGAAATACCAACTTCAGATAACTTGTCAGTGCTGGAACCATCAAAATACAAAGTCCAAGGCTGAAGATAGACAGCCCCAATGTCCAAATCTCGAAAATAGTGATCCTCAATAGGATGGTGGAGTAGAAAATCAGAGACCGCCTGATCGGTCTATGCTCGAAGTGGTGTATATTGCAAGGAGAACTCTGATAAAGCAAACATCCACTTGCCAATGCGGCCTCGAAGAATAGGCCTTGTCAACATATATTTGACTAGGTCAGTTTGAGCTACTACCACTGTTGTAAAAGATAGCATGTAATGCCGGAGTTTACAACCCGCAAAGTATAAAGTCAAACACAACCTCTCAATGTAATGCCGGAGTTTACAACCCGCAAAGTATAAAGTCAAAACTTTTTTTTCTCTCTCTCCTCTCTCTCTTTCTCTCCCAACGTTTTCTTTTTCTCTCCCAATTCTCCCTCCCGCTGCCGGACTTCCGGCCGTCCGTCTGCCGCCGTCCGGCCACCGTTTGCCGCCGTCCGCCACCGTTCACCGCCGCACCGGTCCCAAAAGGTCGGCCATCAACCCAGCTTCCATTCTAGACCGGTCACAGCCTCCCTAGCGCCGCCGTGAAGGAGTAGTGCCGCCCGAAAGGCGCGGCTGCCTTGAGCTTTCCTTCGCCGGAACTCCCTCCTCCGGCCACCATTCGGGCAAGCTTGGTACGGTTTTGAAGCTCTCCTCCCGTGCAACAACCCCTCCAAAAGGCTCACTCCCTCTTGAGCTCGGTAAGGAGAAATTCGAAGTTGAAATTTTAGGGCTTTTAGGATGTTTTCGTTCGATTGACCTAGTTAGGCTTGAAATTGGACTTAGTGATAGTTATGAAAGTTGTTTGGGATGTTGAGAGGAAGCTATTGTTAAAATTTGGTAAATTTGGACGTCGCCGGAATCGGTCTCCGGCCGCTGCTGCCGGCGGAGTCGCCGCCACCGTTTTGGGGTTTTGTATAATTTTAAATGTGTAATAATTAGAGGAGTTTTAATGAAGTGAATTGTTGAATTTTCGGATGAGTTTTGAATAGGTTTGTGAATTTCCGAAGTTTGGTATTTTGGCGGTTAAATAATGTAAAATCCGACCGTATGATTTAAATCAATTTCTGGGGAAGGTTGTATTTACGACTGCCGAGTATGATATAAAAGTTTGGATCATTTCGATTTAAGAATATCGAAGTTAGGCAATGATGAGCGTATTTATGGCTCACGATTAATTTTGCCTATTTTATCAATACTGGATTTTAGTTGGTAAATTAATTATATATTTGGAACAGGACATGAGGAGGCCCGAGCAGAAGAAGCCTCGGAGCGTCATCAGGCTTAGGCCTAATTTGTGAGTGGACCTTTGTTTTAAATAAAAAGCATGCGATGAATGATTTTATTAATCATTTATTTCTTCTGATGAGATTTATTGATTTCTCGCCTATTTGACAATTTTCCTCCTTTGGAGAGATCCCGAAAATGAGATTTTCGGTGAATATATATGTTTTGGATTTTATGAGAATAGTATGTATATAAATGCTAGCTAGCCATACGTGCTTGGTCCGTCATAATGAGGTAAAATACAATTATGGCGTGTCGTGAGTGTTAGACACAAGCGTCATAGCCCTATATGAAAACTTCTTTCTTTTTCGGTTTATTTAGGTTTTCATATAGGGAGTCCACACGTATATATACACCGTCCTTTTCGGTCATAATGAGAAAAAATACCATTATGGCGCAACGTGCGCGTTAGACGCCAGCGTTGTAGCCTTGTATGAATTTCTATTTTTCTAAATTGTTTCTAGGATTCATACAAGGAGTCTGACGAGTGTAGATACATACGAATATATGTTTATATATAGTTCAGCCAGAAATGCTTCATTTTATTTGAGTTGGTGACTAGCCAGTGCTAGTCGTAAATTGTCAGATTATGAATTGAGCGTTTTTGAGTTGCCGCATGCATTATATTTTCTATGAAATTAAAATGGGAATGCAAATATTTTGTTATTAAATTATTTTTGTCCACTCACTCTAACGTTATTAAATGTCTTCCTCTGGGCCCTTCGTTTTAAAATGCCCAGTCTGCAGAGTTCGGATTGGATCTAGTAGGAGACGAGGCATAGTCACCCGTATCTCCACCACCTTTCACCAGTAGGTTACCTGTTTAGCCTACTTGTCTTTTCTTATTTCCGCTAGTGTCTAGTAGCTCTGAATACTTGGGTTTAATGTATATATTTTTGGTTGTGGGTGAAGGCTTGTAGATATTTAGAATATTTTCGGATGATGTATATTATCTTAGATAATGTTTATTATCATGTTGGTGGTGATTGTTTTTGGGGAGCACGAAGGCTCCAGAAGTTAAGGTCGGATTTGGAACCTTTTGACGTGTTTGCAGGTTTCTATTGGAAGGGTTGTCCATTTTCAAGGGAGGTTGTACCGAATTTTGCGGTAAATCTTTCCTTGGAGGCGGTCCCCATACGATTTACTCTGGGTTCAGGGTGAAATTCGGCTTGGGTGAGGAAAAGTGGTCCGGGACGCTACTGGAATCCGCTGAGGTGGAGACTGCGCTGTCGTCAGCGCAGTCTGGTGGCGAACGAAGGGACGTTTGCACTTTAAGCCAAATGCGGATGCCCACTTTAAAACGTTTATATATATATACATACAAGACTCTTCCACTAATAGATCCCTTATTATGACTTATATGAGAGATTGAGTATTAGCCTAACTTTTTTTATCACATATCAACATCTCCACCATTCAACCTTTAGGTATATATGAGTTGATCATTTCTAGAAATTTTCAGCCAAATTGGTGATTTTTAAGGCTTCGAACTAGCTTAAATCAATGGACGGTTCAAATCTGCCAATCCTGAACCGTTCATGAAAATTGCAGTTTTGAGCACCTTAACGATCACCAATTTGGATGAAATTTGCATAAGTGATCTACATATTAGGACCTAAAAACTGAATGGTTAAGATTGAAAAATATGATCAAAAAGTTAGTTTAATGCTCAATCCCTTATATAAGTCATAATAAGGGATCCCTTAGTGGAAAGGTCTTGTGTGTGTGTATCTATGCATCTCTGTGTTTTTACAAAAGTGCGCACGAAACATAATCAGTCGTTCATTGGTTTAATGAAAAGCAGCGGCTTAGATGAAGTCTCTTAAAACCTAAAGCAGGTTAAATAGCTAGGAACGTGAACCGACTCTTCAGTATCCCTCTCTCTCTTACGATCTCGTCTCACACTTCTCCAGCCAAAATTGTTGTCTTCCGATTCATGTCTTCTCGCCATTGATGATTGAACTCTCTTCCGTTGCACAGTTCTTGCAATCAAGCTTTCTTTTTCTTCCTTTCTCTATTACATATTGCAATCTTGTGGTACAGAAAGCTAACCTTAGAGTTTTCGCGCCAAAAGATGGAGCTTTGGAAGCATATAAACGCATATAGATCGGTCCGGGTTCTCTCTTTTTGACATGTTTGATTTTCCAATTACAAAATTTAGGGTTTATCATATTTGGGACTTTTCTTGTTATTGTTTCTAGATTTCTATTTTTGTTTCTTGGTTGAAGTTATGATTTGATTCTCTTATATATCTGGCTGGTATGTGTAGCGATGAAAACATTCACCAAATTTCTTAGTATTTTCAATTTATCATTGTTGAATTTTGTCTTTCAATTCATTTGCATTGCTGACTGACAAAAGAATGTTAGGAGTATGTGTGGTTTTCAGTTTCAGTTACATATATGGAGTCAGATGATGATCAAGTTTATAGTCCTCAAGTGAAGTCTGAGGTGGTTCCTAAATTAAAAAACAAGAGTTTGAAATAATGGATGATGTTGTTGCTTTCTACAATAGATATGCAAAAGAAGCATAGTTTAGTATTAGAAGTCATACTAGTGCGATGAGCAAGGATAGTACCACACTTATGAGGAAGAAGTATGTCTATTATAAGCAAGGAGATTCCAAGGTTCAGGGAGAAAAGCGTAAGAGAGGATTACCAAAAGTGGGTTGTAAAACGAGGATTGCGGCTATGAGAAAGAAAACCGGAAGATATGCAATCTCTGTATTTGTTGAAGGTCACAACCACCCATTAACAAGTCTAGCTAGAGTACATTAATTGAAGTCTCATCGTCGTATTTCAAAAGTCAACAAAGTTCTATCTGAGCAATTAAGCTTGGTAAATGTGAAGAAACATAAACAATTTGAATTCTTTGGTGCTCAATCAGGTGACATTGCAAATATTGGTTGTACATAGTGTGATCTTATAATTATGGAAGAAATATTCGTCAAGAGAAGAAGGGGCATGATGGAGATCTATTGTACATGCATTTTCAGAACAAACAAAAAAAATCTTCTTTTGTCTTTGGAATGGAATCAGATGAGGAAAACAAAGTATCACGATGTTTTTGGGCTGACTCAATCTCAAGACGAGCTTACAGCTTTTATGGGAATGTAGTTATCTTTGATACTACATACAACACAAATCGGTATGGAATGATTTTTGCACCATTCACTGGTGTTAATAATCATGGGCAAACTATCATATTTGCTTGTGCATTCTTTAATGACTAGACAACTAATTCTTTTGTTTAGTTATTCAAGAAATTTCTAAATGCCATGCCTAGAAATGTCTCCAAAATGACCATTACCGACCAAGATCCTGCTATGACTAAAGTCATTTCAGAAGCACTTTCCATAGACATTTCATAGATATTGCAGTTGGCACATTCTCAATAAATTTTCAGAGATTATTAGGATTACTATCAAGATTTTCATAGCTACATATGGAATTCAAATAATGGAGATGAGTTTGACTCAAGATGGACTGAAATTGTTGAGAAGAGTGGATTGAGTGATAACAAGTGGTTGGAGTCGATATACGAGATTCGTTCATCATGGATACCAGCACATGTAAATCATTGTTTCTTAGTTGGAATGTCAAGTTCAACTAGCCTAGATAAGGATAGTTGTTCATTTACAGATGAATTCAATACAAGCATGATAATACACTATTGTTAAAACTAGTCAGCATTTTATTTAACTTGATAAGTACTAACTTATCAGCCTATTGCTTGCTTTATTTTGCAGAATAATGTGTAAGGATATCAGTTGACAATGTTCTCTGTGAATCAACCTCACTTTGTACAAAGTAGCAGATTTTGCAGAATATCTCTCATTTTGGGACTGCATATGCACATAATTTTTGTATGCCTTGAATAGATCTCAGAAATAATGAATTTTTGTTGTCCTTATTTATAAGTCTGTACTCATTGAAACAATGATGACTATTACATTATCAAAATGAGAGAGACCTCATTGAGAAGAAATAATGTTGGTTTATATTCCTGATCTTTTGTGTTTTCCTTGTTTACAATAGTTGATAAACTTGAACATTCATAGTCTATATGCGTCTATATGCCTTGAATAGATTTCATATACATAACATAATGAATTAGTTGTTGTCATTTTGGCGTATGCATATACTGTTGCCAGTTTTGGTGGATACAAAGGTATTGCACATAGTAAAAAATAAGTGAGTATTTTGGTGGATACAAATGTATTGCACAAAGTAAAAAATAAGTGAAATATTGCATAAACAATGCCTTTGAATAAGTATGCAACTCATATACCCAACTCCAACCAATTAACATAAATCCCTGCATGATCCAACTTATGCTATTGTTATATACAATTGAACTCTCCAGTAGTACATATGTTTTGCTATACACAACTCAAACTAGAAGGATTCAATTAATTCCAACTTGCAACGTTAAAGAAACACCAACAAGAAAGTACACCAAAAGAGGATGAAACTGAATTCAATAGATAGGGAACAATTGGCAAATTCATGTAAAACCGTGTTGGGTTTATAATTACTTTATAATACAACATTCATCTATAAATTTCATTCATTCCCACAATCTGTCATCTAACTATAAATTTGCCTCTGTGTCAAATGATTTGCAAAGTAATAAACTATCGAGACAAGATTCTTTTCCTTTTAGCCGAGAGACAAGAAGAATGCCCATATTGTATATGTCAACATGCTGCAACAATAAGAGTAATACAACATTCATCTACAAATTTCATTCCTTCCCACAATCTGTCATCTAACTATGAATATGTCTCTGTGTCAAATTGATTTGCAAAGTAATAAAACTGTCGAGACAAGATTCTTTTCCTTTTAGCCGAGAGACAAGAAGAGTGCCCAAATTGTATATGCCAACAGTGCTGCAACAATAAGAGTAAACCAGAACATATATACTAATCCGCTAACCAATAGGAGATACTTAATTAAATACGAAATCTCACACTAAAAATACCCTGTTATCAATCAAAGTAAACACACAAAATGTGAAATCAAAAACACCAATTCAGATGAAGATAGAAAACTACTCTCAAATTAGCTCCAAGTAATAGGTATTGAATCTCACAAAAGAGTGTAGTTGTAAAACAAAGGAGACCCTCACAATTGAATCTCACCAGCATCGATCTTAATTTAGCAAGGTAGACTAAGCAAGGAGAATCATAACCACATAAATTGCAAGAATAGCCACTCACCTCAAACCTATCAAGACCACAATAAACTGAAACAAGAAAGAATCTGCCAAACTCCCGATCTTCTTTGAATTCCCAATTTTCTTCTCCCTACTCAACTTCCTTTCT
>WPAB01000226.1:0-41831 GCA_010134655.1 Fragaria nilgerrensis | reverse complement strand
AAAATCATCAATAACAATTGCCAATACATTATAAAGGGAATACAACAGAGAGATTTTAGTTTCCTTATCCATCTCTTAATAGAAGTGTGTCTTGCAAATTATATCATGTAAACATGTAACAGAAGAACCCTAAAATAGACATTTACTCATATATACAATATACACACACAAATGTTTGAAGATGATCCTTAGTAGATACATCCAGAATGCAAATTGCCAGTAGGTAATAACATGAGTCGATGATCTTTTAATTACAATAGACAATTTTAAAAAATTTGATGCAGTCTCAAAAAACAGCCACACTTTCATGAAAAGAAGATAAATTTGGTCTATAATCTAATGACTAACTTACCAAGCTTTCTTGTTAAGGCATTATTACGTCATTTATCAAGATGTCAATGAGTTCATCTGAACAGTCATATATAGTTTACAGTTATACCAAAACAGCAATACCGAGTATGTCACAGATAAAACAAGTCATTGATCAATAACTATTTATTGGACAGCAAGTATATGTAAGAACAATGACTATGAGCCACATTAACAAGAAAAACAATGCCTATCATTCCATATAGAAAACCAAAAAATTTTGAATTGCACAACGTAGGGCCACTACTTATCACTCATATGATAGGATCCCATATGATAAGTCATTCCACTCCCTCAATCAAGGTTATGCAATTAAGCACTACTATGCTCAAACTCCGACATGTTCTGAACCAAATCATATTTCAAAATTTTAGTTCAATAGCAATACAATATCACTTTTACACAAAAGATTGATGATGAATCTGATAGTTCCTACTATGTTTATGTTACAGCAAATTCAATAGCCAATACTCATGCAGTAAAGCACAATCCACAAAACCAATTCCTAGAACTATTTTCATAAATCCTATGAACTGAATTCCTTGAAATAAAAACATGTATTCAAAAAGTCAATCATGATTTCAAAAAGCAACCATCGACATTCATATTCAT
The DNA here is from genome assembly GCA_010134655.1 of Fragaria nilgerrensis. Taxonomy (NCBI): domain Eukaryota; kingdom Viridiplantae; phylum Streptophyta; class Magnoliopsida; order Rosales; family Rosaceae; genus Fragaria; species Fragaria nilgerrensis. Next base: position 40,850 of record WPAB01000226.1, on the reverse strand, counting down.
GCACCTATCCATATATATGCGCACGTTTGTAGCCTCATTGGTCATCACAAAAACCAAACCTGTGGATTGAAGCCTCTAATATCCTTACTGGACTCATCTCTAAATCAGAATATCAAATTCCTGAACTCTAACCAGTCACACAGATAAAACAAATAGTTGTGAATATCGAATTGAACAGAAAATTCAATCAGTGAGTGCAATATGATGCTTATCTGTCGTTTAAGAATTTTCTCAAAATTGAGGTTGTTCTTGATGGTAGATGACTTGTTATCTTCTTCAGTTATCTTGCTATCACAAAACAACGAGTGTGTTTACCATATCATGAATGGTGATAGCCAAATTTGATCTGCGGCGCTTGATCGCTTTAGGTTGACAGAGGAGCGTCCGAGACCCTCTTCCTCTTTTCCTGCCCAGTAACCGAGTAGAACTCGATTTGGTTTTCTCGCATCAGAAGAAAGACTGTGCATTAGAAACAATAAAATGCGAATTTTATCCCTAATTATTTTTCATTAAAAGAATGATCGACAATGAACCATACTGTAACTATCAATTTGAACAAAGTACCTTGAAATCAAGAAAAGCATATACCTTTTTCGCAGAAGCTAAGCCCCAGAACAGTTTTTCCAAAATGATCGTTGCTTCAACGATCGAGTTTCTCAACTTAAATAGGTTTCGTATAGTGATTTCGGGTCAAATAGGATTTGCGTGTTCTAATAAAACGGGTATGGTACATGCTTTCGGGTCAAACACCTTAAGAATCCTAATTCTTCCTGTTTTACATTATGTTCTTCAACTAATTGCGGAAAAATGTGAAGAATACTTCTGTAAAATTTTTGATCACATGTAAAATGATTTACGAAAGTGTTTTAGTGGCTCTGATACAACATGTTGTCTACAACCACAAGAGCAAAACACTTCAGCATAAACACATATATAGATACAACTCATGTAAGATCATATACAACATATTTACCGTAGTCACTGATGTAGACCGAGAGCTCCAAGGATAATGGATCTTCTATGCAGCACTCAGTTACCAAGCTCAGATGGAGAGAGACTCGTATTGACGTAGTTTAGAGTGTGCATAGGGACCTCCTTATATACTGCACTTTAGATAGCTCAAACTCTGTCCATCAAAGAGTTTGAGTTCCATTAGAAAACAACAATATTAGTCCATCTCTATTATCTTGTTTGACAAGATAATTCAATTGTATTTCATTACTTATCTAACCATTTCATTTAGATAAATATATCATGATAATGTGTTTTTAATCCCACAATGTTTATTCTGCATATATTATGGAAGTTGTCATATCTTAGGAATCAAAATGCTAATTCTATTCCAACACTGGATTCCACACACATTAATCCCGCCCATGGTTTTGTTTGGGCGCTCTATATATGCTAGAAATTTCGGAGTTTTATACTCTATATATAAGACGTCATTTAAAAGAGTTCTGCTAGCTTGTTGCCAAACATGGGGTCTATGTGATTAGATTAGGTATGACAGTCTAGTCCCAATAAATTCTATTGTGTACGTAGAAATATGTTAAATGTGGAAACCTCAAGCAGAGTTTACATTAACAAATCATTCAAATGGGGACCGGCTCTGTAGGCCTCCTTAGAAAGTATTTACTCTAAAACAATGAGAATTTTTCTATGCACGAAGGTGTGCAAGCCAATGACCCAACATTTATTATGTAATCTCAAACATTGACATATTATTTAAACAATCAAACAATGTCATTCTCAAAAAAAAAAAAAAAAAAAAAAAACAGTATGATAAATGCAATCTAACTGTCTATTCAAGTTGGTTTAAATACATCTCGTTCATTTGTTCCTCTCTACTAAAACAATGAATTTATTACCTAAACTGCTTGCTAAAACGTCATCGGCAAAATTTGCCTCCATGTAAATGTGGTTAAAGAAGACCAAGTCAAGTTTTATCTATAACGTACGATTTTTAGGATTATCTGATATGGGAATTGGGAAAGTTGTTCCGTTGATGCAGTCAACAATATATGAGCTTGGAGCCAACTTCTGGTCTCGTACTTTGTTGATTTCTCCGTATCTAAATAAACAAACATTTTTGGTAGTCCGATACTTTAGCATAGATGGTAATTGATACTTGATACGTTAGCATGGATAGATTAGATGATGAATATCTCCAAGTAATGAGCGGATTCTCCAAAAGGTATCATGCAAACTAAGCAAGCAGACGATTCAGATTTTAGCATCTCAAACTCCTTCCACTTCAATGTTAGAAAAACGTATGAATCCAAACATATATATAGACAGTAGTTGATACTTGATATGAAGGTGCCATATCAAGTTCTAGTTCTCAAATGCTTAATGGCTGTCGTTGAGACATAGAAAAGGGAGAAAATGGACAAAACTAAACAAAAATATTCAAAAAAAAAAAAGACATCTACATGTTTGATAAAAAAAAAAAAAAGTTACGTAGATGTCATTCATGTCAACAAGAAGAACTTAAGGAAAGGGTACAATTTGTTAACCTTGAAATAAGACCATATACCACAACCTAAGACAGATTCAAACTCTTCATATATATTTATTTAGCACCCAATACAATTCCAGAACCCACACCAGCTAGAAACAACATGAATTCAGTTCAGTCTGTCACATCTGCCTTGTCCTCCACTGAAAAAATCGTAGAAACTTGGCTGCTCACCATGACCCTCGACAATCCCAGAAGAGCTAACGAGAGCTGTCGAGTTCTGAGCACAGTTATCAGCTGAACTAGAAAGAAGGCTTTCATCTCTGCCCTGTAGGAGGCCTGTGGGTGTCAAAGGAAACAATGGCAGTGTTTCTGGATCATCTGAGTTGCTCATGAATCTGTTAGCCCCATCATTGAGATCAACACTGCAGCGGCCCCCTCTGCCATATCCATGGCGCATTGGCTCAAACCCTCCACCACCGTTGCTGCAAGTTCTTGTTGGCACATCCAGTTTCTCCATTCTTGGTCTCCTCTTGACCCCAACAGATAGTGGAGGCACCATGGGATGAGATTGTGGACATAACCCTACTTCACTTGGAACTGGCGGCATATAATAAGGGCTGCATATCACTGACAAAAAAAAATCCAAGTAGCTAGATTAAGATATGCGAAAAACAATAATCAAAACTCACAACTGTAGCTTGTGATTACAAAATCAGAAATCATGGATATACCGTCATATACACAACGGGTATCATACACAACATTCTCTAACACTCAACCTGTTATACAACAATCAGTTATATAAATCATACCCAGAGTTTCATGAAGAGTACAGAAACATATATGTATATATCGTTATATGCAAGTACGATCCACTTCAAAGATAAGGCAAGTTTATAATGTTTTTTTTTCTCTCTGGGTTTAATTTTTGGATGCAAAACAAAAATGAATTTTTAAATATCCAACTTTTAGCTAGATCTGCGGTGCCATCAGAAAATAAAAGTCTCTCAATCTGGAAAAGGCCATCTTGTTGCACCACAGTTATAATACATATCTTCAAAACTAACAAGACTGGAAGCCAAACCATCTTTCCACAGCATCATTCATAATTTCATATCCTACCATTTGAGCAAGGATATTGGGGTGGAGGAGGAAACAATGGATACTGAGAGGCCGCCGCCGTATGAAGAAAGCGGTTGAAATAAGCCAAGCTAGCCTCCTGCTTCTCCTTCTGTCTCTGCCTCGCCTTGTGATTCTGAAACCAATAAAACACATTCTTACCCTCAATGTGACCGTAAGTCTTCAACCTCGCCGTTACCGCCTGTATGAACTCGGCGCTCGGAGTCCTCATCCCTTTCTCATACAGTTCTTCCAGGATAGTTATCTGCTCCTTCGTCGGATTCCACCTCGTTGTGTTCTCCAGCCCAACTCCAAGTGCCAATCCACCCTTCTTCACCTGCTGATCCTCGCCTTCCATAGCTAGCTGGTTTAGTTTGCTTGTTTTCCAGAGGTTCTGGGAGAGACAATGTGGCTTAACTAGCTAGGGTTACTTTCTTGCATGGCGATTTGGGACTATCTTATAATGGGAGGAGGAAGACATGGAGAGGAGTCAAATGGAAACGACAGGGATAGAGAAAGAAAACGACAGGTGATTGACATGCGTATTGGTTTTTGGTGTTGAAAGTCGCTGAAAAACATGGCGGGGGAGCGGCCGGGATTGGGGGAGAGAAATGACGATCTTGCCCGTGACGGTTTTCGCTGCGTTCTATGCAATCTGAGGTGATTGATTTTGCTGTTCCTTAAATTTGCCATCTCGGGAATGACAGACACTGACTGGAGCCTATGAGGCTACGGGAAGGAGGGTATAGCGGTCATTTAACGGGAAAAGACAGCCGGTTGGGTTGTAAGGTGTAGGTTAGGGCTAGGCGTTGGGAATGAAGTGGAAGCAGATAGGTGCAGATATGGAGTTGAATCGATTAGGGTTTGTTTTTATGGCTCTGGTTTGGGTTTGGTTTACTGACCAATAGGGGAATGCCACGTTTGTAGAAAAACCACTAATTTAAATCCCACTAGTAGTCTAGGGTTCAGATTTACTGATTGTCATGGCTATTTTCCTATACGCATTTTCGTTTTTTTCTTGGTTTTTTACACTGCAAAAGATATGGTTTATGCATCCCAAATATCTGTTATTTTCCCAATATCAAAAGGTTCACAAGCAAAGAATTCCATTCATTTAAACTTTAATTTCGTAATTATTTTTAATTTCAAATCCTCGTGAGAAGTGCATGGTGATGCATAAAACGTCATTAGGTAAAAGACATACTAAAACCATTTAGCCTCGAGCCCTCGATCATATTAAATTTGTTATTAATCCCAATGTCATCCCCATCTATTTGCCACAACCTTCGGTAAATTTGGTAACTGAATTGAGTCACTCACATGCCTTTGAAATTAATTTCTGCATAATTCCATTGTTTTGCTTTTCAATGCTTCAAACTATGATAATTTGTGATCAATGTTCCATTTACAATTTAACGATTTGTATATATATGTGTGTTCTTCTTTGAAATGAACGATTTTACGGTATGTAATGTGTATGTTTATGCAAGCAGTTTATAGTACTAGACAACAGTACTGTTGTTTATGCCTAAAAATTTTGGGGCTTTGATTTGACATCGCTCAGTTCAGCTCTTAAACAGATCAAGGGAGTTGTTTCGGAAGTTAAGCTTGGGCTGCCATGTTTTCCACAGGGATCAACCCTCGCAACCTGATACTAACACTGCTAGTTTGAGGAGAAATGGTGCGAGAAAGAAGAAACCATAGCTAGCTAGTTCGAGAGAGATATTCTTACTAGAAAGTAAAAAACAACGTATTTATAATTTGTGTTGGATTTTCAATGACGCAATAAACAGTTTTTAACGTTGAATTATTACTGGGCTAATTATGTATATTGTGAAAATGTGAATGATATATAAATTCATGGAGGTGAGTGCGATTGATCATGCGCTGCCCCTAGACCGATTGATGATAAGGTGGTGCGAAGTTATATGCAAAAGGAGCGAAACACTATGCTTATAAGCCATAAATGCCTGCAGATCGATCCATAGCACGACAACACAATCAGTACGTGATCCAAATCAGCTCGATGAAGTTGTTGGAGTTGCTCTTTGATTTGAAGCCGCTCTTTGATTTGAAGCCACTCTTATAGTGGCATGACTGACTTCCTCTCGATGGAAGTGGTCGAATGCTAGCTAGAATGACCAGTACGTCATGTGTTTCCCTCCAAGTTCTGGGTATCTCCAGATCGACTTGTGTTGCCTTAATGAAATGTTTTACTGCTAAAGTAAAATCTACTTTCTAAGAAAAGATCTCTCACGTGAAATACATAATGCTCATCATGTAAACAATATATATGAACATGCCATCTCGCTCTTTAATTGCCTCTATGATCCTGCATATATCAGAGATGCACTTCCAATACGTATAAAGGTCAATAACCACTACCAGAAGAAAGACTTTAGCCGACGAAAATAAAAAAACTAGGTCGACGAACTATTTTTTCGTCGGCTAAATTCCACATTAGCCGACGAAATTTTCCTTCGTCGGCTAATTTAAATTTTGTCGGCTAAATAATTTTTTCGTCGGCTATAGTCTGTGAACTTTAGCCGACGACTTTAAAAATTCTTTAGCCGACGAAATTTCTTTAGCCAACGAAATTAAAATTTCGTCGGCTAAAGTGCTTTTATTTGCAGATCTGGACAGCAGCTCATCTGGGAAAAAAAAACGGAAGAAAAAGTTTGGGTGTTGTCGAAATCTGTCCATAATTAGTTTGTGAAGCTATATATAGGTACGTACATGTGTATATATGTTGATTTTGAGTTTTATTTGAGTTGATCGATTTTGAGTGTGATTGAGTTAATCTATTTTGAATACGTTAGATGTATATATATATGTTGATCGATTTGGATGATGATTTGATAATATATATGAAGTTGTTGTTAATAAATAGTAGTAGATATATATATATGTTAATTCATTTATAATATTGTGTTGATGGTATGAAGTTGTTGATGATATGAGTTGATGATGATTTTGTGATGATGTTAATATATAATATTGTTATGTAATTATTAAGTATATATATATATGTGTTAATTAATTTGTTATTAATTAGTTGTAGTATGTAGAATACTAAATGAATTGAGATTTTATATATGGAATTTAATTAATTAGAGTTATACATATATATTTTGTTATATTTTCAGGATATGGATAAAAGTTGGATTTCGCTTCCAAAATGGGACAAAAGATATGGTAAATGAGTTATGAATTTTCTGAAATATGCGCTAACTAATGCTAACGGGAATACAATTTTCTATTGCCCGTCCCCAAAATGTCAGTGTCGCAGCGATATGTATCGATTTGCGATTGACAAAATATGGCAGCATCTGAAGAGTAACGGGTTTTGGGAGAAGTACACATGTTGGTTATATCACGGTGAAACATCATCAGGGGGTCCGCATGATCATGGACAATTTTTTGAGACTGGCAGTACATCCAACGATCCAACAACGGCCTTCATCAACGACATGTTTTCTTATGAGAGCGGTGTATGCGCTCAAGGACAGTATATGCCTGAGCCGGTGCAGCCCTTCCCTAGAGTTGTCAACACTGCTGGTATTGACAAGTACAACAAACTGCTTGCTTTCCAACAGACCCCTGTGTACCCCGGTTGTCAGAAGACCGTTCTTGAAAGTGTGATAGACGTAATGAAGATTAAAGTTGAGACAAAATCGACCGTGAAGGCTGTTGATGATTATCTACAGTACACTGCTTCGATGCTGCCCCACGGTCATCGTCTTCCTACCACTCATCATAAGGTCCGATGTATCCTGAAAGATCTTAGGCTTTCCTACATCAAGATCCATGCATGCAGATATGACTGCGTTCTTTTTGGGGTAAAGATCCAGAAGGGAATGACCTTGGTGGCCTTGTCGCATGTCCGGTATGTCACACTGACAGGTATAAGCTGACTCCTGCAGGCAATAGGAAACTTGTGAAGGTACTTCGGTATTTCCCGTTGAGGGATAGGCTGGAGCGGTTGTACATGTCTTCACACACGGCCAAAGCTATGAGATGGCACGCTGATAAGGAATTGCATGACGAAGATACCTTTATACACCCTGCTGACGGAGAGGCTTAGAAGCATATAGACAGGGAGTTTCCTCATTTTACGTCAGAGGTCCGAAATGTGAGGCTCGGGCTCTCATCCGACGGGTTCAACCCTTTTGGCAACATGAGTCTTCGATACAGTGTATGGCTGGTGATTTTGGTACCATACAACCTTCCTCCATGAATGCGCATGAAGAAGGAATACAATATGTTGAGTTTGTTGATTCCGGAGCCCGGTTATCCAGGAAAGTGTCTCGATGTGTATTTGAGACCTTTGATTGAAGAGCTTAAGTTTTTATGGGACGTTGGTCATCCCACTTATGACAAGTACATGCACGAGATGTTCCAGATGCATGTCATAGTTGTTGGTACCATCACTGATTTTCCTGCCCGTGGGATGTTGTCGGGCAACATTGTTAGGGGATACAAGGCTTTTCTAAAGTGCCTTAGCGATGAGGGGAGCAGTAGTCATTGCAACAAGATATGCGAATTGAGTCACCGTACTCTCCTTCCATATAATCACGAATGACGGTTCGATAACAAGGCATTTGATGAGACCGTAGAAAATGGTGTGCCTCCCAGAAGATGGACGGGGGAAGAAATTTTTGCAGTGCTTAATGAATACGATTTTGGGCAGCTCAGCAATCATCCCAATATTGTGGCGGCAATACCTGAAAGACCCGACATGTATAAATTCTGGACACATAAGAGCATATTCTGGGAACTCTCATACTGGAGTAAGTTGTTGATCAGGCACTACCTAGATATGATGCACATAGAAAAGAATGTTTGCAACAGTGTGGTGGGCACAGTGCTGAACTTGGAGGGGAAGATGAAAGACGGTTCTAAGGCACGCATTGATCTAAAAAAATGCTTACAAGAAGACATTTGTGGTTGAAAGAAGGGAAGAAAAAAATGCCTCAAGCTCCTTACACCGTGAAGCCTGACCATAAGAACGTAATTTTCAAGTGGATGAGTTGTGTGAAGTATCCTTCAGGCTATGCAGGAAATATAGCCCGATGTGTGAACTTCCGGGACAATAAGATGTACGGGTTAAAGAGTCATGACTGTCATATCCTGCTACAACGTCTCTTCCCTGTTTTCATTCGACCGTTCCTTCCCCGTTAGGTGGTGGAGCCGTTAATAGCGTTGGCAAGATTCTTCCAGAAGTTATGCACACGGGAAGTGAAAAAATCTAACCTCCGGGAAATGCAAGAGGACATCATTTATATCATGTGTAAATTTGAGAGGATATTTCCTCCAAATTTTTTTGACATCATGCCTCACCTGATGATCTATCTTCCCGAGCAATTGTTGCTTACCGGTCCAGTACACTACACTTGGATATATCCCATGAAAAGATACGTTTTTTACACCTGAATTCCTCAATATACATGTTCAATAATCATAACACTTTGCAACTTGATTTATAGGCAACTTGGAGACTATAAAGATTATGTGGCTAATAAATCCGCGCCTGAAGGATGTATAGTTGAAACATATATTGCGCACGAGTGCGTCACCTACATGAAGTTGTATTTAGGAGCGTTGAAGGAAACTCCGCAAACCATACCGGTAGATGTACCGAAGTTCAATTTTTCCACACTCTCTAGTGATGTTGAAGTTTATGGAATTTTGCCAGACTCCTACAAGTTGCAACCACATGAGCTAGTCATTGCCCATTGGTGGGTAATGATTAATTGTCCAGAAGTTGAATACTGAAAAGACATCCATCTATATTGTCCAGACATTCAAGGTGATCTCAAGTACCAAAACAGAGAGTTCGCAAACTATTTTGGCGGCTGGGTACGTAATTTAATATTTTTGTACATATTTATGTTTATTGCATAATTATCCATATTTACAGTTGAATGGTTGGTTGCAGATGAATCATATTCAATTTGATGGTCACCCAAATTGGTCGCACGAACTAAGACTTCTATATTTATGTTTACCTTCTGTTTTTTTAATGTATTTTTTATACTTTAACCGACGAAATACCATAATTCGTCGGCTTAAACCATCTTAGCCGACAAATTATAGTATATTTCCACGGCTAAAACCATCTTAAATAAGTCATAATTCGTCGGCTAAGATGCGGTTAGCCGACGAATACCCTGATATTTCGTCGGCTAAACCCTAAACCCTAAACCCTAATGGTGATATATTTTTTATACGACTTGTTGCATCTCATCAATTTGAAACTATTTTCAGTTGAAGGTCCGGCCAAAATACGTAATTAGACGGTCCAATGACCTTTTCCGTGGGTTTAGGGGTTTGACTTACGGGATTGACCGTCCGGATCGAGCCTTTAACCTTGTTAGAACAAGTTAAATTTTTTCTCATACATGTATTTTATCATGACGGTCGGATTTTCATTTCTCAAGTTTGATCATCACAATCACAACATGCCTACTAATGTTGTATAACTTGTTTACCAAGTGTTAAGTAAATGTTCCGTTTCAAAAACAAACTATACGTAGAACCTTCAAACGCAAAAAGTAGTGAAATAAGATATGACCAGAATGGTGAAATACGTCTACATTTGAAAAATCACGGTATTCCGGTAAAGTCTCGGTGCCGATAGTTGCGGTCAATGCAAATTTCCATTTTTTCTCCCTATGGATAGCCCTATCTTCAGTGGTTATTTTCCGTAAAATTTTTATGCGACTTGTTGCGTCTCATCGATTTGAAACTATTTTCAGTTGAAGGTCCGGCCAAAATACGTAATTTAGACGGTGCAATGACCTTTTGACTTACGGGATTGACCGTTCGGATCAAGCCCTTAACCTTGTCAGATCAAGTTGAATTTTTTCCCATACATGTATTTTATCATGATGGTCAGATCTGACGGTCGGATTTTCGTTTCTCAAGTTTGATCATCACAATCACAATGTGCCGAATGTATAAAAAGTACTATAGCTGACGACATTTTTGAAAATTCGTCGGCTATAGTTAATAAAATAAAATAAAACAAATAAATTGAAAATATTAAATAAAAATACTATAGCCGACGAATTTCATTACTTAAGCCGACGAGATTCACAGGTGTAGCCGACGAATTTCAAAGGTTAGCAGACGAATTTTAAAGGTTTAGCTGACGAATTTCTAAGGTTTAGCCGATGAATTTCAAAGGTTAGCCGACGAATTTCAAAGGTCAGCTGACGAAGTAAAAATTTCGTCGGCTAAAGATATATGGTATATAATTAAACCCAGCGCTCGACAGCCTCCACAGCGCTCGGCAAAACCCTAAAAAACCGCCTCCATTGTTGCTCACCGCGCTCCACAGCCTCCACCGCCTCCTCGAGCCCTCCACAGCCTCCTCGAGCCGTCCTCGAGCCTCCTACTCGAGCCATCTCCGTTCTGCTTCAGCGAGGCGACGACGCCCTCACGCTCCACGCCCTCCAGTCCACCACCGTTTACCTCCTTTAAGCCCTCCATGAGTCCTCTTTCTCACTTTATTTGCCTTCATTATATGAGATTTGGTCATAAATTCATAAAACCCTCAATATATTTATGAATTGATTAAAAACAGTAGGGTAATATATTTTTATCATAAAATACAAATTGAAAGTCAATATGGTGCAGATTGATATTCCAGCTTATTAATGTACTCTTTTGTTTATATTAATTACATGTACTGCGAGTCAAGGCAGCATGTCCTCCTGAGCCAATTATTAATTTTCTTCAGGGTGTTATTGGCATTTGAGTACCTCTATTTTTTTTTTAATAACGTTATGATTGTTGCATTATTGATTCTGGTGTTTAAGAACTTTATATTAGTATTATGTTATTATATTTTCAATTTTAACTTATGATATAGTAATTGAGTTATACTACCGAATGATCGGTACATTTTTTTTTCCGATAATGATCGGCACTTCATATATGAACCCCCCTTATGATAAATTTCTAGCTCCACCACTGATTCCTCAGCCTTGATTCAAGTTAATATTTTAAACAGGATGAGCAGTAATTTTAGATCGACGAAGGGTTCGAAGGGCGAAAGGTCCGAATCGTCTGAGGGAACCTCTAGCAACCCTCAAACGTCGTTTCGGGACCACATGACAGCCAGACGTGCGACCCTTCTGGAGACGGCGCAGAGGCAGCCGCCGAGCGTTTCTCATTCCTCGAGGCAGCCGGAGGTGCCCCCTTCATCGAGGCAGCGGGGCGTCCCTCATTTCTCGAGGCAGTTGTGGCCTCAGACCCAGACGGAGGTGTATGCACCCCGTATGCCTGAGATACACCGGGCGCCCACTCCGGGTCCTACTGCTTCGGATGGTGGGTCATCTGGGGTACAGATGCCGCCGCCTCATCTGTTCCTTCCGCGGATGATACTGGCCTTACTTGCAGTCAATGGCTTAGGGACGCCGATTTATCCACTGTCCCCGCTAGTGGCTCTATCAGCGGCGTACCGGTTCGTGCCTTTTGAACGCCTCTTATTTCCGCGAGGGTATCATCATCGGTGACAGAGACGGAATCCGTCGCGTCCGCCGCATCGCCCTCAGGTAATGAAAGATGAATGATTTGTTTTCTTATAATTAATAATAAAGGGCCTCCGATTTTAATAATCAATTTGGTTTATCATGTGATAGACACCGTCGGAGCGAAGCCGACAAAGAAGAAGAGAGGCTCCGTCACAGGGAAGGCTCTCGAGAAGACCGTCAATACCTCAGGGAGGATCGTCATCGATACTGACGGGGATGGCCACATAGTATCGGGCGGGAAGTCGAGGACGTACTCCGGCCGCGTGGGAGCGTTCATTGGGGATAGAGTCCCTATGTTGTGGTCAGACTGGGGCGAGGTCCCGCAGGAGGTTAAGGACATGGTCCACAACGCGATGTCGGTGAGTTTACAAAATGCCTCAATAATATTATGTATTACATTGTTGATTTTTCGAAAAACTAAACTAATAAACGGTTAAATGCAGGTATGGTTTGACGTTCCCGAGCACCTGAAGAACAGCTGGGCGGACGTTGTGCATGGGGGAAGGTACGTTGGGAAGTTAATGAAAAAACAAAATTGTATGTGATATTAATAATATTTCTAATATTTTTGTTGTATCTGTAGGTACAAGGAGTGGAAGAACGAGTTGCGGACCCACTGGACTACGCACGGCAACGCACGTTCTAGTACCCCTGTTGAGTTCCAGTACAGGGAGTACGAGTGGCGTTGGCTTCTGACATCAGAATTTAACAACCCTCATAAACAGGTATTTAAAAAATTAATTAGTTAATTTGTCATTAAGTACGTCCGTGTTTAAATATTTTACTAATAGTTTATTTTTTTTCTTTGAAGGCTGTTTCCCGGACGAACGCTCAGAACCGGCAACACAACATACGGAACCATCATGTCGGTTCTAGACCGTTCGCTGTCTTCATGGACGAGGCGGCCAGGGAACATCCAGAAGTCAACCGGTATGTCTATACGTACGAGAAGGCATATCCCGTCGCCTAGGAAGATATTGTAAGTCATCTTACGTTTTTAAATTTTTAATTTTCCTTATATATATGTCAAAATGTTAATTAATCAATTTTTTCCTATCCAATTAGGCGAAGGTGAGAGAGGCTAGTGACGAGGTGATGAGTGCTATAGTGAGGGAGGCATGGTCGGACACACAGGAGGAAGAGATGTCTGAAGCCATGTCCCGGATCGACACTTCAGATCCGAGGGTTGGGGCGAGGATCATGGTGTAGCATTCCCACCGCGAGGAAACAACTTCTACTGTCGGGGTCTAGGAAAGAAGGGCGAGGGGGTCCTAAAGACCACTCTAGGATTTCAACGAAAGGCAGCCTTGACCAGCAGCAAAACGACTCAGCTAGAGTCGAAAGTTCAGAGACTACAGGAACAGCAAGCTGCTCAGGCTGCCTATACTGCCGCGGTATATGCCACCCAGCAGGCCCAGCAACAGCAGATGTTCCAGTACTTACAGGAGTTTACAGCTGCCCAGCTTCAGGGACTTCCGGCTCTGCCCATGCCTACGCCTATACCGCTACCTCAGCCGTCGCAACCTCCTCCGCAGTAGCCCCCAGAATCGGATATTGATTTAGACGATCTAGATTTTGTGTAGTTGATTAATTATATAGTTTTATGTGCTTGTTGTTGGTTATATGAAATTGTTTTGGTGTATTTTGCAGCTTGCTTGGAATGGTAATTTAGAAATTTCAGGTTTTTTTTTTTACTGGAATGGACTTATAGACGACGAAACATGTAAGATATTTGTCAGCTATAGTTTTTTTAATTTTTTTTATAAGGTTTAGCCGACGAATTACGACATGTTTCGTCTGCTAAATTCTTCTAAAGCCGACGAAACAGACTATATTTCGTCGGCTATAGCTATTTAAATTTTTTATTACATACTATAGCCGACAAATATATAGTTTGTTTCGTCGGCTAAAGTCTCAGACTACGGTCGACGAAACATTTAAGATATTCGTCGGCTAAATTTTGGGACAAAAGCCGATGACGTCTTTTTCGTCGACTAAAGTCTCAGACTACGGTCGATGAAACATTACAGATATTCGTCGGCTAAATTCCGGGACAAAAGCCGACGATGTCTTTTTCGTCGGCTAAATTCTAGGACGATAGCCGATGACGTCTTCTAGTTTCGTCGGTTAAAGTCATCGATGACGACTCTTCGCGACGAAACCATAGCCGACGAAGGCTCGTCAGCTAAGATCTTAGCCGATGAATTAAGCTAACGGGCCGACGAAACTTTTTTGTCGGCTAAAATGTTTGTCCTAGTAGTGAACATGTACAAGTGTGCTTATATATATAATGCATGCGTAATTAGAAGGGTTTAATTGGCACCGAGTATAATGCTAGCTATATATGTACATATTGTATATTATTATAGGAAAATGATTCTAGGCCTTATTAAGGCCTAAGATTTTAGATTTCAAATCTATGTGGCATGCCAAATCACTTAGACACATCACATATTAAAAATCGTATGCCATGTAATACTTATATATGTATAAATCATCTTACCATTTGGTCAATTTCAAACAATGACTAAAAAATTTCAGTTTTCATTGAAAAATAAAACTATTTTAGCTCTCCTTCTTCTAAATATCTAATTAAATATGAAAAATATAACATCAAAATAACATTATATTATATATTTATAATACATGTATATTATAAAAATATATATGTATATTATAAAATAATCTGTATGTAAATGATTTAGAGAAATTATTTGTATATAAATTATTTTTTGGACAAATTATAGAAATTTTGATGAATTATATCCGAATTATCTTATATTAGTGTTTTCTTTTGATGAATTATAATTGTTTTTTGGACGAATTAGGGTTAGGGTTAGGGTTAGAGTTAGAGTTTATTTAACAAAACTAATTATTATTTAAAAAATAGTTAATCTTCATATTCTTTTTATTATACATAATTAGTGGTTGTTATTAATATGTAATTTTGTTTCCATTACCTAATATAGTACATTAATATCATTGATTCACCCTTTAAAATGTAAAAGGAACTAAAAATGGTAAAATGGTAATGCAATGTTTTGATTTGGCAAGATAATTATGTGGAATCGAAAATAATATTTTTATTTACTTATATGACATAACACATAGGAGTAATGCCACAAATTTTATGCTTTATTAAGACCCTCTAGCATTACTCATTATTATATATATATATATATATATATTTTTTTTTTTTTTTTTTTTTTTTTGAGGTTCATTTGACATGTTGATGTATACGTACCATGCATGTAGTGGCTATTTGTTTGTTGCGTGTTATGCTTTGCAGCTTATGGTTGTCGACGACGGCCTACTTTTCCCCGAGAACATGCTCCGCCTGCATTACCCTTTAACCTCTGTGCATTTGGCAGGACGTAATTCAAACTTTGCTCTAAAATTAATCAAACTCTTTCCCAATATAATAAGTTCTCTTATTTTGTGATGTGATCGAAATAAATCATATGTACTGTGGTCAAGAGGGCCAATAATTAAGATTTAGATTAGACTAGCTAGAGAATGCACAAAAAAAAGGCTATGGCGAGGGCCCGAGGGCCATCATGAATATAGTAAAACCAAAGAGGAACACCGTACCAACAAATTTCACAAGAACATGAGAAAATATGGAAACAAACTACCCAGTTCATTAGCCGGATGAACAAGTTGATCGGAATTGGGCCGACAATAGTAAGCAATTATTTTTATGATCCAAAAATGGTTCTGATTTGATCTATCAGCTGTGTTGATCGATCATGAATGAACCCATTCCAACCAATAAGGGTCCACTCGGTCCCTGCATGATAATGTGAGATAACTGAAAGGGAACATATATAACTGCATGCAAACTCATCATCGAGATCGGCGGCCCAATTAACCAAGTTAGTTTCCACTACCATCTGCCAACCCAAATTCTGACCTTCCCATACCTTCGATTAATGTCTGACCATGTTAAACCAGCCTAGCCTGTTTCAATGTAAATACTTAACTCGTAGCAAATTCTCTATCGTTGCCTCGTTGGTTAAGAACATAACTTCAACTATTTGAAGTGTTAGGTGTTTTTAAACTTCTTCTTTCATATTCTTTTTTGGTTCGTGTTACAAGCCTAGAAATGTAAAGAATCGTTCTAGATTTGATTCATAATTCCATACACTAGGTGATAGAAGCACAAATGCTACGTTTATAATGTATTTTCGACCATATTTAGTTATGTAATTTCTTTAACAATATTCATATTAACTAAGTTTGTGTTTTTAGGTCATAAATAAAGCCGAGGAGCCCAAAAGAGACGAAAGAGGAGAAATCTGAAGGAAAATGAATTCATATTGTGCAAGAAAAGAAATCAGAAAATCTGTCAGAAATCGTCAGTCAACTTCGACAGAAGATTGTGATCAGCTCATAACGATCCAGGAGATGTACCATATATCAATGGAAAGCTACAAGAGTCTACTTTCCAGAACTTTTTACGGATCATCAATACCTATTTAGAGAAGAAGTTATGACCGTTGAGTGGCCGAATGTCAGTTTGCCCGAATTTCTGATTTTGACCAAAACTTATATTTTGAGGCCCAGACCACATTGGCAAGCCCATGAACGAGTTTTGAGGGTTTCATAACCCTAATTACAGAAGAAATAAGGGGGGACGTGAAGATTAGAGAAGGCAACGATCTCATCATCATTAGAACCTCCATAGCAAGCCATCATTAATCTCTTCATCATTCACGGTTTACCTTTCCTTTGTCATCTTTATTCTCCTTGTGTGATTTGGCAGCCATGTGTGGCTGATTCTCTTAGTTAGGAGTAAGGTTTGAAGCCCCAATAATGTTTTAGATATTGTTTTGAACATTTGTTTCAAATTATTGAGTCTTTCAAATTGTTTATTTGGTTTTAGTTTATGGGGAACTCTTGCTTGTTTATGTTCATGTATGCGCAACATAAATATTATGAACTTGTGAGTGGGGTTAGAATTAAGTTTTTTGATCTCCTAAACGGTTAATACGGCTTAATTCAATGTAGTAAAACCTATAGGACAATAGGTGAAACCAAATAAAAAGGATTGCATGCTAGGTAGGCGTTCCACACTAGTTTTGCATACTTCTTCAATCAAACTTTCATTGATCTTAATGCTTAGAATAATTTGTTGATAGGATAGAGTCTATACCTTGATTGGTTATTCTAAAGGCTTATTAATGGTGCGTTCATCTTGCTTAAGTATTCAAGAAAAGTAATAAGAACTTACGCAGTGCGCTCACGGTTTGTTCTTGATTGATACCGATTTGTGACTTAATGATTGAAGTTTTGGTTGTTAACATGTCTTGAAACATACTTGGCGATGGATTTCCAAGTCTCTAACGTCTCATCCATCTGATATTTTCTACTTTATTTTGTTTATTTGTTTTCTTTTGTTTATAATCATAAAACTCATATCTCTAGTACTATCATATTCTGTTTTCTTTTGTTTTGTAATTAACGTAAGTTGTAAAGGTACCCTTAATCCCGGCTTGTAACGATACCCTTATTTGCTATATACTACAATTGACACAAAATTGTTTTTAATTGAAACGCCCGGTTTCAGTCGCTATCACTAGGAAATCGATCAATAGGCACAGGCGTTTTCTGTCCTTATTAGGGGTCATTGGGTATGGAATCTATTCCTATTGACTGATAGGGACGAATTTTCTGTTGGTATCCCCCTGTACCATCTCCAAATAGTTTTTTACCATTAGGGGACAATGTGCTTATATATATAATGCATGCGTAATTAGAAGGGTTTAATTGGCACCGAGTAAATGCTAGCTATATATGTACATATTGTATATTATATAGGAAAATGATTCTAGGCCTTATTAAGGCCTAAGATTTTAGATTTCAAATCTATGTGGCATGCCAAATCACTTAGACACATCACATATTAAAAATCGTATGCCATGTAATACTTATATATGTATAAAGATCATCTTACCATTTGGTCAATTTCAAACAATGACTAAAAAATTTCAGTTTTTCATTGAAAAATAAAACTATTTTAGCTCTCCTTCTTCTAAATATCTAATTAAATATGAAAAATATAACATCAAAATAACATTATATTATATATTTATAATACATGTATATTATAAAAATATATATGTATATTATATAAATAATCTGTATGTAAATGATTTAGAGAAATTATTTGTATATAAATTATTTTTTGGACAAATTATAGAAATTTTTGATGAATTATATCCGAATTATCTTATATTAGTGTTTTCTTTTTGATGAATTATAATTGTTTTTTGGACGAATTAGGGTTAGGGTTAGGGTTAGAGTTAGAGTTTATTTAACAAAACTAATTATTATTTAAAAATAGTTAATCTTCATATCTTTTTATTATACATAATTAGTGGTTGTTATTAATATGTAATATTTGTTTCCATTACCTAATATAGTACATTAATATCATTGATTCACCCTTTAAAATGTAAAAGGAACTAAAAATGGTAAAATTGGTAATGCAATGTTTTGATTTGGCAAGATATATTATGTGGAATCGAAAATAAATATTTTTATTTACTTATATGACATAACACATAGGAGTAATGCCACAAATTTTATGCTTTATTAAGACCCTCTAGCATTACTCATTATTATATATATATATATATATATTTTTTTTTTTTTTTTTTTTTGAGGTTCATTTGACATGTTGATGTATACGTACCATGCATGTAGTGGCTATTTGTTTGTTGCGTGTTATGCTTTGCAGCTTATGGTTGTCGACGACGGCCTACTTTTCCCCGAGAACATGCTCCGCCTGCATTACCCTTTAACCTCTGTGCATTTGGCAGGACGTAATTCAAACTTTGCTCTAAAATTAATCAAACTCTTTCCCAATATAATAAGTTCTCTTATTTTGTGATGTGATCGAAATAAATCATATGTACTGTGGTCAAGAGGGCCAATAATTAAGATTTAGATTAGACTAGCTAGAGAATGCACAAAAAAAAGGCTATGGCGAGGGCCCGAGGGCCATCATGAATATAGTAAAACCAAAAGAGGAACACCGTACCAACAAATTTCACAAGAACATGAGAAAATATGGAAACAAACTACCCAGTTCATTAGCCGGATGAACAAGTTGATCGGAATTGGGCCGACAATAGTAAGCAATTATTTTTATGATCCAAAAATGGTTCTGATTTGATCTATCAGCTGTGTTGATCGATCATGAATGAACCCATTCCAACCAATAAGGGTCCACTCGGTCCCTGCATGATAATGTGAGATAACTGAAAGGGAACATATATAACTGCATGCAAACTCATCATCGAGATCGGCGGCCCAATTAACCAAGTTAGTTTCCACTACCATCTGCCAACCCAAATTCTGACCTTCCCATACCTTCGATTAATGTCTGACCATGTTAACCAGCCTAGCCTGTTTCAATGTAAATACTTAACTCGTAGCAAATTCTCTATCGTTGCCTCGTTGGTTAAGAACATAACTTCAACTATTTGAAGTGTTAGGTGTTTTTATAAACTTCTTCTTTCATATTCTTTTTTGGTTCGTGTTACAAGCCTAGAAATGTAAAGAATCGTTCTAGATTTGATTCATAATTCCATACACTAGGTGATAGAAGCACAAAATGCTACGTTTATAATGTATTTTCGACCATATTTAGTTATGTAATTTCTTTAACAATATTCATATTAACTAAGTTTGTGTTTTTAGGTCATAAATAAAGCCGAGGAGCCCAAAAGAGACGAAAGAGGAGAAATCTTGAAGGAAAATGAATTCATATTGTGCAAGAAAAGAAATCAGAAAATCTGTCAGAAATCGTCAGTCAACTTCGACAGAAGATTGTGATCAGCTCATAACGATCCAGGAGATGTACCATATATCAATGGAAAGCTACAAGAGTCTACTTTCCAGAACTTTTTACGGATCATCAATACCTATTTTAGAGAAGAAGTTATGACCGTTTGAGTGGCCGAATGTCAGTTTGCCCGAATTTCTGATTTTGACCAAAACTTATATTTTGAGGCCCAGACCACATTGGCAAGCCCATGAACGAGTTTTGAGGGTTTCATAACCCTAATTACAGAAGAAATAAGGGGGGACGTGAAGATTAGAGAAGGCAACGATCTCATCATCATTAGAACCTCCATAGCAAGCCATCATTAATCTCTTCATCATTCACGGTTTACCTTTCCTTTGTCATCTTTTATTCTCCTTGTGTGATTTGGCAGCCATGTGTGGCTGATTCTCTTAGTTAGGAGTAAGGTTTGAAGCCCCAATAATGTTTTAGATATTGTTTTGAACATTTGTTTCAAATTATTGAGTCTTTCAAATTGTTTATTTGGTTTTAGTTTATGGGGAACTCTTGCTTGTTTATGTTCATGTATGCGCAACATAAATATTATGAACTTGTGAGTGGGGTTAGAATTAAGTTTTTTGATCTCCTAAACGGTTAATACGGCTTAATTCAATGTAGTAAAACCTATAGGACAATAGGTGAAACCAAATAAAAGGATTGCATGCTAGGTAGGCGTTCCACACTAGTTTTGCATACTTCTTCAATCAAACTTTCATTGATCTTAATGCTTAGAATAATTTGTTGATAGGATAGAGTCTATACCTTGATTGGTTATTCTAAAGGCTTATTAATGGTGCGTTCATCTTGCTTAAGTATTCAAGAAAAGTAATAAGAACTTACGCAGTGCGCTCACGGTTTGTTCTTGATTGATACCGATTTGTGACTTAATGATTGAAGTTTTGGTTGTTAACATGTCTTGAAACATACTTGGCGATGGATTTCCAAGTCTCTAACGTCTCATCCATCTGATATTTTCTACTTTATTTTGTTTATTTGTTTTCTTTTGTTTATAATCATAAAACTCATATCTCTAGTACTATCATATTCTGTTTTCTTTTGTTTTGTAATTAACGTAAGTTGTAAAGGTACCCTTAATCCCCGGCTTGTAACGATACCCTTATTTGCTATATACTACAATTGACACAAAATTGTTTTTAATTGAAACGCCCGGTTTCAGTCGCTATCACTAGGAAATCGATCAATAGGCACAGGCGTTTTCTGTCCTTATTAGGGGTCATTGGGTATGGAATCTATTCCTATTGACTGATAGGGACGAATTTTCTGTTGGTATCCCCCTGTACCATCTCCAAATTAGTTTTTTACCATTAGGGGACGGATATCCCTATCTGTCCACCCTAAATGACCAAAACTCACGCGCTCTCATTTTTCCTTTCTGACACAAAACAGTGTTCCTCCTTGATACACCGTATATTCATCCGTGCCCAACTTGGGCAAATTTAATAAAATAAAAAAATATATTTTATTTGCCACAGTCAGAACTTGTATGTACCTAATCTTTAACTTTTTAACAAAAAAAATATAAAAGCCATTGGCTAGCACATACGGCTCGACTTGGCTTCCCATTATGGTATTGGATTTACAGTTCTGGTTTTGGGACAATCAGCTTCACCATATATTTCTCATTTATGGTAAGTACTCGGCAACTTGTAATAACAATATCCAAAACTATAGAAGGCTATAAAATACAATCAAACTATACTACACTTCTCTATCAACGCTCAACGAGATTCCATTCTTCGCCATCTCTTACAATCTTTGTCTTTGCGCCAATAACATCCTAGACAATCAAACAACTCAACAAGATTCAGACTTAGATAATTCACATATAGTATATGCTCTACATGTCACATCCCGACCCTTAAATTTTTACCTTATTTACCAGTTTGATTATAATAAGAATTTTTACCGTTTCCGGTATTGAGATATAGTTTAATTGGTCCCTAGAGGGGTTTTGAGGGAGGATTATTTTAGAAGAATTATTCGTCGGAGAAAAATGTAATGACGGTAAAAATGATAAATTTTACCCGGTAAAAAGGTAAGTTTTATTAGGGTATTATTTTTAGGGGTGTTAATTTTGGAATTGGGTTTATAAGGATGTTGGACCGGGTTTAGAGGCCCAAATCCTTTTCTCCTTCTCTCTTTTCTCTTCCCCCTTCCCCGAGCCCTCTCTCTCTCTCTCTTCCGCTGTCGGATTTCTTCTTGGCCGTCTGCCGCCGTCCGGCCAGCCACCGGCCACCGCTCCAGCCCAGTTCGGAGCCCCGCCACCTCCTCTCCCTTCCCGGCCTAGTGCTCGAGCCTCTAACCCGCCGGAGACGCCGGAAGCTTTTCGCCGGAAATCCCACCTCCGGCCGCCATAGGTCGAAATCTTTGGCTCGTTTTGTAGCCCTCCTCCCGTGCAGCAACCCCTCCAAAAGGTTCACTCCTCTTCAGCTAGGTAAGGAGAAATTCAAGGAGGAATTCTAGGGATTTTAAGATGTTTTTGTTCGATTGACCTAGTTAGGCTTGGAATTGATGTTAATGATATTTATGAAAGTTGTTTGGGATGTTGAGAGGAAGATGCTGTCAAAATTTCATAGTGCCGCCGCTGTTTTGGAGATTTTAAAGTTTTAAATGTGTATTAATTAGAGAAATTTAATGAAGTGAATTGTGGAATTTTCGGATGAGTTTTGAATAGGTTTGGAAATTTCCGAAGTTTGGTATTTTGGCGGTTAAATAATGTAAAATCCGGCCGTAGGATTTATGTCACATCCCGACCCGTAAAATTTTATTTTATTTACTAGCTTGGTTTATAATAAGAATTTTTACCGTCTCTGACATTGAGATATAGTTTAATTGGTTCCTCGACGGGTTTTGAGGGACGATTATTTCGGAGAATTATTCGTCGGAGAAAAATGTGTCGACGGTAAAAATGGTAAATTTTAGCTAGTAAAAAGTAATTTTTAATAGGGTATTTTATGTTGGGTGTTAAATTGGTGAAGTTAGGTATTTTTATGATGTTGGGCTGGGTTGGTGTGAGGCCCAAACCCATCTCTTCTTTTTCTTTCTCTTCTCTCTTCTCTCTTTCCTTTCTTTCTCTCTCTCTCTCTTCCAGCTGCCGGATTTCTTCTCGCCTGTCCGCCGCCGTCCGGCCAAGCCAGGCCGCCGCACCACTCCCGTTTGGACCCCCGCCACCTCCTCTTCCTCCCCGTCATAATGAGGAAAAATACCATTATGGCGCAACGTGAGCGTTAGACGCCAGCGTAGTAGCCTTGTATGAATTTCTATTTTTCTAAATTGTTTCTAGGATTCATAAAGGAGTCTGACGAGTGTAAATACATACGAATATATGTTTATATATAGTTTAGCCTGAGAGGCTCCATTTTATTTGAGTTTGTGACTAGCCAGTGCTAGTCATGAAATTGCCAGTTTATGAGTTGAGCACTTTTGAGCTGCCGCATGCAGTATATTTTTCTATGAAATTAAAATGGGAATGCATAAATATTTGTTATTAAATTATTTTTGTCCACTCACTCTAACGTTATTAAATGTCTTCCCCTAGGCCCTTTGTTTTAAAATGCCCAGTCTGCAGAGTTCGGATTGGATCTAGTAGGAGACGAGGCATAGTCACCCGTATTTCTACCACCTTTCACCAGTAGGTTACCTGTTTAACTTACCTGTGTTTTCATACTTCCGCTAGTGTCTAGTAGCTCTGAATACTTGGGTTTAATGTATATATTTTTGGTTGTGGGTAAAGGCATGTTGATATTTTAGAATATTTGACGGAGGATGTATATTATTTTAGTTGATGTTTATTATCTTATTGGTGGTGATTGTATTTGGGGAGCACGAAGGCTTAGAAGTTAAGGGTGGATTGAGAATTTTAGGAGTGTTTGCAGGTTTTTGATTTGGAAGGGTCGTCTATTTCCAAGGGAGGTTGTACCGAATTTTGCGGTAAATCTTTCCTTGGAGGTGGTCCCCGCACGATTTACTCCGGGTTCAGGGTGAAATTCGGGGTGGGTCGTGTTAGTTGGTATCAGAGCTTTAGGTTTCCTTTTCCTGCTTCCTTGTCACTATCATATTTGCCTAAGTAGCACGTAGTGTCTATAGAGTGATGATCCGACCGCGGCGGATTCATTGGCATTTTATGCTTTTGATGCTATGTGTTATTGGGTATGTGTGATAGTTGAGTTAGTCTTGTTTATGGACTGCTAAATATTTTCTTCCTCAGGTACTATGCCTCCTACGTGCCCACGGCAAACCCGTGTGGCTACTTCGACCAATGCCGATGAGGGCCATGAGGTCAGGGGATTGGTTGATGATATTGGAAATTTGCTGAGGGATGTCATGTATTGAGCTCCACACCCTCATGCGGTGAAAATGAGAGAAGTTTATGAGGCTGGAGCCAGAGAGTTCAAGGGTGCCAAGGGACCCTTGTGCTCACAATTGGGTGGATAAGATGGAAAATACTTTGCGATCACTGAGTTACCAGAAGAAAAAAATGTGAAGATGGCAGTGACTTTTCTGGATGATTCAGCACATCACTGGTGGTCGCTTGACAGCAGGAATGTTGTGGATGCTCTGAGTATGTCGTGGTAGCAGTTTAAAACTCTCTTCTTGGGGCAGTATTTCAATCATGCCCACCGCAGCAGAATTCAGTCGGATTTCCTGCATATGACGAAGAGGGATAATGAGGGGATCATAGAGTTCCAGGAAAGATTCACTTTCCTGAGCTACCATGTGTCATATCTGGTTCCTGATGAGAAGACCAGGATTGAGATGTTCATTGGAGCACTTGGTGGAGTGTATGCAGACAAGATGACGGGGGTAATTTACCCGACTTTTATGGATGCAGTTGGTGCAGCCATGGCCATTGAGTCCAGGGGGACATATGGTGTTCGGCCTCGTGATTACAGTGGCCCCAATCAGGGTCCATCCAAGAAGGCTGCTTCATCATCCGCTTCTGGGTCTTCTGCTGGTAGTGGCAGTAGTGGGGATCGACCTCTGGTGCTCGGAAAAGGAATAGAGGACGTTTCAGGACGCCTTCTCGGAGTTATTTGGGTAGGCAGCAGTCTAGACGGTATGGTTCTAGTGGCAGTTTCCAGGGTGGGTCATCCGGTAGCCAGACTTATTCTTATGGGCAGCAGCAGTTTTCTAGGTGCTATGAGTGTGGTAGTTTGGATCACTTCAGGAGAGATTGCCCATTGTTGGCTCAGAGGACCACCCCCACCCTACTCAGTCAGTTGGTCAGTCTTCAGCTAGAGGTTCAAGTAGTAGTGCCCAGGGCAGTGCTTTGGTCAGAGGTGGCTCTCAGCGGGGCAGTGGTCAGCATTGACGTCCCATGACTCGCGCTAGATTGCATGCTATGACCAGCAGGAAGGACGTACTTCTCCAGATGTCATCATTGGTACGTTATTAATTTTTGGTCAGCCTGCATGTACTTTAATTGATCCTGGAGCCACGCATTCATTCATGTCTAGTAGATTTGCTCTCCATGTCAATGTGTCATCATCGTCTCTTCTAGGCGAGTGGCATGTATCTCTACCCTCCGGTGAAGTGATGAGAATTAATTGGGTGTTTAGTAGATGTGAAGTTTTAGTAGAAGGATTTAATTTCAAGGCCGATTTAATTCCTTTAGAGATAGTGGAGTTTGATGTGATCTTGGGGATGAACTTTTTGGAAGCATATAGAGCTTTGATAGATTGTTTTCAGAAAGTAATGGTGCTTCGAAGTCCAAGTGGATTTGAGGTTGTTTTTCAAGGGGAAAGAGATGTTATTTCGAGTTGCCTAATTTCCGCTGTTGTTGCAAGGAAATTATTAAATAAAGGATGTCAGGCGTATTTAGCTCATGTGGTAGATACAAGTATGGGAGTTTTGGGAGTAGAAGATATTCCTATAGTAAGGGAGTTTCCGGATGTTTTTCCTGAGGAGTTGTCTGGTTTGCCTCCTGCAAGGGAGATAGACTTCTCTATAGAATTACTTCCCGGAACTATGCATATCTCTCAGGCACCTTACAGAATGGCTCAAGCGGAGTTGAAAGAATTGAAGACTCAATTGCAGGAGTTGGTAGACAAGGGTTTTGTTCGGCCTAGCATGTCTCCATGGGGTGCTCTGGTATTGTTTGTTAAGAAGAAAGATGACACCATGAGACTATGCATTGACTATAGGAAGTTGAATCAGATCACAGTGAAGAATAAATATCCGTTGCCTCGGATCGATGATTTATTTGATCAATTGTGGGGTGCTTCTGTTTTCTCCAAGATTGACTTGAGATCTGGGTATCATCAATTACGGATCAGGGAGAGTGACATAGTCAAGACCGCCTTTCGATCACGTTATGGTCATTATGAATTTATGGTGATGCCATTTGGACTTACTAATGCACCTGCTGCTTTATGGATCTCATGAATAGGGTGTTTAGTCCATATCTTGATCGTTTCGTGATCGTATTCATAGATGATATTTTGGTTTACTCAAAAAGTGAGAAGGAGCATGCCAAACATCTAAGAATAATATTGCGGACTTTGAGGAATTCCCAATTATATGCTAAGTTAAGCAAGTGTGAGTTTTGGCTAGATAAAGTTGGGTTCTTAGGCCATATGGTTTCGGCAGAAGGAGTTAGTGTAGATTCCAAAAGGTGGAAGCAGTGTCAAATTGGAGAAGACCCACCACTGTGACTGAGATCCGTAGTTTCTTGGGATTAGCAGGTTATTATCGGCGCTTTGTGCAAGATTTTTCAAGGATTGCTGCTCCTCTTAGAAGGTTGACCAAGAAGAGTGTTAAATTTGAATGGTCAGATGAGTGTGAGCAAAGTTTTTAAGAATTGAAGAATCGTTTGATTAGTGCCCCTGTTTTGGCACTTCCGGATGATAGTGGGGAGTATGTGGTCTTTTGTGATGCTTCTGGACGTGGTCTAGATGGGGTATTGATGCAGCATGAACGAGTTATTGTCTATGCTTCTAGGCAATTAAAGCCGCACGAGGGGAATTATCCTACTCATGATTTGGAGCTTGCAGCGGTAGTTTTTGCTCTCAAGTTATGGAGACATTATCTTTATGGAGCCAAGTGTCAGATTTTTACCGATCACAAGAGTCTTCGGTATGTGTTCACTCAAAGAGAGCTAAACTTGAGACAGAGAAGGTGGATGGAGTTGATTAATGATTATGATTGCACTATCGAGTATCATCCTGGAAAAGCTAATTTGGTAGCTGATGCTCTTAGTCGAAATCCCTCCATATCTTTATCTTATATAAAGATGGTTCGAGTTCCACTTCTTTTTGAGTTGCGAGCTTCAAGGGTGGATTTATCGGTGGATGAAGAAGGTGCCTTAGTAGCTAGTTTTCATGTGAGGCCAGTTTTGGTTGATAGAGTACGGGAAGCACAGAATAATGATCCTTCCATAGTTCGATTGATAGAAAGAGCTTTGAGCGGAGCCGCAGCCGACCATTTTTCAGTTAAAATGGATGAGACTTTATTATTTAGAATCGGCTTTGTGTTCTAAAAAGAAATGAAGAGTTGAAGAGTGAGATTTTAGAGGAAGCTCATAGTTCCGCTTATGCAGCTCACCCGGGTAGCACAAAAATGTATCGGATTTTGAAAGATTATTATTGGTGGCCAAACATGAAGAGGGAAATTGCAGCTTTTGTGAGTAGATGTCTGATTTGCCAGCAAGTAAAAGCTGAAAGGCAGAAGCCTTCTGGATTGCTTAAGTCGTTGCCTATTCCAGTGTGGAAGTGGAACCACATCACCATGGATTTTGTTTTCAGTTTACCTCGTACCCGTGAAGGGCATGACGGTATTTGGGTGATTGTGGATAGACTCACCAAGTCTGCACATTTCTTGCCAGTGGGAAAGAGTATAAATTGGATAAATTGGCGGAACTTTATGTGAATAAAATGTGAGGCTTCATGGTGTGCCTGAATCAATAGTGTCAGATCGGGATCCTAGATTTGCTTCTAAATTATGGGGAGCTCTTCAAGTAGCTTTAGGTACCCGATTACATTTCAGCACTGTTTTTCATCCTCAGACTGATGGGCAGTCGGAGAGGACTATTCAGACTTTGGAGGATATATTGAGAGCTTGTGTCTTGCAGTTCAGAGGGAGTTGGGATAAGAACCTATCTTTGATGGAATTTGCATATAATAATAGCTATCATTCTAGCATTGGTATGGCTCCCTTTGAGGCGCTTTATGGGAAGCAGTGTCGTACACCTTATGTTGGAATGAAGTGGGGGAAAAGAGCCTTGTGGCCCAGAATTAATCCATGAGACAAATGAGAAGATTAAAGTGGTTAGAGATAGACTCAAGGCCGCTCAAAGTAGGCAGAAGAGTTATGCAGATGTCCGTAGGAAAGATCTTGAGTTTCAAGTGGGTGATTGGGTGTTCTTGAAATTATCTCCTTGAAAGGGGTTGTACGTTTCGGTAAGCGTGAGAAGCTTAGTCCGAGGTATTTGGCCCTTATGAGATTATAGAGCGAGTTGGCTCACTTGCTTATCGGTTAGCTTTCCCTCCAGAATTAGCCAGGATACATAATGTGTTTCATGTATCCATGCTTCGCAAGTATATTGCCGATCCCTCTCATGTGCTGCAAGAGCAGCCGATCATTTTGACGAGAGATTTGTCCTATGAAGAGGAACCGGTTCAGATTCTCGACCGAAAGGAGCAAGTGCTTAGGAACAAAACAATCCCACTTGTCAAGGTGTTTTGGAGAAGTCATCAAGTAGAAGAAGCTACTTGGGAATCAGAGGAGCAAATGATGCAGCATATCCCTATCTCTTCGAATGACAGGTATGTAAATTTCGAGGACGAAATTTTATAAGGAGGGGAGAATTGTCACATCCCAACCCTTAATTTTTACCTTATTTACCAGTTTGATTATAATAAGAATTTTTACCGTCTCCGGTATTGAGATATAGTTTAATTGGTCCCTAGAAGGGTTTTGAGGACGATTATTTTAGAGAAATTATTCGTCGGAGAAAATGTAACGACGGTAAAAATGGTAAATTTTACCCGGTAAAAAGGTAAGTTTTATTAAGGTATTATTTTTTGGGGGTGTTAATTTTTGGAATTGGGTTTATAAGGATGTTGGACCGGTTTTAGAGGCCCAAATATTTTTCTCCTTCTCTTTTCTCTCTTCCCCTTCCTCGAGCCCTCTCTCTCTCTCGTCTGTTGCCAGATTTCTTCTTGGTCGTCTGCCGCCGTCTGGCCATCCACCGCTGCCGCTCCAGCCCAGTTCGGAGCCTCGCCACCTCCTCTCCCTTCCCGGCCTAGTGCCCGAGCCTCTAACCCGCCGGAGAAGAGGAAAACCCGTCGGAAAGCTTTTCGCTGGAAATCCCACCTCCGGCCGCCATAGGTCGAAATCTTTGGCTCGTTTTGTAGCCCTCCTCCCGTGCAGCAACCCCCTAAAATGCTCACTCCCTCTTGAGCTAGGTAAGGAGAAATTCAAGGAGAAAATTCTAGGGATTTTAAGATGTTTTCGTTCGATTGACCTAGTTAGGCTTGGAATTGATGTTAGTGGGTTATGAAATTTGTTTGGGATGTTGAGAGGAAGATGCTGTCAAAAATTTCATAGCCATTGGAGGTCGCCGGAATCGGCCTCCGGCCGCCACCGGCGCCGCCGCTGTTTTGGAGATTTTTAAAGTTTTAATGTGTATTAATTAGAGGAATTAATGAAGTGAATTGTGGAATTTTCGGATGAGTTTTGAATAGGTTTGGAAATTTTCGAAGTTGGGTATTTTGGCGGTTAAATAATATAAAATCCGGCCGTAGGATTTAAGTCAATTTCTAGGAAATGTTGTATTTACGGCTGCCGAGTATGGTATTAAAGTTTGAGTCGTTTCGATTTAAGAATATCGAAGTTAGGTAATAATGAGCGTGGTCATGGCTCTCGGTTAATTTTGTCAGTTTAAATAAATATTAGATTTTTAGTGGGAAATTAATTATATATTTGGAACAGGACGTGAGGAGACCTGAACAGAAGAAGCCTCGGAGCGTCATCAGGCTGTTTGAACCTATATTTGGCACGAACCACATGGCAGACCAAATGGACGGGTCCATTAGTGACCGCGGCCATTAATGAGTAAATATCGTGACTCATCCGGTTATTAACAGAGATGATGACCGCGGCTATCGGTGTTTTGAGCCGCGGCCGTTGAGCCGCAGAGACCTTATATTGAGCCGCGGTCACCTTATGTTGAGCCGCGGTCACCTTATGTTGAGCCGCAGACGCCTTATGTTGAGCCGCGCTTATTTGAGCCGCGTCACCTTATGTTGAGCCGCGGTCACCCTATGTTGAGCCGCGGACATCTTATGTTGAGCCGCAGACATCTTATGTTGAGCCGCAGACGCCTTATGTTGAGCCGCGGTCACTTTATGTTGAGCCGCGAACATGATTATTGAGCCACATACACCTATTTAGTTGCGGCTATTCGTGAGTTGCAGCGGCCAGAAAGGAGAATAAATGTTATATCCTGTCAAACCCTTACGAGGTCGACTGATTGATATTTACAAGCTAAATTACGGTCAGAGATGGCGCCTTCAAGGGAGGCATCACCACAGTTACCAAAATGGCTGCAATCAGGTTGAATGAGTTTTATTGCGGGAATGACGTTACTACAATCTTAATCTCAAGATAGCGCTTTCAAGGGAGACGTCACTACAGTTACCAAACTTGTGGCAATCAGATTGAATGAGCTTTATTACAATTTAATCCATGATTTACCTGTAATCCATCCATGTGTTTAAAGCTAGGATTACGTTTTCTTTATTTTTACTTCACTATAAAAAGGACCTTAGGATTCTTTGTAGAGGTCCTCGACCAAACGCTCTACGCGATTACACATTTTTATCTCAATACAATTCAGCTTCTCAACATTACACATATCAATTCCGTGTTTACTTTATCGTTTTCGTTTACTGGTACTTATCTATCTTTGCCACGATTTACATTATCGTTCTTTACATACTTGCAATTTATCTTACTGTTCGTTACTTTTCTGCACTATCTTTCCTGCAATTTACATTCGTGTTCTTTACGTTATCTTTAATTTTCCTGCACTTTACATTCTTGCATTCACATCACTTGCACCATCACAACATTCACCTAGTCACACTACACAAGATCGGCTTACTAGCCGATCCGTGTTAAAGTCCTTGCATCCAAGGCAGAGAGAACCCTGCGCGCCGAGATTGATCCTTCCTCGGTCCACAGTCGACTGATCAGAAGTCAGGGCAGCGCATCTACATACATATCAGAACAAAACCTCGCTTGGCCCCTCGGCCGCGAGTTGGCACGCCATCGCACACGTCACCAAGCCAGAAGGACACGTGTAGCCCAAAGAAGCGGGGCCCATTGACACGTGGCCGGGACGATTTTTGAGCCAACACAAGCTTAGGCCTAATTTGTGAGTGGACCTTTGTTTTTTATTGAAAAGCATGCGAAGAATGATTTTGTTGATCATTTATTTATTCTGATGAGACTTATTCCTAATTTGTGAGTGGACCTTTGTTTTTAATTGAAAAACATGTGAGAATGATTTTGTTGATCATTTATTTATTCTGATGAGACTTATTGATTTCTCGGCTATTTGACAATTTTTCCTCCTTTGGAGAGATCCCGAAAATGAGATTTTCGGTGAATATATTTTGGATATTATGAGTATAGTATGTATATAAATGCTAGACGTGAGCGTTAGACGTCAGCGTTGTAGCCTTGTATGAATCTCTATTTTTCTAAATTGTTTCTAGGACTCTATAAGGAGTATGACGAGTGTAAATACATACGAATATATGTTTATATATAGTTTAGCCTGAGAGGCTCCATTTTATTTGAGTTTGTGACTAGCCAGTGCTAGTCGTGAAATTGCCAGTTTATGAGTTGAGCACTTTTGAGCTGCCGCATGCAGTATATTTTCTATGAAATTAAAATAGGATTGTATAAATAGTTTGTTATTAATTTATTTTTGTCCACTCACTCTAATGTTATTAAATGTCTTCTCCTGGGCCTTTCGTTTTAAAATGCCCAATCTGCAGAGTTCAGATTGGATCTAGTAGGAGACGAGGCATAATCACCCGTATTTTCACCACCTTTCACCAGTAGGTTACATGTTTAACCTACCTGTGTTTTCTTACTTCCGGTAGTGTCTAGTAGCTCTAAATACTTGGGTTTAATGTATATATTTTTAGTTATGGGTGAAGACATGTTGATATTTTAGAATATTTGACGGAGGATGTATATTATTTTAGTTGATGTTTATTATCTTGTTGGTGGTAATTGTATTTAGAGAGCACGAAAGCCTGAAGTTAAGGGTGGATTGAGAATTTAAGAGTGTTTGCAGGTTTTTGATTTGGAAGGGTCGTCCATTTCCAAGGGAGATTGTACCGAATTTTACAGTAAATCTTTCCTTGGAGGTGATCCCCACACGATTTACTCCGGGTTCATGGTGAAATTCAGGGTGGGTCGTGTTACTACAACCTTAACTGAATCTATTAAAACTGACCATGTCTTGTATAAATGGTACTGAATCAAGTATCAAACTAACGAGACAAACCTATGGGGTAGACTTGCATCGACCAAACATATAAAATTTACATATACCTTGTTAATTGAGAATATAAAGAAATGAAAGAAACTTTCCTCGCACAACTACATAAATATTCTTGACAACATATCATTGAACCAAACTTGAGCTTCTGTGTTGGATTAATGCCATACTCAAATTGGATGACCACCATCTGCAAATAGCTGCAATTACAACATTTCCACCCTATAAATAACTCAGATTAATTTAGAGTATTGTCAGAACATGTGTTCCTTAGCACATTCACATATATATGTAAGAAAATAAAGAGAAATGTATTGTGAACAAAGTTGAATAACAAGCTAAACTATAATTCCCCACATGTGTATATAAAAAAATTAATATGTATCTTTATTCATGAAATGGAACACAAATTACAGACACACCTACAACTACAACTTTAATGCAGATCAACTTTACTGACTTCATAAAATATCAACTTGATGAACAAGTTCATATAAAAACTCCCTACATGTTATGTATCACATACCTTAGTTCATAATACAAGATAATCCTCTCCTCTCTCTCCTTCCATCACTAAAATGCAAGTATAGTGTACAAAGTCCACATCTTTTCCTGCAAGCAGAAAAACACACTTTGGATAAATGGCCAGAAAACATACAATAAAATTTCTTTTGGGTAAGAACCTTAGAAGAAACAATTACATAGTAAAACCTGGTTCAAGTTCATAAATTAAGCATCTATCGGCATAGTTGACACATAGAAGGTAAAATCTGAAGCTAGACACGAGGTTATAGTGAACAATAATGTACTATGAATTAAGTTCCCAAGAAATGGGTAGTATCATATATAGTAATGGTAGTATCAGCCCACTTTTATGGATGATGCATATTCAATTACTGATTCACATTTACAAAAGAATATAAGCGTACCTTATTGAGTGAACGACATTTTTTGTCTCCTCATTCATACGGTCTTGCAGCTTTCTGTTTCAGAATGAACACCCTACAAAAAACTGCATATGACCAGTCAGTTAAGATCTTAAGACGTTCAAATAGATTGATATGAATCAAGGACAATTGTATACAAATTAAGAACTGATAAGGAGGGAAGATAAATATGTAGGTGAAGTTTACCTCCTTCAACACCAGGGCATCAAACTATTCTTTTGTCATAGTAAGACTTGACTATAGGAGGCGCTTCATATAACACAAACAACATACTAGCCTTAATACACAATAATGGAAGCCCTAAACATAATTTATACATGTTCTAAACCATGTAAACATGCTTCAACTTTACCAGTTGGAATTGACACATAAGAGGTGCACAATACGCATATTCTTTTGTCTATTCATTCGATAGAGAGCACTTAACCATGTTAACCACAAAATTCATATGGTAAGAGGAGTCTGACAACTATTATCTCTTTTTTCATTCATTCACTCGAAGATCAAAATATAAATAAAAAACACCTTCCCCTCAATAGTTATTTGAAATCTGCAATTAGGAATCAAAAGACTCTTCTTTAAAGTCTAAAAGTATGAATGTAAAAGCCCACTTCTACGACAACAAATGCCAAAGTCATCTATATAATTTATGAATAATGAAGCAAGAACATGAAACAAAAAAAATTAAGTCTTCAAAGTACCTTAGTACCAAAAGGACTAATTGGATTATTAATCTCAAGAATTTCCTCCCCTAAAAATTAAGTCTTCGGAGTACCTTAGTACCAAAAGCAGACATAAACTAACAATAATGTGAAGTTTGACTATCATATTCATCTCATCACCCAAAAACAGTGATGTAAGCTACTTAATATAACAGACCACAACTGGAAGAAGCTAGTTATGCAGTAATTCTCTATTTGGTGTAAAGAATATAAAACTCCAAAGAAACTGCATTTGATTGAAGAGTTCATAAAATTGATTTCCCATCAAGAATATACATAGTCACATTTAAGATTGATACAAAAGACATATCTACAAGTTAAATGTGCAGACATACTGACATACTGACAATTAAACATTAGTGTCTACATGAACTCCTTTTTTTCTTATTGATACATGAACTCCTTTTATACCACATCAAACTAATAATAATCAAGTTATTAGTAGAGTCCTTACTTAAACCTCATGAACATTACAAAGTATTCAAAGCAAATAAACATCTCAGAGAACTGAACTCACCAGGTAAACAACTTCTATCAAATAATTCTCGACATTGTCATTTCTGAAACAACAGTATCAAGAATAAGCACCCAAATTAACTATTATATAGTCAGCAGTTATAAAATTTCATCAAAAAAAAATTTTTCAATTAAATTATATCACCTTCCACCTTTCATTATCCTAAAGATCATGAAAATGTCCATTCTTTTTCTGTTCTTTTGACCAGTGTGATAAGCTTCATTCCAACCCAAAAAAATTAACCCAAAGTTCAAGTTCTGCAGTGGAGAAAGAAATCATGCAAGAGCCTCTAAAACCAAAATCAAGAAATTATGATGCACAAGAAAAGAAAAGCACAACATACCAAAGCAATTAAATATAACAACTTCATTACCGATGTAAAAACGAAGCAGATAGGGAGATACACTGACTTG
This sequence comes from Fragaria nilgerrensis, assembly GCA_010134655.1. NCBI lineage: Eukaryota > Viridiplantae > Streptophyta > Magnoliopsida > Rosales > Rosaceae > Fragaria > Fragaria nilgerrensis. The sequence continues at coordinate 5,741 of WPAB01000226.1, read as the reverse complement.
TTCCTCTTACCATTCATCAGGTTGGAGCACCAGTTAATTTTCACAGCCCATGGTGATCTGCAAAATTTTCAATCGATCAATCTTCATACTACGCTGAAAGATGATATCGGAAACCAATCAATGAAGCGAGATTGGGATTTAGGATTTTCATTACCTGCAGCGCCGACGAGGACACGGAGTTGGATTAGATCGGCGTATGGCCGAAACAGACAGAGTAATTTGGAGGCTTGTCAAGCTGCGGTAGCTGAGAGAGAGAGAGAGAGAGAGAGAGAGAGAGAGAGAGAGAGAGAGGAACCATAAACCAAATTGAATCTTAAAATCAGTTTATCTACACCTAAGATCCCCAAATACAAATACTGAGCCGAATGGCCGAGAAATAATCTTTACTGTAACCCTAGATTGTAGTACGTAATGAAATTGGGCTAGAGAACCTGCTATTGGTGAAGGATGGATCGCTCCAGAGAAACTGTTTTATGATTTTGGGAGGAAGAGGAAGTGGGAGAGAATCGGTATGAGTGGTTGGTGGAACAAGGAAGAGGAAGAAAAGAGATAAAACTTTTGGTTTCAATTTTTAGAACTGAAAATTAAAAGAGATAAGATGAGTGTAAGAGGTAGAGAACCGAATGGACACAGAGAAGTTGAAAAATTATTTTAATTACACATCTTATGGGACGATTATGTTGCTCTAGCAGATGTCAGCATTTTGCTTATAATTTAGAACGGATGTAAAATTTTTATCGCCATCTTCTTTTAAATTTTAAAACGGACGGTGAAAATATCCTACTTAATTTGTATATTATTATTTATGATAGATAAGGTCGTGGATGGGGATGGTTTGCGAAATCTGTGGTTAAATTGTCACTCTAGGGACGGACATCCGTGGTCAATTTGTGTGTAGGCGCATGGTAAGGGATTTTGGGGAAATTTAGGGACGGACATCTCATATTTGTCCCTTTTATGTCTATAAAGGTACGGACAACCTCGCCGTGTCTATTTGATCTGTGTCTATTGATCGATTTCCTAGTAGTGATTTTGGAGTTTACATGCATGATCTATGTTATGTATGAGCTTCAAATTATCTAGATACATGTTATTCGCTTACTGCATCATTTGTAGAAAGCTTTTGTAATGCAGCAAGAATTTCGCATGCATAAAAAATGTAGAGAACTAGAACTGGAGAAACAATATCGATCCTCGTGATAAAATAGAAGACGAGTCTGCAATTGTGAATAATATCCGCTTGAGACATTTACCTTATTGGTAGAAACTCTTGAACGAAACATGCATGAGCTTTCATAAGAGATGCATTAACTTGAGTACGTGATCAAATAACAGATGAAGAAGCCTAAGAAAAGATGGCTTGGGACATTTACCTCATATATTGATGGTCTCTTGAATGAAACATGCATGAGCTTTCAAAAAGAGTATACGATCGAACAACAATATATGAGGTTGTGCGACCTAATTTTTTGAGATTTCAAGTGAATAGCGTCTTCAATAATGAAATGATTCAAATTATAAGTGGCTTACTTGTTAATTTGTTATTAAGCTTTTAAAGAAATCACAGTTAGTTATATAAAGTTACGTACGTGTTGGTGTTTTAGCATATATATGCAGACAAATAAGACAATCTAATTGGTCCAGAAAAAAGAGGTCGTTTCTATTATATTTACATTGGAAATACTTTATTTCCTGTCAGATCTATCTCTAAATTTTTTGTTCCAAACGAATTCGTCTCAGATAATTGGTTCAAATAATATACGACTTCCATTGCCTCCCATCGCATGCACTACTCCAAGGAAAGAACAAACCCAAAGAAAGAGAAGGGAAAAATCCATGCCACCATCTGTTAGTTAGTTTACATCTGCTGGCATAAGCTAGCTTTACAGAAGCTTCAGTATCACCAGGTAAAGCCAGCTCTGCACATATAGATGTTTCGTGGCTGACGAGTGTGTTCTTTGGCTCTGTCCTCTCTAATCACGCTCTGTATTACGTGGATGACCACCTTCGGTCGTATATGCTCATCATCAAGACGGTGATCGATGCCTTCATCGTCCCCATTTTTAATCGATCTGTTTCATAAATTAGATGATACTAGATTAAAGATTAGTACAATCTTTTAGAAGGATTATATCTTCTAATCAATCACCGTTTTTTTTTTTAAAAAAACTCACACACACCCTACATATGTCGTGAGGTTTGAACCTATGACCTCAAAGTTGTCAGTTAAACACTTAACCAACCAATCACAGCTAACCGACTTAAAACGAGAAACAAGCTAGAATGGCGTTGGACATCAACAAACTTCTGCCACTTCCATAAGTACTTGGATTTCTTTTTACATTGCTAGGGAACAATGGATTAGTTGGGAATCCAAACATTTATCAACTAAAGTCATTCATTTATAAACAAAGATTATTGATTTTAGCTAGGTAGGTGTTTCAAGGTTTTCATCGCGATCGACACCTTTCATTCGAGAGAAGACTTGTAGGCGATAAGCAAAGAATAATGAGGATAACGATTGTTATCTCTTATTACATAATAATCTTATGTCTAGTGTATTTAATTTGTTTCACTAGGAAAAGAGGAACAAAAGTATGTTATCTCCCCTCCATACCTCACTATTGGGAAAATTTTATTTGGGAAAATTTTAATTTGGTCGGATGTTACTGCAACAAGTTCATTTGTTATGATATAGTTTGACCGATTGTCAATTTGTGTGTATTCACTCTAATTACATATTTAATAAGAAAGTGAACCGACTCTAAACACATTCTCGGCATTCAATTTTGCTTGTTTAAGTTTGATCATTTGAAAAGTTTTTATCTTTCATCTTCTGCTTTTCTCATCTAATAACTAGGATTTGGTAATTTTTGCAAATTATTCAATTTGAATTCAAGTTATAACTTATAAGGAAAATGTTTTTGCTTAGTTGTAATTTGTGGAGTAAAAGCACACAAATTACACATTGTGGTAAAGCTAAGTAAGAATGTACTAAAGTCGAAAATTACACACCCTTTTTGGATCCGATAAAATGAGGAATCAATCATCTATTTGATTTTTACATTAACTACCATACATAATTTAATCATCTACTGTCTATACATTAAGAACAATATCACATTCAAATTTCAAAGATACCACCTAGTCGAAACTCTCTCTGTTTTTTTTTTTTTACCAATCTTTTAAGGCCATCTTTTAAATCATTAAATGGCACACACGCTTTTGCAGACCCATGTGAGTCGCTTTCCAACCATTAAGCCCACGCACATACTCCAAATCATATAAAACTTCAAGTATCTTCTTCCTTCAATCCTTTCTTACCAAAACCAAAATGCAAAACAATCAAAAGCCTCTTTTCATGCTCCACCAATTCAATTTTGACTTCTGCTCCAGAATTATGCATAGTTTATAAGCAAAGATTTCACTTTCCATTGTTCTTCTCTAATCTGTGGCTCTACCAGTTCTGGGTGGTTGAACTCTTAAGGTAAGTTTTTCTTTTGCGCCGATTTTTCACTAACTCCCTGATTTTTCTCCTAGCGTGTGTTTCAGGCAAACTTCCATTAGGATTTTAGTGTGAAATTCCCAAAAATAATAGTACTTGATTATAGTTTTTGTAAATTTCTAGGAATATAAATTTGATTACCTTTTCTTGTGGGCTTTGGTTTACAGTGACAACTGACAAGTGAGAGAATCTATAGCTATGAGGCTATGGTCAGTCCAAAGTTAGTTGTTGTGGGGATGCAAAATTTCAGGGCAAGATGACATCTTGAGTGGATTAGGGATTGGCTTGAGCTTGGTGTTTGGGTGCCTCCTCTTGGCTCTTGTGGCAGAGCTTTACTACTTGCTATGGTGGAAGAAGAGAATCACAAACAGAGAGATTGAAGATGAGAATTACAGCAACCAGCCAAAGGTATCTTTCAATTCAGTTGCTTTCAGAAGCCCAGCTCTCTGCAAACCTTAAACAGTAACATCAATTCTGAGGAGAATGTGAGAAACCCAGATGCCAATTCTGGTGAGCCAGATTTGGAACTGGGTTCCAGCAAAGATTTGTTGTTGAAGGCCAATTATGGTGAAGACAGTGTGGAATCAGAGCTCAAGAGACTGCACAATCTGGCTGGCCCACCAAGGTTTCTCTTCACAATAAAAGAGGAAGAGAAGGAGGATTTGGAATCTGAAGATGCAAAATCTAGAAGAGGTTCCAGAACAAGGAGTTTGAGTGATCTGATTTTGGCTGTGGATAACCCATTTCTCAATTCCCTTTTGCCTTGTTCACCATTGAAGTCTTCACCTTTGAACCCTCTAGACTCTTACAAGCACCATGGATTCAACCCTCTCTTTGAATCCTCAACAGAAGCTGAGATGAACAATCTGAGATCTTCACCACCTCCAAAGTTTAAGTTTTTAAGGGATGCAGAGGAGAAGTTGCTGAAGAGATTGATGGAAGAAAGCAGAGAAAAGGGCATCTAGAAATTCTGGGCCTGCTCAAAATCAAGACTTTGGGGTAAAAAGCTACATCTTTTTCGACATTGGGGACAGAAGAAAGAGATGGGTCTTTTATAAGACTCATTGTTGGTAAGAACAAGGAGGTCAGAGAGAGCTTCATAGTGGTACTCTGCCACAGTTTCCTTCAAGCTCCTCCAAGGTACTCCCACTGGCTTCATCTCCTCTAGGCCCTTGTGAATTGAATCCCCATTAATTTACTCAGAGATCTTTGTCAATTCTATTCATCTGTTAATTAGTTTTCCAAGATGGTTAATTCTGTGTTAATTGAAGGTTTTTGATTTCTTCTTTTTTCTGTTGTTACTATTTTTACTCCAGCTGTTTGGTAGGGTAACCATTAATCCATCTGAAACAGTTTTTTTGCTGGAACTTCATCAAGAATTTTAGACAGAACTGACATTATTCTGCTGAGTGAATTAAGGTGTTTGTTAGTTCAAGTGGGAAACTTGTGGGGTAATCAATTTGTACATTATTCCATTGTGTACTGGGGTTCGTTAAATCATCATTCATTATCATGAGTGTACCCTCATTCCTTTAAGGAGGAAATGATAGTGCTTCATCACCTTTTGATTCTTCCTTAGGTTCTTTATACAATAGAAGTATAAAGTTACAAATTCGAATATAGGTACCAATCACCTGATATTCTTATATACAAGGGGGGCCAAGCACTCGGAGGTTATTGCAAGTTTGATCATGTTAGGTTTGCTTTTACAGAGTGCAGCAGTCAAATTCATCTTAAGCCATTTTGTCAAAAGCGGACAACGGATGCTAATGACTTTAGCACAATATGGTGCACAGCTATCTGCAATTTGAATTGATCCGCAAGGAAAATTGGATAGTGGAATCATATCCCTTTCAACTACAGGTTGGAAAACAACACACACACACACACACTAGTATTAGCTTAGTTGACAAGCTGATTCAAGAATTTTCTTTTGATGGGATCGCATGCCTCTAACATGCATCCTTCACTTGCTGCGTACTTGTTCATCCCGGCATCTTCACTTCACGAAGCATCTTGAGCACAACCTCATGAAGACTAGCAAAGCACAAGACTAATGCGTTGTTGAATGAGTTAGCTTATTAGCATAATGTTGAGTGAGAGAGTTTGCCCTGCGATGGATTGATATAGATGCAAGAAGGGAATAGTATAGTACACAACTACACATCAATGAAGTGAAAAGTAGTTCACAACTTCACAATATGAAATCTTGAAGTCAGAGGATCTGAAGCTTAAA
>WPAB01000012.1:0-30993 GCA_010134655.1 Fragaria nilgerrensis | reverse complement strand
TTAAGTTTGAATTATAATAATAAATTGAAGTCAGCTACCATAAACGGTGTATATATGAGAAAAAACCTAGGGGTGACTAAAAACCAAACCTAAAAGCCCAAGGATTGAATTAAAACAGATCCGAAACAATAGGAAACATAAAAATCCCGAAAAAAACTAATAAAACGTGATTTGAGATCAAAAACAAACTCGGATGGCCGAAAAAGCCATACATCGTGGCACAACAACGAGCACTTGTTCGTTGGGCCGTTCCGCTTCCAGAAAGGTATAATAATAGTCATTCAGACACCAAACACCAAATCTACAGCAAAACGAGTTTGGACACTTCAACGATCGATGTCCTCGATTTTTCTGTATGTCATCCGTCCTGCATCACTCTCTCTCTCTTCTTGACGATAACTCACAATGCCTCATTGACGCCGACACCGTGGTTCACGGCCTCCCTTCTCCGCTGCTGATCCCAGTTGGAATCAACAACGCCGACGTCGCCGCCACATGCTTGTGTCCTCTCTCTCTTCTCACTTTCAGTTTTTGTTGAATCAATGAGGCGGTGAGCGTCGCCGGAGTCATGGGAGAGCATCGTCGATGTCATAGAAACTGAGGCCGTAGCTTCAGTGCTCGCGATCGAGGCTCGAAGAATTGATCGAATTGAGACGAAGTAATCGAAGAGTTTGCAGAAGTTGTCAAGGAATTTGCAGAACTTGGAGCGCTTTAGGAGGTCTAGATGTACAATTTAGATTTTCAGTCAAGTCTTGTTCGTTTTGTTGCCAAGGTTTAGATCTGAGAGTTTTTAATTTAATTATGTCATTTCTGGTGGTAAGTGATATGGATTTTTGTGAGGAAGTGGGTAGGCTTTGGAGTATGGTGAAAGTACAAAGCTACGTGTGTGATTAGATTGAGCTTAATTAGGACTGGCTGATTGTTGTGTGTACTTAGGTGACCTCTGTAGCAGTAGTGGTGTATTTGTAAGGGCATCTCCGACCATCCTTTTATACCATACTCGTAGCTATATTTTGAGTCACTCAAACCCATTATTATTCAAACATATATTCATCTCCAACCATTATATCAAAAACCCTATTCATACCCAAATTTTAATCATTTATATAATTTGGGTATGAGTATGGGTTTTATTTTTCCAATTGAATTATCTGGACCGCGCATTTTGAATGGAATCAAATCTGGGCCGCTCTTTTTGACCGTTGGAGGACAGCAGCTGAGCTCACGTGAGACGCCCGCACCAGTCAGCTCTCTTCCACGCGTGCGTCGAGCGTCGGCCGTTCCGTCTGTTTTTTTGTCGTCTAGCGAGAGTGTTTCACAGCGCCAATAGGACGCGCGTTGCTGCTGCCTCTGCCGACCCTTCACGTGCGCTGCTGCCGTCTGGGTCCCACGCAAGTGGGAAAGGGTTTCCTCCCGGATGTCGACCCATTTTGGGTTGTGGGTTTAGTAGGACCCATAATTGGGTATGGGTTTTGATTGTTGGAGATGAATTTTTATGGGTTTTGGGTATAGGTACGGGTATAACAGTATTTAGAGATGCCCTAAGAGTGGGGTTGTTACTGGGCAAATACTCTTCGTCATTGATGCACGTGTAAGCCAAAACTCGCCGTTGAAGTTGCTTGTTATTCGGAAACTTACCGATTGGGTCCCTGGTCTAGTGGTCAGGACATGGACTCTGAATCCAGTAACCCGAGTTCAAATCTCGGTGGGACCTTTCTTCTTTCTTTTTTCTTATTCTTGACTTTCGCAGCCATGCATATCCAGATTATCTTCTCTAGATGATCGAAAAATATCCGGTGAATGATGCATAGTTTTTCTGATGGTGATGAAAGAAAAACTTAAATTTTATTCAAACATATTCCATAACAACACGTTAAGCAACCATTAGCGATCAAATAGTCCCATTGAATCATCGAGTGCAAGGAAACGATGAGGGGTAGCATCACGTACAGATCATGCTTTTCTCCTACAAGATACCCAAAAGTCTCGGACATGTCAAGTCCTCCGTTTGATCCCATTTCCCAGCTCCCAATCAAAATGATAGAGCAACTGAGATAGAGCAACATGAATCATTGGAACTCAAATGAAATCCCCGGGCATATTCTTCTCCCTGTCCCAAAAGGAATGAACTCAAGGTCGAAACCCTTGAAGTCTACATTGACTCAGAACCATGCTGCATGAACCTCTCTGGCTTAAACGACTCCGCATCAACCCAACTCTCCGGAACTCTTCCTAGAGCCCATAAGTTGGTGATCACTTTGGTTTTCTTTGGGAATTCGTATCCTCCGATTTCGGATCTTTCACTCGACTCTCTAGCGGCAATGGGGCTGGAGGGTGCAACCTCAGAGTTTCTTTCACAATGCTTTCAAGTAATCCAGGTTTTGAACGTCTGTTTCTTCAACTTTCGGCTTCCATTGAGGAGTTTCCGTAGCTCGGCTTGGGCCTTGTTCATGGCTCTAGGGTTTCTCAGCAACTCGACATTGCCCATTCGATGGCAGTAGCTGCATGTAGTCTCACTACCTGCAGTGAATACGTCCTGATCACCAAAAACTAATTAAATGGATGGGCTTTAAACTGACCAAAGGGTAAACATTCATTCATACACTATAAAGGACAAGAATACAGACTCATGTGAGCTTTAACTGAGGAAAAAAAGAAAGACTCTGCCAAGACTTGTTCAAAGCATTTGATCGATACGCAACTATATATGCAAGTGCTGCAACTCCTGCAAGTACGTGATATAAACTTACCATAATTACATCTTTGATCTGATCGGTTGTTAAATCAAGCTCCTTGGACTCCTGAAGTTTGAGAAGTACATCAACAAAATCTTCCTCATTGCCTTGAGTTTTGATCTTATGATCGTTGATGATGCTGTCAAAAATGTTTCGAGCTTGTTTTTCATCTTCATTGCAGGTATAGTTCCAGTGATGAAACCAAGAGATCTGATGAAGGAAACAAGTCAGGTAGGTCAAACCCTCCGGCAAGTTTTACTCCTTCTTGAAGCAATGATATCTTTGCACTTTTTCCAAACGCTGCCCTTGATACTATCCCATTTGTCAAGCTGAAAATCTTCTCACTGAAATTGATAGGAGTAAGTCCCTTTGATGATGAGGAAATGGACTCGATGAGATTCGATACCTCTTCTTCTCTTATCGATCCGAAAGACTGCACACGCTTAGTGTTGAGGAGTTTGAGGATACAAAACCTTGCGTATCTCTCTCCAGTAATCACCATAAGGTGCAAACACATGCTGCCTTGAGCAAAGGACATGACTTCAACAGCCAAAACCTAGGCCTCTGAGCAAAAGTGAGCTCATGGTCTTCAACACCTCTTCTGCCGCTTTGGGGGAAGATATCACAACAGCCTGCAATTGACCCAGTTTGAGGTGCATAATAGGTCCATGCTTCAAGGCCAAGTCTCTCAATGCATGATGTGGTACTGGATTCCCAGCAGCCAACTGATGCAAGTTTCTATAATAGGCAGCTTCCATGGCCCTGGTGGAGACTTTGGATTAGAGCCTGACCTGGCCTTGGATTTCTTCCACAAATAACCAGGATTAAGAGAGCAGTGAAGAGAGGGAAGTAGGGTAATTGGAGCATTAGTAGGGACATTGAGAAGCCAAGTATCAACTTAAGGTGGAGTATATTGAATGCGTTATAACTCTGGCATGGAATCGATCACTCTATATTGAAATATTTCAACAGTTAAAGTAGGGAGCCCCTTCTGATAGGACCGCATAGTTGCGGACCACTTATGGACTTTTAAAAAACCAGCCATGAACGGTGCAGATCTTCTCCTTCTCTCTCTCTCCCTCTCTCGTAATGGTCCGCAACTATGCGGTCCGCAGCAGAAGGGGGCTCCGTTAAAAGTGCATGTCAAACGATGGTGACTAAATGATTCTCTTAATCAGGATTTCTATAATTGTTTCGACAAATCTCTCAATGTTATCAAACATATGACTAAGTAGTTCATGAACCAATGAGGACCATGTTATTGCATGGAGTCAACTTCACGCAAACTGCACATGGAAACTAAAATAAACACCAAACCAGTACATGTGTTATGGTTTAAAATGTGCAGCACAATTACGTCCAATATTTGATTTGTAAGAATAGTGTAGTACGATCAGCTGGGTGGGGAATACGTATCAGAGTTGTGTTTTGTTTGTAGTTTTTTTGATTTACTTTCGTCATAAAAATAAAAAATAAATAAAATAAATAAATGGTTAGTAGAACATTTTTGACTAGATGACATCTCATCTCCTCAGATGCACACACCACACCTGAAATTAAAAGTAGCTCCTAACTGGAGAAGGTTGTTAGTAGAACACTGTTTTCTGGCGATGGATGAAATTTAAATTTCATTCAACAACCATCTAGTCTTCGAAGTTCGAACAGGTTCGTTTAAAAGATTCGGGATTATAAATTGATTGCTAGTGTAACTGATTAAACTGATCTTGCCCACAAGTTACATATTGATCAGCAGAATGGAAAATGATGGACAGCAAAACTCATGAGCCCCAAGGCCTTTTTCAGTCTGGTATTACTGCAACAAACAACCATTAGTCGATTACATAGAAATCGGAGGGGCCAGAACGACCTATCATCTGCTATATTGAAAGCATCCCAATCTATTACTTTGGGTTAAATAAAGGTGACACCCTCCTTCGAACAATCTCCTGAATCTGCTCTGATGACAATACTGACGCAGCATCCTCAAAGTTGCCAATTTCCATCTGCTGGCGCAACTGTAAGTACCAAAGCCACAACAATCTATTACCCAAAAGGTATAGTAGGACAGATCATTTGCAAGAATCGGTTAAAAAGTGGATATTCGCACAGCAATAGAAGTTATAGAACATCAATGGTGCCAACTGATATACATTAGTAAAGAAGTTTCATATAATGGGGGCTTCTTCTTTAAAAACCATAGACAAAAGAGGCATCTGAATTTCAAGTCCATTTAATTTTTTCCATAATCATTAATCATACCAATCTTCCTGTGATCCAAGATCCACCTTTCTAATCCAAAGTAAGGCAAATGACATACGGTTGCATACCTTCTCAAGGATTGCAGACTGATCATCCAGAGGATATTGCGCATGTGCTTAGCATCCAGTTGCTGAAAAAGAATTACTTCTGGTTCTTTAGAAACATAAACCTTTAAATTACAGTTATCAACTGTGATCAGATATTACCTGTTCATGTATTTTCTCTTGAATCTGCATCCTTTCAGCAAATCATTTGCTCCAAGCTCAGCTTCATCACAGGCAACTCTTCCTGTCAAAGCAACATTTCTAAGGAAGATTTGTGCCTTCATATGTTAACCTAATATGATTCTGTGGAAACCATGTTTATATCGAAGGAGTCCCCCTCCACTTTGCTGAAAAAATTCTTCTTCCCCAAATCTTGCTTTTTAGGCCTAACATAGACTGCATACCCTCAGAACCAGAGCCAAGACTTACTAGCCTTGAGCATCCTTACACCAGCTAAAATATCTATATATAAAAGAAATACACAACTCCAAAAAAATAAAAAAATAAAAATAACACCTTAAAGTCTTATACAGTGCCCCCCCACCGCCAAAACAAAATGACACTTGGAGCCAAACAAAACTTAATTTTCCTTGAGAATGAACAAGATGTTCCATGTAATTGGTAAAACAAATGGAAATAAGACAAAAATACAAATTCACAAGTTTAACTTCGAAATATAATTTGCTTGTCCACATTCATTCTAGGTGGATGGTCAAGTAATTGAAGAACAAAGACTTTTACGCTTATTGGGTAACTTCACAAGTTCACATAAAGGCAGACAAGTGGATTACCTTTCAATAAACTTATAGAAGCGAATCATCAAATCCTGATCATTCTCGTACTTCAAATTCACCTTTCCAGGCATGATATGCCAAACCTGGATCTGTAGTAAAAGGAAACAATTTGAAGTCAGTTTGTACTGTGATGTGTGGTATAAGTTTCGTAGTCACAGATACGCATCATGATTGTGAAAAGCAAGATTGCCAAGTAACTTATTTCCAATCACCACATTAGCATCAAGATATAGAACACATTGAACATGTAAATGCAGTATGATATATACTTTTGTTGGCACAAGTACCTGCTGTCATCGTTTTGATAGAATAGAATGTACAACAGTCAGAATATGAATTATATTTAACAATTTTTCTTTTGAAAATTATATTTAGCATTTGAAGAATGAACTTACCAATACACATTTCCACAAATATCTCTTCTTGGATGGCAGTGGTCACAGCTACAGCTTCCTGCATATTGTAAACTATACATATCAGAACTAAATGGAACAAATGGATGAAGTACTTAATAAGTACATTCAACTAGGAAAAGTAAAACATCATTTCATATATCCAAACAGCATAGTGTCTTATAAGCTCTGCTCATTATTTGTAATTATGTTCCAGGTCATCAATTCGTATGTGAATCCAGAAATCCATTAGTACTACCCTCCAGTCATGCTAGTCTTGCTAGTTGTTTACGTCAGGGAATAAACCTGTCATTGGTCTCTAATTGGTACCGATGTCATAAGTTAAATGACGGAGTACATGGTATTGAGTCACACATGTCAAAATACTGAAATACTGGTAACAAACTCAGAGACTACATATCATAACACCCACTAGGGCACTATTAACGAATCTGAAATGTATTTGTCTCAAGTAAATTGCAGAAGGCAGCATAGTAATTAGTAAAGACTAAAGAAACCAGTTCAGGTAAACAAGCAGTAAACTCATAGAGTAAAGCTGTGTAATGACAGAGAGCACAGAATTTACAATAGAAGGGCAAACTAACCCACCCTGTTTATCCTCAACCCCATCTGCAATTCTTTTCTTCACTCTGCAAATTAAAAATGATTAAACCCAAACCCACCACATCCCTCCACTCCACAAACACGAACCCGAAAATGGGAGCACAAAGATAAACCAATATCTTAAAATACAGAAAGAAATCAAGACAGAGCGAGAAATGGGAAATGGTACCAGGCTGAGAGGTAAGGAATGCGAATCGATCAAAGAGATGGAGCAATTGCTCCCTTGATAGCATTTCTGAGCTCCAGTAGCCATCACACTCTATTTCAATATCCTCCAAGCTTTGGTTTCAAATATCAAAGGGTTTAGTTTAACCTATTTTCTTATGAGGTCCAAATTAAAAGCCACCCTCACATTATCTTTCCCCCTTTTACTTTTCAACAAAAGTGAAAGACTGAAAAATTATATATAGCCAAAAAGAAGGGAAAACTAGAACAAAGTATTAAACTTTTGCATTTATCATTATATCTAAAGACACAGAATAACAAATACAGAACATGTAAATCTATAATGAAAGAAATAAAGCCTATAATTCAGAAATCCTCATCCATCTTGAACACATGGTTGCCACATTTCCACTAATACTGTTCATAACTGAGGCCTTCTGTACTCCCCAACTCTCTTCTCAAAGAAATTGGTCTTCCCCTGAAGACTAATCAGCTCCATCCAATCAAATGGGTTTGCACATCATACAGTTTCCCATATCCCAACGCACCCAGCAGCCTATCAGCGACGAACTCGATGTACGGCCCATCAGATCACCGTTCATCCCGACTAAGGCGCACGGTAACGCGTCGCAGACGAACTCCCTCTCTATGTCAACCGCGTTCCGCACGATGACTTCACGCGCTCCTCGGTGAGCTTCATCCGGAGGAGGGAGTAGAGAAGGCACGCGAAGTCGCAGTGGAGGCCTTCATCTCGCGAGATCAACTCGTTCGAGAACGTCAGACCCGGCATCAACCCGCGCTTTTTTAGCCAAAATATCGCGCAGAAGCTTCCCGAGAAGAAGATCCCTTCCACGCAGGCGAAGGCCACGATTCGCTCCGCGAAAGTCTCGGAGCCGTCGATCCATTTCAGGGCCCACTGCGCCTTTTTCGCGACGCAAGGATGGTGTCGACGGCCCGGAAGAGACGGGACTTCTCGTCCGAGTCTTTGATGTAGGTCTCGAGGAGGCTGTACATCTCGGAGTGGATGTTCTCAATCGCGATCTGAAGCCGTAGAAGGCACGCGCCTCCGAGACCTGGACCTCCTTCATGAACCTTCCGGCGAGATTCTCGAGGACGATGCCGTCGGAGGCGGCGAAGAAGGCGAGGACGTGAGTGATGAAGTGCTTCTCGCCGGGGGTTAGGGTTTCCCAGTGGCGCTGGTCTTGATCGAGATCGACCTCCTCGGCGGTCCAGAACGACGCCTCGGCCTTCTTGTACATCTCCCAGATCTCCGGGTACTGAATCGGGAACATGCAGAACCGGTCCGGGTTGGCCATCAGGAGCGGCTCTTCTGGAATCGCAGGCATTTGGGGAAGACGAAGATGAGATTTCAAATTAGGGTTGGGGAATTGTCTGTGATATGGAGGATGGAGAATTTGGGTGGATTTATAGAGGGCAGGGATTTGAATTCGAATTGGGATTTTTGGAGGAGCGGGTGATTTGAATTTTTTAATTCGGGAAGCTTGCGCGAGAATGAAGGGTATTTTGGGGAATTCGTACGCGCGGAACCCGATTTGTGAGGTCTGAGATTGCGGGTAGAGGATGAGGATGGTGATTTTTTGGAGGGTATAAACTGTCCGATTGCGCCGCTGGCGTGTTGAGAAGAGGTTAGGTGGAGGGTGTTTCGGTGATTTTGATTAAGCTTGCGAGGGAAGCTTGTGGGTTTTTGAAGTTAGTGGTGGTGGCGGGAATTGTTTTGCGCGAGTTTTTGGTGCGGTGGAATTTAAAACGGTTTGGCTCGTAAAGCTAGGCGGAATTGAATTTAATGGTTGTTTTGGTCCCGATTGTTTACCATGTATGGTCCATATCAAAGTGAATGGTGGCGACAAATAATACATTGTTGTTTCCTAAAGTAAGCATGGTATAAAACCTGGTTGGCACTATGCGGCTGGTTAATTACATGGTTGTGTGTGTTGGAATCATGTGCTAATGAGGTGGTAAGTGTTGGGGAAACACGTGTGGATTGTGCGCACACACTTGGACACAGACTCGAGCATGCCCCTAGTGTCAAGGGACGCATCAGCCCGTGAGGAGCACACACGTTTTGTTTGTTTATGTATGTTGGGCAAAAGGATCAAGATTCTTTGTTTTAGTTTAAGTGTTTGGATTTGTTTAGATGTCTTTAACTATCATCATATAAGTAAGGATGACATGGTGGTCTTAGATTGTACTCAATCTAGTGGTTAGAAGTCATCCAAGTAAATTGAAGCAACATAAATTCAAGTAAAGAAGCCAAATTTGGGCAAAATCCTTTATGGGCCTTGCGGCTGAGCCCATAATCTATCCCAGTTTTATTGGATTAATGTAGAAAGAATGAAGTCCATTTGGAGGAAGATATCCTCATGCGGCCCAAGGTTAAAACTTGTAAATAATGTGAAATACTTTTGTAGTAAACTATATATTAGTACTAACCAAATTTCAGTTTACAAATACATTATTTACACATTATCTTATACATTTTATGACAAAAATTAACAAATTAGGACAAACTAATGTCCACATGTCATCTGTCACTACATATTTTACCAAACTACCCTTCACTACATATTTTACTGCTAATATGGACGTGCTACTGTCGCGTCGACGAGAGACATGTTACTGCTGTGTCGACATGAGACGTGTTACTGTGTGTCGACATGAACGTGCTACTGTCATGTCGACCGAGACGTGCAACTGCCGTGTCGACGGAGATGTGCAACTGTTGTGTCGACGAGAGACGTGTTACTGCCGTGTCGACGAGAGACGTGCTACTGCGTGTAAGAAGGTGCTACTACTGTGTCGACGAGAGACGTGTACTGCCGTATCGACATGAGACGTGCTACTGTTGTGTCGACTAGAGACGTGCTACTGCCGTGTATGAAGGTGCTACTACCGTGTCGACCGAAGACGTATTACTGTCGTGTCGACCGCAAACGTGTTTTTGTCGTGTCGACGAGATACGTGCTACTGTCTTGTCGACCGGAGACGTGCTACTGTCGTGTGGACGAGAGACATGCTACTGCCGTATAGGAAGGTGCTACTACCGTGTCGACGAGAGACGTGATATTGCCGTGTCAACTAGAGACGTGCTACTGTCGTGTCGATGAAAGACGTGCTACTGCCGTGTCATTTTGCGTAAATTTATTTGAAAAGGGGGTATTTTAGTCATTTTCCCATGAAACTCTAGATCATATCTGGTACTATTAGTTTTGGCCTGGGCTTATGTCCAAATTTGTACATAAAATATTGAAAGTGTGATTTTTGTGTTTTTAAATTTAGTCAAGTGCTATTATATAATTTTCTCATAATTTTGAGTGTTGAAAAGTTCACACGTCCAATAATTTTTTATTTTTTTTAGTGGAATTCACACGTCCAATAATGGGTTGAAGATGCTGTTAATATGTTTATTTGTGAAATAATGTGATCAATTCAACCATATTTGCGTTGTTAAGGAATCCGCACTTGTTATTTCGCTCATCTTCTCTAATTCGTACGTCAGAATTTCGATGAGATTAAGCCATTCATTCAAATGTGAACCGGCTGCAAACACGCTTCTCAAGTATGAGACTTAAGTGATATGCTCATCAACTTGCAACCAAAATGTTATAACAAATGGAACAAATATTATCAAGCCCTTTTACGGCTCGAAGTAAAGCCACGAGGCCAAAAGGCCCAAAACAATGGAAAGAACTCGCAAGTAAAGACGTTGTATCAAAGAAAACAGTAGACAAATGACAGCAGGTTACTTCCCAATACGACACTAGGTACGCAAGAGCAGCGGAAGCAAAACCGCTGAGGAAACTGAGCCAAAAATTGATCTGAAGAAACTGAGGATTGGCAAAGGCAAGTTTTTCAGGGAATACAGATTTTGAGGAAGCTAGTACCCAGATATGGTCCTAAACCTGAGCTTCTCACGCTCCCACTTCTAGGATAGAACAATAGTATGATAGGGCATTTTGGTCAAGTTTGTGCGCCTGCACATAATCATATATCCCCTGAATCATCAATCATATCAGTTCTATGTTCTAACTTGTTATAGCTCCTGTCCAATTCACTTCAAGTTTCTATTGTAAAGTTGCTCATCTGATTACTGAGTATCGCAGACGTTTTTCAGAGTAATTGATAGAAGATTCTCATATCAGTAAAGAAAATTTGCAGAAAACATTCACACAATCGAAAACAGAAAGACGATTGACGTTTCAAAGGTGCCAAATTTCCTATTTCAAAGTTTTCAACAATACTATTTGAAGCAAAATCCATGAATCTAAAAAATCAATCCCAAAAAGCTATTCTGAGCCGAAAACATATGATCCGACATGCTTCTGAAATCAACTATCTAAATACAAACTTGTAAAAAGGACATTCCACGCTATTATGAGCCACAAACATACGATCCAAATCCACTTCCAAATGTGAAAGAAGAAAGAAAAAACACAGATATACAAACCTGTAACAAAACTTAGGAGCTAAGCTAATGTTATAATGCGCAGCTAACTCTTACAGGTGGGGGTAGACCGGAAGACCTCCTGATGAACCTCACTCATCAACTAAAATCAAACCAAAAGCCTGTTTGCACTGACCATTAGCTGGTACAGTTCATCTATCTATTTAAAAATCCGGAAGGAGAGACATGAGAGCACCAGGCGGTAAAACTAGTAGCGCTAGGACTGCAACTGTAGTCCCTGTACTCAGTTCTGCATCATCTGGCCCTGTTGTACTACAAATGACAGCAGGTTCCTCTATTCCGGAGACTACACTAGGTAATCAGAGAGCGGCGGAAGCAAAGACAGGTAAAGGGACAGAAATTAGAGCGAAAACTGATCTGAAGAAACTGAGAGAATAGGCAAAGGGCAAGTTTTTCTGGGGATAAGGAAGCTACCAGCTATGGTCGTATACCCTAAGCTACTGAAGCTCCTAACACTAGTAACTTAGCAAGTGAGATAGGGCATTTTGCTAAAGATAGTACTCCTGCACATAATCCTATTTCTCCTGAATCATATCAGTTCTAACTCCTAATGCTCCTGGGGACAATCAGTTCAATTTACATATCAGTAAGACAATCTGCAGCAAGCATTCACATATTTGAAAATAGAGAGATGAATGACAAAGTCGAAAAATGTATTATATCCTTGATGACAAAGACGTTTCCTTCAACAAAAGCCATGAGCCTAAACAGTCAATCCCACAAGCCATTTTGAGGCAGAAGAAAAACAAAGAATGCGAGACATGGCTCCTGGAAACAAGTCTAGCGAAATCCAATATCAACAACCAATAGTTGATGCGAAAGAAAGACAGAATATACAAACTTCTGGATGTTTATACCTCAGTGACAGCCACCAAAAGCTTGAGGGTTCAGCAACACTGACCATCATCCAGTCCCAATTTCTATGCAAGATGTGTTCAAAGAAATCAACATTCTTAATGTTGCGCCTCTTGGCTGCACGTGCTTCCTCCTCCTCTTCTGTCCTGTCTCTGGTGAACTTTACGTTGTACCTTTGTTGAGGGAGACTTGAAGCGCGGATGCAGCTTGGTGCACTGAAGAGCTCTTCCGTATGAGAAACAAGGTTGAGGGGTCGGAATCTGATGATGGTCAGGCCATCCTTTAAGAGCAGCAAGCTGAGATGACCGTCTTGCCTTCCATGATACAAGCATAGGGGAACAAAGCAGACCGAATGTTGCAACGCATCAAGAAATATGGAGAACATGGCTAAACCGAAGCTTTTCCACCTGGGTCAAAGCCAATTCGCCATCCAACCCATGGCCGGTCCTTACTTCCTGAAGAAGATCATTTCTGGGTGGTAGCAGGCAGGTAAGGGCTTCAGTAGCTCTTCAGGCAGGTTAGAAATTTGAGGTTTTCTACCTGCCTGCTACCACCCAGAAATGATCTTCTTCAGAAGTAAGGACCGGCCATGGGTTGGATGGCGAATTGGCTTTGACCCAGGTGGAAAAGCTTCGGTTTAGCCATGTTCTCCATATTTCTTGATGCGTTGCAACATTCGGTCTGCTTTGTTCCCCTATGCTTGTATCATGGAAGGCAAGACGGTCATCTCAGCTTGCTGCTCTTAAAGGATGGCCTGACCATCATCAGATTCCGACCCCTCAACCTTGTTTCTCATACGGAAGAGCTCTTCAGTTGCTGTGGAGAGGGTTGAAACGCCGTGTTTTGCCCAGACTTCTCCCACGCTCCCCAACCATCATTTACTGCTTCTTCTGGCTCCCGGGCTCGGGCTCGGTTGTCGTTTTCACCGCGGTAAATTCGGGTGGAGAAGGAGTGCCCGGTTCTTGCCAGCATCACGATACGGAGATCTCCTTGGACGGTTTTAGCGAACCCAGACACCGTGTTCTCATAACGGAAACCATCATACCCGATCTCTTGCACAACGGTTTTTGTAGTGGAGTCCCAGATGAGAAAAGCAAATCTCGCCGTCTCTTCGAAGAACAGCGTTTCTCGGTGAAGGTGATCGGCTGTCCCTCACGTCGAAGCCTCCGTCATCTCTGACGCTTACAACCTTGGGCTCCGAACGGCGGTTCCTCTCCTGCACGTAGATGAATTGCTGCATCACCGGGAAAGATTGCGACTTCAAGATGGGGGAGAATTGGGTTTCGCCCGATGTGAAACGAATTGCGGGAATCAGGCAAAGAATTGGGGGAATCAGGCTAGGGTTCCGATCACGCCGAATTTGGGGATGCGAAGCGCGATCAGAATTGGGGGATTAGGGCTCCGATAAAGCAATTGGGGCATGCGGGGAAAATGGGATGCAGGCCAATTCGGACAAGAAAGAAAGTATTTGGGATTCTGGATTCTCAAGCTTCTTGAAAATGGTACAGAGCACCGAGGGTTTCGGAACAATGGGGTTGAAGTGACCGTTATGCTCTCTTCGTCGAGATAAGTACTCCTTTGAGTCCTTTCCAAAATTCAAAAACTGACCCCAAAATTTCGCCACTTGTCGCTATTTTGCTTTTGGTCTTTGGTCAAACTGATTTGGGCTTTTCTCTTCGTTATTTTTGCTTTTTTTTTTAGTAAAAAAAAAATCATTCGATAGAAATGCCCCACAAGCACCCAACGTTTATATTATTAAAGAATAAAATCACAGCGGCTTCAGAGAGAACACTTCATTCCACATACATTGTGTGCTAATACTATAACCTAGGTTTGTCGCTCTTTGCTTCATTTTTTTTAACAAAGAGAAGTATTAGTACAAGATAAGAGGGAGTGAGAAAAAACTACGGTTTATTTAGGGTTTATGGTGAGCTATGACTTGGTTGGTTAAGGTGTTTAACTGACAACTTTAAGGTAGGGGTGACACTACGAAACCGAAAACAAGAGATTTCCGATGACATCATTTGAATCTCGTATGCACTAATCCGATTGAGATTTTCAAGTTCTGTGAGTTGGAGAAGTACTTGAAAGTCATGATTTGACAATAAGAAAAGTTTGGTTCAGAAATAAGAATATTCAATTTTGGCCTAAAAATGCGTGTGCTATAGGAAAGGATTACCGATGAAATCAAGCGAATCTCGTATGCACTAATCCGATTGAGATTTTTGAGTTCTATCGGTTGTAGAAGTACTTAAATGTCATGATTTTCTAATAGCAATAGTTTGGTTAGGTAATAAGAACATTCAATTTTGGCCTAAAAATATGTGTCCTATCGCAAAAGATTTTCGATGAAATCAAGCGAATCTCGTATGCACAAATCTAAATAAGATTTTCGAGTTCCGTCAATTGGAGAAGTACTTAAAAGTCATGATTTGATAATAAGAAAATTTCGATAAAAAATAAGAACATTCATTTTTGGTCTAAAAATGCGTGTGCTTAAGGGATTTTTGATGAAATCAAGCGAATCACATATGAACTAATCCGATTGAGATTTTCGAGTTCCGTCGGTTGTAGAAGTACTTAAATGTCATGAATTCCTAATAGCAATAGTTTTGTTAAGAAATAAGAACATTCAATTTTGCCTAAAAATGCGTGTGCTATATTAAGAGATTTTCAATAAAATCAAGCGAATCTCGTATGCGCTAATCCGATTGAGATTTTCGAGTTCCATCAGTTGAAGAAGTACTTAAAAGTATGATTTGATAATAAGAAAAGTTTGGTTAAGAAATAAGAACATTCAATTTTGGCCTAAAATGCGTGTGCTATAGTAATGAGATTTTTGATGAAATCAAGCGAATCTCGTATGCACTAATCCGATTGAGATGTTCGAGTTCCATTGGTTGTAGAAGTACTTAAATGTCATGAATTCCTAATAGAAATAGTTTGGTTCAGAAATAAGAACATTCAATTTTGGCCTAAAAATGCGTGTGTTATAGCAATGATTTTTGATGAAATCAAGCGAATCTCGTATGCACTAATCCGATTGAGATTTTCGAGTTCCGTCAGTTAGAGAAGTACTTAAAAGTTATGATTTGAGAATAAGAAAAGTTTGGTTCATAAATAAGAACATTCATTTTGGCCTAAAAATGTGTGTGTTATAGCAAGAGATTTCCAATGAAATCAAGCGAATCTCATATACACTAATCCGTTTGAGATTTTCGAGTTCGTCGGTTGTAGAAGTACTTAAATGTCATGATTTCCTAATAGCAATAGTTTGGTTAAGAAATAAGAACATTCAATTTTGCCCTAAAAATGCGTGTGCTATAGCAAGAGATTTTGATAAATCAAGTGAATCTCGTATGCATTAATTCGATTGAGATTTTCGAGTTCCGTCAGTTGGAGAAGTACTTAAAAGTCATGATTTGACAATAAGAAAAGGTTGGTTAAGAAATAAGAACATTCAATTTTTTGGCCTAAAAATGTGTGTGCTATAGTAAGAGATTTTCGATCAAATCAAGCGAATCTTGAATGCACTAATCTAATTAAGATTTCGAGTTCCGTCAGTTAGAGAAGTACTTAAAAGTCATGATTTGACAATGAGAAAACTTTGGTTCAGAAAAAATATTCAATTTTGGCCTAAAAATGCGTGTGCTATAGCAATGGATTTCCGATGAAATCAAGCGAATCTCATATGCACTAATCCGATTGAGATTTCCGAGTTCCGTCAGTTGGAGAAGTACTTAAAGTCATGATTTGAGAAAGAAAAGTTTGGTTCAGAAATATGAACATTCAATTTTCGTCAAAAAATGCGTGTGTTATAGCAAAGGATTTCCAATGAAATCAAGCGAATCTCATAAGCACTAATCCGTTTGAGATTTTCGAGTTCTGTCGGTTGTAGAAGTACTTAAATGTCATGATTTCCTAATAGCAATAGTTTGGTTAAGAAATAAGAACATTCAATTTTGGCCTAAAAATGCGTGCGCTATAGCAATGGATTTCCGATGAAATCAAGCGAATCTCGTATGCACTAATCCGATTGAGATTTTCTAGTTCCGTCAGTTGGAGAAGTAATTAAAAGTCATGATTTGATAATAAAAAAAGTTTGGTTAAGAAATAAGAACATACAATTTTGGCCTAAAAATGCTGTGCTATAGCAATGGATTTCCGATGAAATTAAGTGAATCTCGTATGCACTAATCTGATTGAGATTTTCGAGTTCGTCAGTTGGAGAAGTACTTAAAAGTCATGATTTGAGAAAAGAAAAGTTTGGTTAAGAAATAAGAACATTCAATTTTGGCCTAAAAATGCATGTGTTATAGCAAGGGATTTCCAATGAAATCAAGCGAATCTCGTATGCACAAATCCGTTTTATATTTTGAGTTCCGTCGGTTGTAGAAGTACTTAAATGTCATGATTTCCTAATAGTTATAGTTTGGTTAAGAAATAAGAACATTCAATTTTGGCCTAAAAATGCGTGTGCTAGGGATTTTCGATGAATTCAAGCGCATCTCGTATGCACTGATCCGATTGAGATTTTCGAGTTCCCTCAGTTGGAGATGTACTGATGTACTTAAAGTCATGATTTGATAATAAAAAAAGTTTGGTTAAGAAATAAGAACATTAAATTTTGGCCAAAAAATGTGTGTGCTATAGCAAGAGATTTCGATCAAATCAAGCGAATCTCGTATGCACTAATCCGATTGAGATTTTGAATTCCATTGGTTAGAGAAGTACTTAAGAGTCATGATTTGATAATAAGAAAAGTTTTGTTAAGAAATAAGAACATTCAATTTTGGCCTAAAAATGCGTGTGTTACAGCTAAGGGATTTTCGATAAAATCAAGCGAATCTCGTATGCACTAATCTGAATGAGATTTTCGAGTTCCGTCAGTTTGAGAAGTACTTAAAAGTCATGATTTGACACTAAGAAAAACTTTGGTTCAGAAAAAATATTCAATTTTGGCTTAAAAATGCGTGTGCTATAACAATGGATATCCGATGAAATCAAGAGAATCTCGTATGCATTAATCCGATTAAGATATTCGAGTTCCGTCAGTTGGAGAAGTACTTAAAAGTCATGATTTGAGAATATGAAAAGTTTGGTTCAGAAATAAGAACATTCAATTTTGGTCTAAAAATGTGTGTGTTATAGTAAGGATTTCTAATGAAATCAAGCGAATCTCGTATGCACTAATCCGTTTTAGATTTTTGAGTTCTGTCGATTGAAGAAGTACTTAAATGTCATGATTTCCTAATAGATTTTGGTTAAGAAATAAGAACATTCAATTTTGGCCTAAAAATGCGTGTGCTATAGCAAGGGATTTTCGATGAATTCAAGCGCATCTCGTATGCACTAATCCGATTGAGATTTTCGAGTTCCCTCAGTTGGAGATGTACTGATGTACTTTAAAGTCATGATTTGATAATAAAAAAGTTTGGTTAAGAAATAAGAACATTAAATTTTGGCCTAAAAATTCGTGTGCTATAGCAAGAGATTTTCAATCAAATCAAGCGAATCTCGTATGCACTAATCCGATTGAAATTTTCGAATTCCGTCGGTTGGAGAAGTACTTAAAAGTCATTATTTGACAATAAGAAAAGTTTTGTTAAGAAATAAAAACATTCAATTTTGCCTAAAAATGCGTGTGTTATAGTAAGGGATTTTTGATGAAATCAAGCGAATCTCGAATGCACTAATCTGATTGAGATTTTCGAGTTCCGTCAGCTAGGGAAATACTTAAAAGTCATGATTTGACAATAAGAAAAGTTTGTTTCGGAAAAAAGATTCAATTTTGGCCTAAAAATGTGTGTGCTATAGCAATGGATTTCCGATGAAATCAAGCGAATCTCGTATGCATTAATCCGATTGAGATTTTCGAGTTCCGTCAGTTAGATAAGTACTTAAAAGTCATGATTTCATAATAAGAAAAGTTTGGGTCAGAAATAAGAACATTCAATTTTGGCCAAAAATACATGTGTTTTAGCAAGGGATTTTCGATGAAATCAACGAATCTCGTAGGCACTAATCCGTTTGAGATTTTCGAGTTCCGTCAGTTGGATAAGTACTTAAATGTCATGATTTCCTAATAACAATAGTTTGGTTAAGAAATAAGAACATTCAATTTTGGCCTAAAAATGCGTGTGCTATAGCAATGGATTTCCGATGAAATCAAGCGAATCTTGTATGCACTAATCCGATTGAGATTTTCGAGTTCCGTCAGTTAGATAAGTACTTAAAAGTCATGATTTCATAATAAGAAAAGTTTGGTCAGAAATAAGAACATTCAATTTTGGCAAAAAAATACGTGTGTTTTAGCAAGGGATTTTCGATGAAATCAAGCGAATCTCGTATGCACTAATCCGATTGAGATTTTCGAGTTTCGTCAGTTGGTGAAGTACTTAAAAGTCATGATTTGACAATAAGAAAAGTTTGGTTCAGAAATAAGAACATTCAATTTTGGCTAAAAATGCGTGTGTTATAGCAAGTGATTTTCGATGAAATCAAGCGAATCTCGTAGGCACTAATGCATTTGAGATTTTCGAGTTCTGTCGACTGTAGAAGTACTTAAATGTCATGATTTCATAATAGCAATAGTTTGGTTAAGAAATAAGAACATTCAATTTTGGCATAAAAATGCGTGTGATATAGCAAAGGATTTCAATGAAATCAAGCGAATCTCGTATGCACTGATCCGATTGAGATTTTGAGTTTCGTCAGTTGGAAAGTACTTAAAAGTCATGATTTGATAATAAGAAAAGTTTGGTTAAGAAAGATAAAACATTCAATTTTGGCCTAAAAATGTGTGTGTTATAAGTAAGGGATTTTTGATGAAATCAAGCGAATCTCGTATTCACTAATCCGATTGAGATTTTCAAATTCCGTCGGCTGGAGAAGTACTTAAAAGTCATGATTCGACAATAAGAAAAGTTTTGTTAAGAAATAAGAACATTCAATTTTGGCCTAAAAATGCGTGTGATTAAGAGATTTTCGATAAAATCAAGCGAATCTCATATGCGCTAATCCGATTGAGATTTTCGAGTTCCGTCAGTTGAAGAAGTACTTAAAAGTTATGATTTGATAATAAGAAAAGTTTGGTTAAGAAATAAGAACATTCAATTTTGGCCTAAAAATGCGTGTGCTATAGTAATGGATTTCTGATGAAATAAAGCGAATCTCGTATGCACTAATCCGATTGAGATTTTCTAGTTCCGTCAGTTGGAGAAGTACTTAAAAGTCATGATTTGATAATAAGAAAAGTTTCGTGAAGAAATTGGAACATTCAATTTTGGCCTAAAAATGTGTGTGCTATAGAAATGGATTTTCGATGAAATCATGCGAATCTCGTATGCACTAATCGATTGAGGTTTTTGAGTTCCGTCAGTTGGAGAAGTACTTAAAAGTCATGATTTGATTATAAGAAAGTTTGTTAAGAAATAAGAACATTCAATTTTGGTCTAAAAATACGTGTGTTATAGCAAGAGATTTTCGATGAAATCAAGCGAATCTCGTATGCACTAAGAGATTTTCGAGTTCCGTCAGTTGAAGAAGTATTAAAAATCATGATTTGATAATAAGAAAAGTTTTATTAAGAAATAAGAACATTCTATTTTGGCCTAAAAATGTGTGTTGTGGCAAGGGATTTCCGATGAAATCAAGCGAATCTCGTATGCTCTAATCCGATTGAGATTCTGTTTTGCTTTTCTTTTTCACATACCTAGTCCTAGTTCTATGAATGATATTAGTATGCAGCAACTGCCTTACATATAGTTATTTGCTCACAGATGAAAGTATTTGCCTAGCATATATTGATACACAGTCCATTAAGTAGAGTAGTCGTTTGTCTAGTGAAGCTGCCCAAGTTATTGTGGGATTTGGACCAATATTCAGATTTTGAATAATGCACATAAGGTGTTTGATAAAATAACAAGCTTAATTTTTTTATATTGAATTCAGATTTTGTTCAGGTTAATATAGAGTATGATTTTGGTATTCATTGACAAATGCCATAAAGCTGATTTTCATTCGTTACTAATTTCATTGGGTTTGATTTTTATATGTAGTTTGAGCACTTCTTAGATGTATTGTTCTTTGTTTGTAAAACTGGAAACACGCAGTATAGCAGTAGATGTAAAACTCTGCAATAAACCTCTGATATGTCACGTTATTGGATGAACAATATTTTATAAAACACCTAATTTTTCTTAAAATAAAAAGAAAAATCAATATTTGCAAAAGAGATAATTAACCAAAAACAATTTTATGTAGGGTGTTAGTCAGCCGTGACTTGGTTTGTTAAGGTGTTTAACTAACAACTTTGAGGTCATGGGTTCAAATCTACATGTAGGGTGTGTGAGTTATTAATAAAAAGTTTTAAAAAAAAAAACAAAGAAAAAACCAAAAACAATTTTATTACGTCATAGCCGTAACCGCCTAACAAACCATTTCTTGATTTTCCCGCCCTTTTACTCGCCTCTCTCCTCCTGCTAAAAACCCCCCAAAAACCCCTAACGGATTCTCCAACAACCCAAAAACCAAGAACTCTCTCTCTCTCTCTCTCTTCTCTCTCTGAAGAAAATGAAAAGCTCACCCATGGCCGCCTCCGTTCTCCTCTCCCTGATTCTCCTCACCCTCTCCTCCTCCTCCGCCGCCGTCGCCGCTTCCCCTTCCACCCTCCTCTCCGCCGCCAACACCCTCTCCAACTCCGGCTACCTCTCCATGGCCCTCACCCTACAGCTCGCCGCCAGCGCCGGCCTCGACCTCGACTACCCCGCCGCCACCATCTTTGCTCCGCCGGACACCGCCTTCTTCCAGTCGGGCCCACCCTCCCTCCCTCTCCTCCAGTACCACATCTCCCCCCGCCGCCTCTCCGCCAAAACCCTACCCTACCTCCTCCGCGGCACCAAGATCCAGACTCTGCTCCCGAATCACACCCTCACCGTGACGTCATCTTTTGCTTCCGAGGCTATTCGTCCATCGATGATGTTCGGGTCGACCCGAATGCGGTTCTTGACGACGGGGCGGTGATCATCTACGCCGTCGACCGGTTCTTTAACCTGACTTTCTTGGAGGCCAGCGAGGTTCAGGCTCCGGCGCCGGCGCCGATCTCTGCGATTTCCGTTCCGCCCCCGCATCGGCCGTTCGGGTTGGTCGCCGACGCGCTGAGGTCCAGAGGCTGCTCGATCATGGCGGCGTTCCTCGACGCGCAGCTCATCGGCTTCAACCGCAAGACGGCGCTGACGGTGTTCGCGGCGGCCGACGACGCCGTCCAAGACTACGCCGAGGAACACCTCCGACTACTCGGCGATTTTCCGGTCGCACGTCGTCCCGGCGCTGCTGACGTGGCAAGGTCTGGTGGCGCTGGACGACGGCGCGACGCTGCCGACGTTCGAGGAAGGGTTCACGATCAGTGTGGTCAAGATGGGCGACGTCCCAGTGCTCAATGACGTTCCGGTGGCCGATCAGGACCTCTACCTGAGCCGCTTTGTGGTTGTTCACGGCCTCAATCGCTTGCTGACGTCACAGACGGAGACGGTGACGCAAGCGGAGGAGCCGGTTGGGGATCAAGAAGATGGTGGCGCTGATGTGAATGATGGGTATGTTGCTGCCAATGTTGCTGAACAGATCAAACCTCTGGGTTTTGATGACTATCACTGAAGGTATACACAGCAAGATTTGATAGACTTGGATTTTACAAGTCTGTATATTCTGGGTTTCTTTCACATCTAGATTAGAGTTGATTTCAGAAGCCATGTAGAATAGCTTGTGGGGATTGAATTGATAGATTCATGGCTTGTTTGATGTATTGTTGAAACCTTGAAATAAGTAACTTGACACCTTTGAAACTTCAATCATCTTTCTGTTTTTTTGAATACTAGGCAAAAACCCGGGCTTGCGCGGCCTTTTTTTCTCAAACTCTAAACATAACAAATAATTCTCACATATGTCTAGAGAAATTCATAACTAAAATACAATATAGCAAATTAAAGTATCAAAAAATGCTAATCACCTATAAAAACCTCAGTCGAAACTTTCTTTCAAAACTCTTCCGTTTCAAACTTTTTCTGGAGATATCTATCGGGTAGGTAATTTTCACATATTGAAGACTTTTTCATTAGTTCCTATATCTGTATCTCTACTATTAGAAAGATAGACGTGTCTTTGGTGAAGCCGTTTTTCAAATTTCTGGAAAAACCAAGGTTGTAAAAAATTATCAAAAAATAAAAATAGTAGTTTCCATAGGCTTAACCGTAAAATAGCATTGAAATATAAATAAGAGAAAAAATGACGTGGTAGTTTTCTACTTTTGATGGAGCGGTTATCTACAAAAAAGTAGGACTAAAACATATTCATCTTATGTTAGGTGAAGCAGTTGAAATATACTTCTGCTATTATTTTGATCCCCCCCTAAGAGGTTAATATTTAAAAAGTCAATCACCATAGTTACATCTATACAAAATGAAAGACCAATACAAATCTTATTGCAAACCTTAATGCTACCATTTGTTTCTTAATTGTCCTGACCCAAAAGTTTGGTTGCTTCAGATGTAATCACATAGCAAATGATGGTTAGCAGAAGTTAGATCGATACATACACAGTAACTATTGTGTAGAGCAATTTTTTATTTTTTTTAAAAGAACGAAAATGATGGCATTGTTGTAAATAAATTACAAGTGAGGGCAAAATCGTTTATTTGCGCACTGAATGAACGGTGCTACCTGCGTTTTGCTTTAATATATATAAAGATGTGAATGCTTTCTGCAAATTTTCTTTACTGATATAAGAATATTTTATCAATGTGACTCGAAATATCTGCGATACTTGGAAATCAGCTTTATAGTCGAAAATTGGAGTGAATTGGGCAGGAGCATTAGATAGTTAGAACTGATATGTCCAGGAGGCAATAGAGTTCTGTGCAGGAGTACAAACATGAGCAAAATGCCCTATCTCAAATACTAGTGTTCTATCCTAGAGGTAGGAGCTTGAGAAGCTCAGGGTTTAGGACCATAGCTGGTACTAGCTTCCTCAAAATTTGTATCCCCTGAAAAACTTGCCTTTGCCAATGCCCTCAGTTTCTTCAGATCACTTTTCGGCTCTAGTTTCTGTCCCTTTAGCTGTTTTGCTTCCACTGCTCTCCGTGTATCTAGTGTAGTCTCGGCAGTAGAGGAACCTACTGTCATTTGGCGAACATTAGGGCCAGGTGATCCAGGACTGAGTACAGGGACTACAGTTGCAGTCATAGCGCTAATTGTGTTACCACCTGGTGCTCTCATGTCTCTCCTTCCGGATTTGGTATCTGGACCTGGAGATAGACCTGTTTTCGGATGCGATGATGCAGGTATGGCTCTTGGCCATTGCTTCTTTGGAAGGAATGGGAGGATAAGGCCCTTAGCAGCAAACTTTAGACCAAGTTTGAATGAATTCTTTTGCGGCTGTGAGAATCTTAATATGAACTTCATCAAGGCATACCACTCATTGATAATTTGGGCAACAAAGGTAAGGAACAGAAGAGATAGCAGTAAAAACCCCGCATTTCTCGCTTTCATGGGATTTGAGCCATTAATACTGATATATAGAGCAAAGACGCCAACCTCACACAGCAGAGAAATACTTTCCACAACATGAACTCCTCTGCTGATATATGGTTTGACAGTAAATAGATAGATGTACTGTACCAGCGTAATCGTCAGTGCAAAGATGCTTTGGTTTGATTTCCTTGATGAGTAAGCTCCGCATATGATCCCCAAGCAGACCCGTCTTGAAAGATCAATAATTATGTAGGAAGATCTAGCACATCCCAAGACCCTTTTCGATATAGGAATCTTAATTTCTTCCATGCTGCCATCCAAGCTGACTTGTTGCATCCTCCCAACACCACTATAACCACTACCGTTCCACTTGGATATGCTGTTTGGTTCATTTTGATCAACAAAGAAGAACAATGGGGGACCCTTCAAACTTTCAAAGAGAATCCCAAATCGTGGAAGGAAAGATGAAGGAATTCCTTCCTTGTAA
The DNA here is from genome assembly GCA_010134655.1 of Fragaria nilgerrensis. Taxonomy (NCBI): domain Eukaryota; kingdom Viridiplantae; phylum Streptophyta; class Magnoliopsida; order Rosales; family Rosaceae; genus Fragaria; species Fragaria nilgerrensis. Next base: position 6,629 of record WPAB01000012.1, on the reverse strand, counting down.
AACCACTTTCCAGCACTAGGTCTCCCTGTAAAAGAATACCAAAGCCTTGTAGACCACAGTTCTTTTCTAGCCACATGCTTGATCTCCTTGTACTGAACATAACTTCCAGAGAAGATTGCAATCAATTGAAAAAGGCACACCGATATTATAAGAGCTGTTGGGATAGCCAGCAACAAAGCTCCAGTAATGATTCCTTCTGTTGTACCACCTGTAAATATAGAATTAGTCTTAAGTTCAAAACGTCCTCATGGGATGACCCAAACAACTGAATTGAAAAAGAACAAAACTTATATGCCTACCTTTTATAACAAATGTCGAGGACTGAGAGATAGAAGGTAGCATGAGAATTAGAAGAAAGAGCTCGAATCTGGGAACTGAAAGTAAACCATGAGATGGCGTTCCTGTTCTCCATCTTAGGAAAAGTAATATCAATAAATGGATGACGACTAAACTGCCTCCTCCAATACCAAGCCAAAACAAGTTCATCAGCAGGTCTTCCCACCTGTTAAAAGTTAGTTGAGCATCATTAGCTTAGCTCCTAAATTTAGTTACCTCTAGGTACTTGGAAAATCATGCTAAAATCAAAGCATTAAAGATGGATAAAGGTAACTGTGGAACTATGTACCCTAGGTAATTCTCCATTCCCTTGATGACATTGCTAGAAGACAATGGCTCTCCTCTCTGTAAGATAAACGATTAGCCATCAAATAGGTTTACATTGAAGAGGAAAAGTTTCAGCATGCATTCAATATCTACTCACCAAGAAATACATGAAATATTCATCAGAATGAAGGGGTAATCCGTAAGGAGTCATATGCATGTTATGCTGCCCAAGAAGCCAACCAGACTTGGGACCCATCTCGATGGGAACTGGTACTCCATTGCACATATATGAAGAATTTACTGGATATGACTCGTATATAGCCCCTTTATGTGAAGACCCTCCTGCAGACAAGGCAATTGATTTCCTCTGAAGATTCTCTTCAGCCAAGTAGACATGGTGGTGTAAAACTGAACCACAATCATTTTTCCATGGAAGCTTGTGACGAGGTATGAGCCACCAAAGACCTTTGGTTGTCTCGAAATATTCAATTGGTTGATTAACTGAGAGCCAGTCCGATAGGACAAAAACTTGAAGGTGTCCAACCAGACCCTATTTTGAGACCAAGCAGATAATATGTTGGACTAATTTCAAGGAGTTACAAGATGGGATGGAAAACGAGACATGAAGAAAGCTCTGATATTTGCTTCTATTAAACAATTTAAATCTTACATGTAGGTTCATTAAGGAGTCGGAGGCAACAACATTGATTCTCTCAGAAGCAATTCCCACTGCTCCAAGATGTGCACTTGAAATTGAGAGAATAGCAGCTGCTAATGATGTTGCAAATATACCGGCACTAACAAATGACTGCAATGCCATTGATATTGCAGGAGTTGAGTCTGCGCAAAGTAGAGGGTCAAGCAGAGAAGAGATATGAATCCGTGTGTCTAACAACATATATCCTTTTGCTTGCTTAAGTCGAACAATTATTAAGTTTCACCAATATCTTAAAGTAGATACTGTAGTGAGAGTAAAGAAGAAATGAGACATACAGTGTTTCACTTCCAGTTGGTTAGATGCCATGTTAAGATTGCCTGATATATCATATACCTTCCCTGCAGAAACATTAATTGACACCATATGCTCAGTGATTGCTAGTACATTCAGGAAGTACAGAGCTCTTGAAAGTTCCCTAAACCTGCAAAAGGAAATTAGAAAGTTTTCATATTACTTTTGGGAGTTTTGGCAATCAGCATGTTGTGATATCAAAAGTTTCTAGAATAACTATATGCACCTGCCTTGTTATTCTACCTCCATCCACATTTATCATTGAGACCTCAAAGCCAAAAACTGGCTTTGTAAACTCAACTACTACATTGATGCTGTGGTCCTTAGTAACATTTGGAGAACTAGTACTCAGTGCTACACCAGTCTCCATGGAATCTGAGAGAAAAGGAAAGTAATTAGCTCCATATAGCATCCAATAGACTCCTGAAACCAACTTCAGTTTACAAACTGTGGAATATCATACCGTAAAGGAATGTAATTGAGGGAACTGGTGAGACAGGAGTGCCTGTCCTGCCAACTAATAATCCAGCTTGTAACTTGATCACGATGATTTCAGTTCTAGATATATTCCTGATCTACAAAGAAATTAAAAATGTTAAACATAAATGTGATATCATTTACACAAGCATACACACACAATTCACAGTAATGAATACAGAAACCGGTTCTAGGTAAAATCCTTAACAGTTATATTATTTATTATTCATACCAAAGCTGTAAGTTTCCGCTTACTTGGAAATTAAACTGGCGGCTTCCTTGATTTCTGCGATGAACAGGTATTAATTTACCCGAATTGACAATCATTGCATTTAGGACCTGCTCTGTTGTGTTTACAATGGGCATGCTGAAGCCCAAAAATATTTGCACATCCTCCATTTTATTAGTTGCTAGGACAGTTCTTGGGACTCCATTCATCACTAACTCGTAGGCAGGAACAGAGGTCCACAAATCTGCTAGCACTGGCCTTCTATCTAAGGCATTCATTACAGATATCATCAGTCTGTCAGAGAAGTCAATTGACATATCATGATGATTGAAGTAAGTCTGTAAGTTATGTCTTACCAAAGTGAATGATTATAGTGGAACCATTTGTCCTTGTGAAGCTATTTCCTGCCTGATCTGTACAAAATTTATCTGCCATTCTGATTACAACGCGACCATTCATACTCGTAAAGGAGAGAATTACATCGAGGCTGTATTCAATGCTAGGTTTAATCATGCGTAAGGAAGATGCATGTACATAGGCTGGACCTTGCACTATAACCTACAAAGAAAGCATGAAGGGTTACCTCCTAGTAAAATATTCCATGGTAATAACATGACTAATTCTTGAAATGACAACTTGATGAATTGGTGAAGCATAAGTAAGGAGTCCACTTACATCACAGCTTGATGAGTTCACACACCTGAAGCCACCCTTCCCGGTGCAAGCTTCACTGAAAGTGATATCAATGGATATTCTTTCAGCACTTGTGTAATCCTTTCCGCTAAAAATTGTTGCAGTTGGCAGTATTGTATCTGTCAGATAAAACACAAACATTTAGATAACAAGAGGACAGATACAACACAAAACATTTAGATAACAAGAGGAGTTCAGGCCTCAGAGATCTAGCCGAAATACGTGAGATCATACAAGAGTGTTTTAGCAGAACTACTTGGCAAACATAAATACTGACCAATGAACCAAGAATGAGCTGATGAGTTTCTTTGTCCATCCGGAGTTGTGACATTGACAAGAAATTCGTGATCACTGTTGACTGTCAAGTTTCTGAATACCACAACCTTTGCTGGACATGGACTCAGAGTTTGACCATCAAGCTGTTCATGAAACAACTAGTTCACTGAGATATACTACATTTATCTTAAGCAAACAGGCAATCAACTGAAAGATCTTGAAGTTCTTACGATGAGCTAAAGCACAGAGCTTAAACGAAGAATGAACAGTACGCACCTGACAGTGAATGAAACACATTCTGTCTTTGCATGCATCAGAGCCGTCAAGTGTTACAACTGAGTACCGGAAAACAGCGTAAGAGTACCTTGACCATGCCGGTGGAGCTCTATCAAAGCGAATGAGTACCGTTGACTCAGCTAAAATTTGAATGTACCCTATAATGAAAGCAAACAGACAGAGCTGAAGAGACTTGATGAGCACACCCCTGGCAAGGACCGCCATGAATGAAACTCACATTTAAGGTCCGAAATCTGGGACAAGGGGAGGAGCAAAATAAAAGAAGAGTGGTTGCTGGAAGCACAAGGTCCCAAAGGCAGTGGCTGTAGTGATGTTTTTAGTGTGTTTATTTGTCATTTACAGCTTTAAATTCAAGAGACTAACGTACAGAAGAAGAGCTCAGGGCAACTACCAGAGGCCTTGTTCATCACACCCTCATAACTGCCTTTAATGGAGTTCACAGACACCATTAACTACCACCCAACAACCTACCTCTACCTGTCATTTTTTTTCTGTTTTGGTTGAAGGCCTCCATGTTTTTTTCTTTTTTGGTTGAGGCATCCATGAGCTTGCTATATAACAAGGACCAATAATGTCAAAAACGGGAATTTTTTCATATGGCCTCAATAGGTTGATCCCACCTGAATAGACCGATATTCCGATAGTCAGTTCCTCTATGAGGATGATAATTTGGTTTACTAGCATTGGCCTCCCTTTTATGAAAACTAATTGTTGCGTAAAAATAAAAATAAATGAAAAAAAATATCCCATGATCGACTTAACAGTTCAGCTGATATCAATGTATTTGTCTGAGAAAGACGGACCTACTTACAAATCTCATCGACTAGTGCGTCAAGTGGACACTGTTAGCCTGACCAAAAGGTTACAAGAAAAATGTTAGCTCTTGGGATCGAACTGTTAAGTGTAAAAGTATTCCTGCATCACTTGTTTACACAATTTACATACTGGTCATCCCCAAGGAGCATCAAAAGGTGATCCCCAGTGCGAAGAACTCTGATATATCCTAATCTTAGTTGTCCACGGGATTTAGCAACAATGATTATCTTCCTAGCGGTAGAGGAGATGAGCTTTTGACTGACTCAGCAGGTTCATTGTCATCTTCATAGTCATCTTCAGCTACCATCCAGTGTAACTGAGGTCCCTGAAAGTAAGAATATGATACAAAAAGTTGGTACATCAAGACTGCTGAGCATATGTATTTTAGAAAGACGCTTATCAAAACTAATTTGCAGTAACACCCCACTTTAGAAAGGCATTTTAGAAAGAGGTTCTAAGACTGGAATTGCTTAGGCAGATAATCAACAAGAGTGTAATTAATGGGTGATCTTTTACCTTTCCTTGTCGCATGATTTTGGGAGGAAAAACTGTCATGTCAACCACAGTCGATGGATCAGCCACTCTTAACCCACCATCAATGACAAAATCAAGGCCCTGCAATGATATCAAAACAGAACTCAAGAGCTATAAGAAAGAGATTGACCCACGACAACAGAATATGAAATACAAAAAGAACATTAAGAACCTCCATGTGACAAAGCATACCTCTGGTCCATATGTATCAGCTATAACAACTGGATCCAAAATCCACTCATTTTCCTTTGGGCACTTGCAACTGGACAATAGATAAACATTCATTGGCATATTAATGAAATTATAGTGGAGCGAAAAAGTTATTTGCTTAGTTAAGGAAGAGGAGCAGCTCTTGTACATCGATTGGAGTCACTTGTGCCAAAACTCTTCACAATTTACTCATATTATATAGAAAGGAGAAACAAGTGTAAAAACCCTTCTTACCTAGTGAAATCAATGGTGAATCCATCTTCTCCAGTATTGCTTGACAGATGGCATCATCAGGCATACGGACACCCACATCTTTCCTAGATTTGTATTTGGCAGTTGTCGTCCCAAACCTTATACACTGCTTTGGTAGTTCTTTGGTTGCAGTATAGAATGAATATACTAACACAAAAAGGCTCAATTATACATATATACACTAAAATTGAAGAACCTACTGTGCCGTAACATAAACGCCTTCACTGACATCGCATCATTGCATTAGCTGTCTATCAACAGTAGTCTCTAGCTGTATTCCTATAGCTACAATAAATGATAAGAAAATGCAAATAACAAACTTACAGGCCCAGGTAAGCATTGCTTAACAGCTCGGAAGATATTTGCATGACCTTTGGAATCTCCACGAGGGAAGCCTGTTGTAAACCGATCAATGTCGTGGAACGAGTGGCACAAGATGGTGAGGGGCTGCATCAAAAGAACCTAAACCAAAACCTCAATCGGCAATCCCAAGCACTACATCTAACACAATTCATCAAGCATTGCAAGTACTTTGAGGTAAAGGAAGCTGCTATACTTGCCTTTGTCGACTCGATCTTCTTGATTCTGCAACACGAGACGTAACCGGGTGAGATAGATTGCATTCAACAGTAACTAACAGAGCAATTAACAAAAACGACAAAGGAAGAGGAAGAGCATCATTTCTACCTGCAAAGACGATCAACGCAGAGTGGTTTCTCGGATCACAAACAATTGCATACCTTTCAATTACACACAATTACAATTTGCCTCAATAGCTTGGAAATGTAAAGAGAAAGAAGAACAAGAGAGAGAAGGCTGGGGTTCATGACTCACACAGTGTCAGTAGGAATGACTCAACCGCTCCTTGCTTCAGAAGATCAAGAACCGGCTCCAATTTCCAGCTATCATCTCCTGATGGATCAACTTCTACACATACAGCAAATCATCCTATTATAATCAAACGATTTCATCGATTTCAGTTTAATTTTAAATTTCGAATAGTAAGAATAGACGAGAGAGATAGAGAGAGAGAGACCTTGGTGAAGCGAGGACCGAGTATTTGAGGCGCTTAGGGCTGCGCTTCATAGCGAAAGCAAACACTTGGAACCGCCGGGTTTTCGGAGCGGCGAAGTAAGGACGCGGCTTGGAGAAGAAGAGGAGAGAAGCTTGGGGTTCCAGAAGAGCGGGAGAAGCTGAAATATGAAGCTAGGTCGCCGGCGTGGAGTTTCGTCG
>WPAB01000203.1:0-48568 GCA_010134655.1 Fragaria nilgerrensis | reverse complement strand
TTTCCATATTTTCCGACGGAAATGGAACGTGGCGCCGTGTGGAGGGAGGATTTGGAATTGTTGCTGACATGCACACATGAGCCATCGATCCATGAATGTTTCTTTGGGAAGGAAAGGTTACTTGGTGAGGACAGACATTGGAACAGCACCCCTCTTAGACTTGTGAAGTGCACAGTTGCAATTTATTGTGGTACGGTCTTCGTTTCAATTTTGTGTCCCGCATTGATAGCGTCCTTCAAACACACCTGAAACCTCATGCCAGAAGCTCCGAAGGTGTCATCCTACTTCTATTACTTCTTTAGAATGTGTTGAAATGGCAGTGGTACAGTGGTGTTTGAGTGAGTTGTGAAAATTTATGGTTTCTGAATCAATTTACTATAGAGAAGGATGATGGGGCGTGGGGAAATCAAGAGATCATGTTTGTACGGTTTTGTGGTTCTGTTGTTTGCAAATTGGAAGAAGACTACTAATAACGTTTGTTTCTAGGCTCTTCTGGTTTTTTGCCTGAGGGGAAGGGGAGGAGAGAGAAAAGACTGGTCGTCAAGGCTTCTTGTTTCTGGCTGTTTCTCTCTTTGGCTTAATATCTAAGCTATTAGTGGTGTCGCGCTTTAATAGTAATTCAGCTTAGATTGATCCACAAAGACGTTATTTACAACTGGGTAGTGTAGGAGTAGGCTTGATAACTATAAGTCATGCGGGCGGTTAACTCGAGAGCTAACTGACATAGTCAATAGGTCCTTGGTCCGAGCATCAATTAATCGTATATATCTAGTAAAAGACACCCAGATTAACCAGGTTAAAACGTAAAAGGTGTGTGGCTCCCATAGTATAATGTGATAATTTCAATTGTGTGTGAGATAATGTGTAACACCCAATTTGGTTGTCGCGTTACTATTCAGGTTCCAGTCTTCGAACGATGTTGAGATGTCTGAAAATCATGCTTGGCTGTTAATGTGGGTTGATTCATATCGAATTGAGGGATAACTTTGAATAGAATTACGTTGTGCAAGGATTGAGAAGAGAATCAGTAATGCAATCAATAAGATTTCTGTGCAGGTAGTTGATTAAAGAATAGTGTACTGTTCACATGAACTCGTAAAATTTACAGTGGACACAAAGCTAAGAAAATTAAGCCCAGAAATACTCAAAATGATTGATATTAAGTACTTGTACTACTGGGGAACCAGACGAAGAGAACGAGAACTAAAATGTGTCTCAGTTCCTGACCCTTTCATATAACTCAGCCTAACCGTATCAACAAGCCTCTATCTCTTGCCTGCGGGACAAGCAAGGAACCTCATTCACAGTATCTCTGTTTACAGTGGACGCGGAGTGTTAGCCAGACAAGAATGCTGAGAAGAATGCTTTGAGTTGCTGCAATGCATATGGAATTGTCGCCCATGACTGTTCTTGGGGAAGGAAATGTTTCTTTGTTGAGGACAAGCATTGGAGCAAGCACTGCCCCTTGGACCTGTGCAGCGCACAATTGCAGTTCTTATGGTATGCCTTCGCTCAATTTCAGTGTCCTGCATAGATAGACTTCCTTCAAACACACACTGAAAGATCATACCAGAAATCCTCATAGTAGCCATTCTCTTCTGTTCTCCTCTGTAGAGTCAATATGTTGTGTTTGTGTTTGTCTGAAGCAATGAGGAGCAGCACAGGTGTGTTGAAACTTTATTGTGTTCTCAAAGGTTTTATATACAGTTGGGATTACTGTATGATAAGAGGTATAGGAGAATCAAGAAAGAGTTTCGTGCCATTTCTCCTACGTATTCGTGTTAAAACTCAAGACAAGTCAACTTTTTTGGTTTGAGGTTCTTGCCAAAAGCGGAAAGAAGAATAAGATAACAACCGTTTTTTCTCTAGAGCTCCTATACTTTCAAAGAGAGGGTACTGAGAACAAGAATTAGGTTTGGCCATTTGTTTGATGGTTTGGCTTTGTTCTAATAACAGCATAGATTAATCCACTAATACGTTTTTTACTACCTAGCTAGGTAGTTAGAGAGGGGTGCCTACTTTGTTTCAGAGCATGCTGGGCTGTTAGATCTATGAAACCAATACCCTAAGTATCATTTCTTGTTATTCAAGGAAAAGACACTAACTGATCACTCATGTCAAATGTAGTATGGCTTTCTGCTTCCATTATTATACTAGTTAGCACTACTTTGTGTTAACTGTTAAGAGTATTCGTCTCTAGTTTCTACCACTACTTTGTTTTTCTCTATTCTCATTCATGCTTCAAGCTATAGACACTTTTCAATTTTTCCAAGAAATATTTGATTCAACTTTGGCATTTAGTACTGATAGAAAAACTGAAAAGGTTTTCTTATTAATCTTTATGATGTTAACAATGGATTGTACAAGGTGAAGAAAGGAAAGTAGAATGAGAAGAGAATAGTAATGCAATCAACTTGTCTCTTACCATTGTCCTCTCTCTGTATCTTCATTGGAAAATGAAAAAAAAAAAAACTTCTTTGAAATGAAATGATATGAGTTAGTACTGAAATGATGTTAACATAGTAAATTGTAGAATGTAGTCAATGTACCCTGGTAGAATGGGAAAAGGCATACGCAAAAATGAGCTCAGACAGAGAGACTCAGATTTGCTGTTTGAAGCTTCAGTTGTGTTCAAGTAAAGTGACAATAATCTCTACAGAAAATCAGTGGAATTTACATGGATGAAGTCATGAAGCTAGAAGAAGTTAGCTCACAAGGACCGGTGTAAGAGAACGAAAAACTCAAAATTGCTTCTCATTTCCTGACCTGTTTCTTCTAAGTTCTAACTCAGCTACAGTCATGTCACCTGTATCCGTTATCTGTGAGACAAGGATGGACACCATTAGGACTTTCCTATGTTTCCGACGAAAATGGATGTGGCTCCGGGAGGAGCCGAGGAAATTGTTGCTGACATGCACAATGAGCCATCGATCCATGAATGTTTCTTGGGAAAGGAAATGTTACTTTGCTGAGGACAGACATTGGAACAAGCACCCCTCTAGACTGTGAGTGCACAGTTGCAATTTTTATGGTACGGCCGGTCTTCGTTAAATTTCTGAGTCCCGCATTGATAGCTTCCTTCAAACACACCTGAAACATCATGCCAGAAGCTCCGAAGGTAGTCTCCTCTTCTATTCTCTTTCTTTAAATGTGTTCCGAAGTCCCACTAGTGCTATGTTTTTGAGAACTTTCCTTGTTATAGTGGTATTAGGAATGTTTTCCTTTTTATGCTGGGATATGATTTTACGTGCATCTCAAAAACATGGTAATTCCTTATTCTTGTTGTATTATATGACTTCTTATTACTTGCTTCACAAGGAATGTTTTCCTTTTTCGTGTTGGGAATAGCATTACATAAGCATCGATCCCTATTTATATAACCTTGTGTAGGGCAGAAATTTTAAGGACAAGAAGAACAATGCCGACGTCGAATCGAATATTAGAGGAACGCACCGTCTAGTAGTTGAACTGGAAGAAGTAATCCGCTGTCTAGAGAAAAAATTCGCAGAGAATGTTCCACGAAGACCGCCCATATCTAGAGCTTGAAGACATCCGGGAACTGGAAGAAGCAATCCCTCGTCTAGAAGAAAAACTTCCGCCATCGTAATCAAGGACGACCTCGCGTTGCAGCAGAACAACTAGGATATTACCTCGGAAAGGCATGCATCGCCAAACTGAAAGGAGCAATCCAACGTCTAGAAACCAAGCAATCTGGGGTCGGGCTCCTACGTCTGAAGAGAAAACGATGGTCTACGCCACAAGCTCCACGATCTTCCAAGAGGATGGGCAAGTCAGGGACGCAGCTGCGACAGTTTTGGAATTAGACAAATCATGGATTAACACTTTGGATGGGGTTTTCGATATATTTTTTATTTTATTTTGTAATAATTCCCTACCTTGTTAGGGCACTATCACCATAGTTACTAATTAATAGTTCGAATAATTGGATATCAAAGTATTGGCTTCGCATGGGTTTTGTTTTCTAATAATTTTCTTGTATGTCGAAGTTTCTCTCATTCGGTATATAACGAATTACCATATCTGAAATTATATATCAATGATCGATGTCCATATTAAAAAAAAAACGTTCACCTCCACTAGAGTGCTCACCTGCGCGTTGCTGCGGGGGCAAAATCACATTTCATGTTAAAATACTGGATTCAATCTATTTGGTATTGCAAAATCACAATGAATTAACCAAAAATGTTGCAGAAGCTGATTGTTTTTCTGAAGTCTACAACGTATAAGACCAACTATTTCACATTTAGATAGCGTGTTATTGGATAATAATCAAATCCACATCTGGTGAAATTAACAATATAAATGGTTTTGTTATCATAAACATGGATGAATTATATTTGACATTGAAAACTTTCACTTTCCGAAGATAGTCATGTAAACTTGACTATGTTGTTTCACGGTGACAGATACGATATTCCAACACTATCTACAGATCCGGCTTTAGAACTCTTATATCAATCCAATTTTTTATGAGAAGAATAACATGTATGTCTGATCCAAACATGCTTGCATCATTGAAAGTAGCATTCACCTCCATGAACTTTCAAGCCATCAGTACCTGAAAATGTTAGATTAGTACTTTGTTGACCTCAGAGTTTTGCAAAGCGCAAAGGTAACAAATACTGAATAAAGAAGCCAAGAGGTCTACTGCAATTTGGCTAACAGCAGCAAAATTATCTATTCCTAATATTTGCAAAATTTAATATTAATGTGAATTAAACCTCTGTTTTTAATCAATGCAACAAAGAGATTGATAGCAACAACCTAAGAACACAAAGCAAAAATCAAAACTAAAGAAACTATAGGCAACTAAAGAAATTATAGGCTCCAACCGCAATTCCGTTCTCAAAACTAAACAAAACTAATGTTAGATAACCCCCGTCCACACACCAAAATTGCTCAATGGACTCACGATCTGGGATTTTCTTCCTTGCTCGATTGATGTTCTTCATGACATAAAATAATAATCATGATCAATTAAAAGTGGCAGAACTCTCACACCATGACATCTTAGAGTTATTGAGAAGATTCCTCTAGCACTCAATTGAGCAACACTTGATACAAGCGCTTAAAAGCTCGAAAAAGAGGAACATAACATGATAACACAACCACTACCACAGAAAGAAAACAATATACGTATATGCATGTCACCGGGAAAATTGATATAAAACCCCATAACGAAAGCCCAAACAAAACTAAGCAAAAGAAAAATTAAATTTCCCACACAAGCCCCTACCAGAAGACCAGAGAGAAGACACTAACCTGTGTCTATGAAAGTGGGGAGTAATATGTTTTTTGGTATATACCTCATTCATACTCCGTAAAAATCAAATTCAAAAGCCTATGCAGAATAAACCAGTCATTTGTTGTTCTTTTTTCCTAAGCAATTACAGTTACCTGTACTATATATATGAGATGAGAACAATGACATTAATTTTAGAGATGATTGTGCAAAAGCATACCACATAGAATCAAATGTTTTGGGTACATTAAGTGCCTTTACCAGTGCCAGATTGGAGACAAATTTGAAAGGAAATCCTTTAGATGACCTTTATTAAATTCCACTAAATCTACATCGGATTCACAATTGAGTTAAGTTTTGTATCCATAACCACTAACCTCACAGTAAGTAATTTGAGCCAGCAAGTTACAAATATACAAACCAAATACAACTTAAAGAACTAAGACTATTTGGATCAAAGGCAAGATCTTTAGCAGAGTAACACAACTGTTATGTAATAAAATGCAAGAACGAATCATACATAATAGATGAAAATGAATAAAAGGCAAGAACAAATCATACGTAAGAGCCAGTGGAGGAAACAGCAGCAGCAACCTCTGCTTATTCTTCAGCTCAATCCATTGCCCCAGGTCGCCACCAAAGCCTGGTCATGGATAGCACCAATGTAGTTCACATTTTCCTTCCCTTAGAAAGAAAAGAAATCATTATTTCCTTTTTCTAAATTCCCAATTGTATATATAGTATATGTATCTATAATGCAAGTCTAGTTGATATTGTACCTTTTATATGCACGTATGCTAATATCAGGTGGATACATCAGATTGTCCAGCACATCAATCCCATATTTATCCACACACACAAAAGACATAAATGATTAGTTGTAGTAAATAGTAAGATTATTTCTATTTATACAGACAAAAAAAAGAGATATACTCATAATAATGCTCGGGTTCAAATGTTGTGTTTTTTTTTATTTCATCAACTGAACAGACTAAAACAATTATAAACCATTGAAACATGGAACTTCAATTCTATTTTTTATTGTATTTTTTATCTCTATTGCAATTGCTTCACAAAAATAGAGATACTCTTAATAATGCTCGGGTCCAAATTTACTGAAATCAAAAACAGGATAAGAGAAAAGAACATATAGTAAGTTTGGAATAGCAGCACAAGAGGCCACTGATAGAGCCAATCGGCTCCAGAGAGTTTAAACAGGAGAAAAGGGAGAGAAAAAGAGAGAGTTTAGAGATGCATAATTCATTCCCTCTCTGCCTTAAAGGCTGAAAGTACAACAAAAGTCCTAGACTCTAGAAGACAAAAGGTCTTGACCATGAGGCTAATGCAGCAATGATGGAAAGGGATTGAACTTAATCCACATGTGCTTCTGGAAACCATACTGAGGACAAGGGCTTTGGGATTGGTCATAACACCAACGCGGTATCCCCCAAAACGCTAGCTACCACTCTCCCTCTCAAAGAGAACAGATCGAATACCAAGAGCGGCGCACCACTCTCTCCTTCGATGGCCGCCGAGGTTGTATCGGAGTTGTCGCAGGGGCCGTGGCCTCATATTCCAAATAACCAAACTTATTGCCGATGCTAACCGCCTCTACCACAAATACAAAGAGCTCGAACCGAATGTTCGCAAACTCAATTTCATCTTGGTGAGTCTGAAGGCGATCGTTGCCCGTCTGGACCCTCATACACCGCTGCTACCTAGAGAATTTGTCAACGGGGTACCTACAGAACTTATCAATGGTCTCAAAGAAGACATCGACCGAGCTACCCAGATCGTGGACAGATAAATAATTCATCAGGGTTCGCCCGCACGCTTAGGAAGACAATCCCGAAATACTCGGAGGAAATAGATAAGGTGAGTTCAGATTTCAAGATGAGCCTTTTAGTTCTGATTGCATCCAAGTCCGCGATATCAAAGATGATATCAGCCACATCAGGGCCCTTGCCACTAAGGAACGACCGAGAAGGGGGATACTACAACCGCAGTCCTCATGTCAATACCAGCCACACCAACGAGATCTACGAGATCATAGAGGAGGGATACCACAACCGACAAGAAGATCGACAAAGATGTCTCTGCAGTTGGACCAAATATATGAAGATGTATCAAGATTGTCAAGTTGCTCTAAGACTGCTCGTCTTCTCACTGGGGTAAGCGTAAAGAGGATTTGGAGAAGGACATCACATCCAATTTCACCGGATGTTAAGCCTATGTGTGATGACCTGCAGTTTGTACCCCGATGCCAAGCCTCTATTAGACGATCTGCAACTGGAACTCACCTTGGAAATTTTCCCGTCGGACTTGAGAGATTTACCCAAACTTTCCATCAATGAGCCTGCTATATTGGATGAGACTATCCAGCAAGGCATCGCTCTCGTGGAGGAATGGTGGAGGAGATCTCAGTGGTCAGGGCCCAGATAGGTCCTAGGCCAGTCCTTGATACTATCAAGGCATACATCTCTCCAATCCAGCAGAGTATCAAGGCACGCATCTCTCGGCTCAAAGATTTTCTCAGGAAGTATCGTGTCAAGTGTGGTGCATATTGTTGCTGGTGGCAAGTATGGTGGCACTGGTGGCACCCGTAGTTACATTCTAACCAATTTGACCGGTCTGTTCCCTGATTCGCTGAAAAAATGGGAAATCAGACTGAAAAAATCTCTTGAAGATTCATGGACTTTCAGAGAATCTGATGGGATTGAAACTGAACACAAAGCCACTGAAGAGGAAGTGACTGATTGAATGCAATATATTTGAGAAGTGGTTCCATGGCGCATGTGTGCTTATAACTCCTGACACAGCTGAGCAACATTTCAGATGCCGTGCATGCAGCCACTGATTGATCCGTGGAGACGTTATATATTAGTGTGTTTGGCGGCTTAAGTTTGGTATCTTAATATATATTAGTGTGTTTGGCCGGCTTAAGTTTGGTATAATAGTTGCCATTCTCTTCTGTTCTCCTCTTTAGAGTCAATCTGTTTTATTTGTGTTTGTCTGAGCAATGAGAGCAGTACAGGTGTAGGTGTGTTGGAAACTTTCTTGTGTTCTCTAAGGTTTAATATTACAAACTCTGTATAAAACCTTAGAGAACAATAAAAAATTTCAGGGGATGAGCCTCCTACCTACCATTGTACTTGGCTAGGTTAGGTCCAAACTCCAAAAAAAATATGGTATGTTTGATTTTTTTTTTCAATAAAAAATTTAAATAAGGGGCACAATTTTTTTTTGCTTCCATTATTTACTAGTCTGGTTTTCTGCTTCCATTATTATACTATTAGCACTACTTTGTGTTAAGAGTATTCGTCTCTAGTTTCTACCACACTCCCCTCTCAAATAGAAACATATCGAATACCGAGAGCGGCGCATGCTCTCTCCTTCGATGGCCGAGGTATTCGGAGTACCCTAGCTACCACTCTCCTCTCAAAGAGAAACAGATCGAATACCAAGAGCGGCGCATCGCACGCTCCTTCGATGCCGAGGTATTCGAGTTGTCGCAGGGCATCGCTACCCAGATAGCCAAGTTGCTCTAAGACTGCCCATCTCTCAAGTCCAGCAGAGATTTTCTCAGAGCAACTTGACAATCTGAGTGGCTTTGAGTTTGCCAACATTCGGTTCGAGCTCTTTGTATTTGAGTGGTGGCAGTATTGGTGGCAAGCATGGTGGCACTCTGTTCGACTATAAAAAGTGTAGGGCAAGCATATGGGCTTGACAAGAAGACAACCAGTGTTGATGTACATGTGTTGCTGGAGCCAGAATGCTTAGAAGATTTGGAGTTGTGGCTAAGCACAAAGAGCTATCTGTCCATGACTTTTTTGTGGGGAACGAAATGCTCCTTTGCTGAGAACAAGAATTCGAGCAAGGACCGCCCTTGGACTTGTGCAGTGCACAGTTGCAGTTTTTATGGTATGGCCTTCTCCCACTTCTGTGTCCTTCATTGATAGGCTTCCTTCAAACACACACTGAAACATCAAACCGGAAACTCCCAAGGTAGTCATTCTCTTCTCTGTTCTTTGATAAGTGTTGTATAGTTTGTGTGAAATGATGAGTGAGCAGTAGAGTACTAATGTTTCTATGGAGGGTTTGTGTGTGTTGAAACTTGTGTGTGCTTTCTAAACATTTATATAGAGAAGGGGATCAATATATGATAGATGGTGCAAAGGAGAAATCAAGAACTATTTTGTGCTATTTCTCTCACGTACTCTTGTTTAACTCGAGACAAGTTAAGTTGGTACAGAGTTCCTGCTAAATTACCATACAAAACAAGCGTTTTGTTCTAGGGAAACTTTTCCACAGAGGGAGAGAGAAGAAAAGTATTACTCAGTTTTAGTCATGTTTGGCTTTAGTACTTAGAGTTAGTCCGGTTTTTGGCTGTAGCATAGATTGATACACAGAGAGGCGCTATTCACCTAACTAGTTTGAAGCGAAAGGGATGCTCATTTGATTATTATGCATCTTGGCGGTTGGTTCTATGTAACTAACAAAGTTTTGGCTCTTGCATCACTTTGTGTGAAGCAAGTGGTTGAACTTTGGCATTTGTACTGCGAACTATACATGAAACAGTAGGATTTTTCATAGTGTTTCATACACTGATATATCTTTACATATAACCAGATGGCTGAACTTTTGAACCTGACTATATGGAAAACAAAATGTTGAATTGATGGACATACCTTCACTAGAATCACCATTTGTTCCTGTTCCTAGAGTTGACCATCTCACTAATTTACCATTTGATGATTCAGGCTGACAGGGTCTGTGATTTTTGAACTTTCAGTAGAAGTAAGAATTCTGAATGATTGGAATGCTGAAATCTTTACACTACCTTTGTCCCTGTTTCGATTTTTCTGATCATAAACTGGTTTCCAAATTAGAAATCTAAATCATTTTTAGTCTTTTGTCTTTACTTTGTTTTACGTTGTTTTCATCTTCTCTTACCTTGTGCGGTGCCTTCTGTTGAAAAGAAAATAGTTTAATAATATATCAACCATCTCAACAGGAGTACATACCTACTACCTTGATGGTATCAATGTGTCTGAAAGAGCAGTACTTTACATCAATCTTCTTTGTAGCGTAGTTTGTTGCCATTCTGTTATTCAAACCAAAACATTTCGGAGTAAAAGGAAATTAAACCCCTCTTCTTTTTTTATCCTTTTCTTTTCTCCCTGTGACTATAAAATTGAAATTTATAGAAAATTTAAACTGGTGCCTAAAATTTAAACTGCTGCCTGCATTTTGTCCATAATACACATACTTGTACTTCCTTTGGAATACACGTTTTTTTCCCTGTGTAACGCGCATTAATCTTGATTCCATCTTGGCAAATATGAAGGAAGCTAGATTTTGGTTTGAATAGATACAAAATTTGCTAACTCAATTACTAATGACTTGGTTAGTACTGATATGATGTTAACAATGGACTGTACAATGTGAAGAAAGGAAAGTAGAATGAGGAAGAGAATGGTAATGCAGTTAAATAAGCCTTTTCTGTTCAGGTTCAGTTGTATTAAAGACTAGTGGCAGTGTTTACTGGAACTCGGTAGAATTTACATGGACAAATTTATCTAGAGAAATTAGCCCAGAAGTACTATCAAAATGAATTGATCTTGAGTACTAGTACTACTGGCGAACCAGACTAAGAGAAACAAATAGCTCAAATTGCTTCTCAGTTCATGACCTTTTTCATATAACTCAGCCCTAACTGTATCAAGCCTCTATCTCTTGCCTGTGTGACAAGCAATGAACCTCATTCACAGTATCTCTGTTTACAGTGGATGCGGAAGTGTTAGCCAGACAAGAATGCTGAGAAGAATGCTTTGAAGTTGCTGCAATGCATATGGAATTGTCGGCCCATGACTGTTTGGCCAGTTATTTCATGTTAAAACAGACACAAGTGCATAATCTCAAATATACGATTACTGTCCCTACTTATGGTTTTGGGGAAGCAAAATTGAACATTGTGGTCAATCTTTTTTCCCCATTTAACTGCATTTTCATCTTCTCTTTCCTTTTGTCTCTTACCATTGTCCTCTCTCTGTCTCTTCAATGGAAAATGAAAAAAAAACCCTCTTTGAAACGAAATGACATCAGTTAGTACTGAAATGATGTTAACATAGTAAATTGTAGACTGTAGTCAATGTACCCTGGTAGAATTGGAATGTTTTCCTTATTATAGGGGTATTAGGAATGTTTTCCTTTTTATGCTGGGAATAGGATTTTACTTGCTTCTCAAAAACATGGTAATTCCTTATTCTAGTTGGATTATATTTCTTATTACTTGCTTCACAAGGAATGTTTTCCTTTTTCATGTTGGGAATAGCATTACATAAAACAATCCCTATAAATAACCTTGTGTAGGTCAGAAATATAAGGACAAGAAGAACAATGCCGACGTCGAATCGAATATTACAGGAACGACACCGTCTAGTAGTTGAACTGGAAGAAGTAATCCGCCGTCTAGAAAAAAAATTCGCAGAGAATGTGGAACACAAAGACCGCCCATATCTAGAGCTTGAAGACATCCGGGAACTGGAAGAAGCAATCCCTCGTCTAGAAGAAAACTTCCGCCATCGTAATCAAGGACGACCTCGCGTTGCAGCAGAAGAACTAGGATATTACCTCGGAAAAGCATGCATCGCCAAACTGAAAGGAGCAATCCAGCGTCTAGAAACACAAGCAATCCGGGGTCGGGCTCCTACGTCTGAAGAAGAAAACGATGGTCTACGCCACGAGCTCCAGGATCTTCTAAGAGGAATGGGCAAGTCAGTGACACAGCTGCGACAAGTTTTGGAATTAGGCAAATCATGGATTAACTTTGTGGATGGGGTTTTCGATATTTTTTTTTGTAATAATTCTAATGTTGGTGTCCAAGTCCAACGCAGTATCCCACAAAACCCTACCGTAGCTCTACCACTCTCCCTCTCAAAGAGAAACAGAAATAGATCGAATACCCAAAACGGAGCATCACTCTTTCCTTTGATGACGGAGGCATTCGGAGTTGTCGCAGGGGCCGTGGGCCTCGCATTTCAAACTAACCGCCTCTACGATAAATACAAAGAGCTCGAACCGAATGTTCGCAAGCTCAATGTCAACTTGGTGTGTCTCAAGGCGATTGCTGCCCGACTGGACACTCAATCTCCGCTGGTACCTGGAGAATTTGTCAATGGGGTACCTACCGAACTCATCAAGGTGCTCAAAGAAGACATCGACCGGGCTACCCAGCTCGTGGACAGGATGAGTAAGTCATCAGGGATCGCCCACAAGCTTAAGAAGATAATCCCCATATACTCCGAGCAAATAGACAAGGTCAGTTCGGATATTAAGACGAGCCTTATGGTTTTGATAGCATTCCAAGTCGGAGATACCAGCCGCATAAGGGCCCTGTTGGAGACGACCGACAAGAAGGACGAGAAGATGTCAGATATCAAAGATGATACCAGGGCCCTTGCGGAGACGACCGACAAGAAGGACGAGAAGATGTCTCTGCAGTTGGAGCAAATCTTTGAAGATGTATCAAGATTATCAACTTGCTCTAAGACTGGTCGTCTTCATGAAGATAGATTGTCAACTTGCCCTAAGACTGGTCGTCTCAAAAACGTTATGAGAGGGAGCGAGTAGAGACAAATCGGTTGTCATGATTTAGCATTTAGCGATCATTGTAATTGTGGGGGTTTTAGCATAGCTTTCTCCACGATAACGTCTTTTAACTAACCTTGCTACCAGTCTCGGTTTCATAGCATATTGTCTTCTCTCTTTTTTTTTATCAAGCATCATTCTGTTACTGTATTCACTTGTTGGAACTTATACTGATTTAGGAAGACATATTATATGGTGTTTAACGGTAATTCTTTATGCATATCTGTTAATAAATTACTAATGATCGACATGGACTTGCTGCATTCAATAAACTTTTTGGTTATCTATGCCTGCAGAAAGGCTTAATATATCCAGCAGCTTAGTGAAACTATTGAGTCGATCTTTTTACAGCTACTGTGGTTTAGAGATTGCCAATTGGAATGCTTGAGGTCATTTTTACCAGTTATTTCATGTTAAGAACAGACACAAGTGCATAATCTCAAATATACGATTTCTGTCCCTACTTATGGTTTTGGAGAAGCAAATATACGATTTCAGTCTTCTTTTAACGTGCTTGGCAATTCTTGTTCATCAAAATAAAATAGTAAGAGAATATAAACATGAAACTCCTTGGCTTTGACTACACTATTAAAACTACTGCTGCCTGCATTTTGTTCATATGCAGATGAACTTAAACTTTGATTCAATGAAATTTCTACGTTTTTTTTGCCATGTAAAACTACACATTGATGATTTTGATCTTGGTATACAGCAATGGGAAGCTAGACTATGGATAAATTTTGTGTTTGAGGTTCTTGCCAAAAGTTGAAACTGAGAACAAAGAATTAGGTTTGGCCTTTTGTTTTAATAACAGCATAGATTAATCCACTAATATGTTATTTAACTACCTAGCTAGGTAGTTAGAGAAGGGCCGCCTATTTTGTTTCAGAGCATGCTAGGCGATTGGATCTATGAAACCAAATACCCTAAGTATCATTTCTTGTTATTCAAGGAAATAAAGGCACTAACTGATCGCTTATGTCAAAATGTTGTCTGGTTTTCTGCTTCCATTATTATACTAGTTAGCACTACTTTGTGTTAAAGAGTATTCGTCTCTAGTTTCTACCACTACTTTGTTTTTCTCTATTCTCATTCATGCTTCAAGTTATAGACACTTTTCAATTTTTCCAAGAAATATTTGATTCAACTTTGGCATTTAGTACTGATAAGAAAAACTGAATGGTTCTTATTAATCTTTATGTTGTCTTGTCAAGGTAGTTATGCAACAAGAATTAGTTTTTCTTGAGAAACTCAGCTTCTCAAAAACGTTAAGAGAGGGAGAGTGTAAAGACAATAGGTTTAGCATTTAGCGATCATTGTAATTGTGGGGATTTTAGCATTGCTTTCTTCACAATAACGTCTTTTAACTAATTTTGCTACCAATCTCGGTTTTATAGAATATTGTCTTCTATCTTTATTTTTATCAAGCATCACTCTGTTAATTAATTCACTTGTAAGAACTTTAGGTGGACATACAATATTGTGTTTAACGGTAATTCTTTATGCCTATTCTGTTAATAACTAATTGAAGAAACGAAAATATTACTAATGATCGACAGAGACTTGCTGCATTCAGTTTTTAAATTTTGTTGGTTATCCATGTCTGCAGAAAGGTTTAAGAAGCTTTTTCATCTTAAGAACAGACACAAGTGCATAATCTTAAATATATGATTTCTGCCCCTACTTATGGTTTTGGAGAAGCAAAATTGAACATTGTCGTCAATCGTTTTTCCCCATTTAATGGCATTTTCATCTCTCTTTCCTTTTGTCTCTTACCATTGTCCTCTCACTGTAATAAAATGAAAAAAAAAAAAAAAAAAAAAACTTCTTTGAAATGAAATGATATCAGTTAGTACTGAAATGATGTTAACATAGTAAATTGTAGAATGTAGTCAATGTACCCTGGTAGAATTGGGAAAAGGGCATACGCAAATATGAGCTCAGACGGAGAGACTCAGATTTGCTGTTTGAAGCTTCAGTTGTATTCAAGTAAAGTGACAATAATCTCTACAGAAAACTCAGTGGAATTTACATGGATGAAGTCATGAAGCTAGAAGAAGTTAGCTCACAAGGACCATTGTAAGAGAAACGAAAAACTCAAAATTGCTTCTCAGTTCCTGACCTGTTTCTTCTAAGTTCTAACTCAGCTACAGTCGTGTCGCCTGTATCCATCATCTGTGAGACAAGGATGGGACACCATTAAGACTTTCTATGTTCCGACGGAAATGGATGTGGCTCCGGGAGGAGCCGAGGAAATTGTTGCTGACGTGCACAATGAGCCATCGATCCATGAATGTTTCTTGGGAAAGGAAATGTTACTTTCCTGAGTACAGACATTGAAACAAGCACCCCTCTTAGACTTGTGAAGTGCACAGTTGCAATTTTTATGGTACGGTCTTCGTTAAATTTCTGAGCCCCACATTGATAGGCTTCCTTCAAACACACACTGAAACATCATGCCAGAAGCTCCGGAGGTAGTGATCCTCTTCTATTCTCTTTCTTTAAAATGTGTTGAATAAGTGAGCAGTGTACTAGTTGTATGAGTTGAGTGTTGAGTGTTGAATCATATGTGCTATGTTTTTGAGAACTTTCCTTATTATAGGGGTATTAGGAATGTTTACCTTTTTATGCTGGGAATAGGATTTTACGTGCTTCTCAAAAACATGGTAATTCCTTATCCTAGTTGTAATAGGGGTATTACATGACTTCTTATTACTTGCTTCACAAGGAATGTTTTCCTTTTTCGTGTTGGGAATAGCATTACATAAAACATCGATCCCTCTATATATAACCTTGTGTAGGGCAGAAATTTTAAGGACAAGAGGGCAGAAATTTTAAGGACAAGAAGAACAATGCCGACGTCAAATCGAATATTAGAGGAACGGCACCGTTTAGTAGTTGAACTGGAAGAAGTAATCCGCCGTCTAGGAAAAAATTCGCAGAGAATGTGGAACACGAAGACCGCCCATATCTAGAGCTTGAAGACATCCGGGAACTGGAAGAAGCAATCCCTCGTCTAGAAGAAAACTTCCGGCATCGTAATCAAGGACCTCGCGTTTTAGCAGAAGAACTAGGATATTACCACGGAAAAGCATGCATCGCCAAACTGAAAGGAGCAATCCAGCGTCTAGAAGCAATCCGGGGTCGAGCTCCTACGTCGGAAGAAGAAAACGATGGTCTACGCCACGAGACCCACGATCTTCTAAGAGGAATGGGCAAGTCAGTGACGCAGCTGCGACAAGTTTTGGAATTAGGCAAATCAGGGCTTAACGCTTTGGATAAGAGACAAAGAAGATATTTAGTAAGTTGGGCTAAAAGCCTAGAACCACAAAATGGGCTAGCAGCACAAGAGGCCTGCTACTATGCTAATGTTGGTGTCCAAGTCCAACGCAGTATCCCACAAAACCCTACCCTAGCTCTACCACTCTCCCTCTCAAAGAGAAATAGAAACAGATCGAATTCCCAAAACGGCGCATCACTCTCTCCTTCGATGGCCGAGGCATTCGGAGTTGTCGCAGGGGCCGTGGGCCTCGCATTCCAAATAGCGAAACTTATCGCAGACGCTAACCGCCTCTACGATAAATACAAAGAGCTCGGACCGAATGTTCGAAAGCTCAATTCCAACTTGGTGTGTCTCAAGGCGATTGCTGCCCGACTGGACACCCAATCTCCGCTGGTACCCGGAGAATTTGTCAATGGGGTACCTACCGAACTCATCAAGGAGCTCAAAGAAGACATCCACCAAGCTACCCAGCTCGTGGACAGGATGAATAAGTCATCAGGGATCGCCCACAAGCTGAAGAAGATAATCCCCATTTACTCCGAGCAAATAGACAAGGTCAGTTCGAATTTCAATACGAGCTTTATAGTTTTGACGGCATTCCTATCCTTTGATATCAAAGATGATACCACCCACATAAGGGCCCTTCTGGAGACGACCGACAAGAAGGACAAGAAGATGTCTCTGCAGTTGGAGCAAATCTTTGAAGATGTATCAAGATTATCAACTTGCTCTAAGACTGGTCGTCTTCCTGAAGATAGAGTGTTGTCAACTTGCCCTAAGACTGGTCGTCCTCTACTTGGGGGATGTTGTTGGGGCCGGATTTGGAGAAGGACATCACATCCAATTTCCACCGGATGTCAAGCCTATGTCAGATCACGCGCCGTTTGTCCCCGGATGTCGAGTCTCTATTAGACGATCTGGAACTCGCCTTTGAAATTTTCCATTCGGTCTTAAGAGATTTAGACGAACTTTCCATCCATTTGCTGCACACATTGGATGAAACTATCCGGCATGGCATCTCTCTCTTGGAGGAGATCTCAGTGGTCAGGGCCCAGAAAGATTCTAGGGCAATCCTGGATGGTATCAAGGCATACGTCTCTCAAGTCCAGCAGCTAGATGATAGTATCAAGACATTCATCCGTCAGCAAAAGAAACTTTATAAGGATTTCGAGAAGCATTTGCTCGATGATTCACTCAGGTTAGAGGATTTTAAGCTCGATGATAAGTTTAACATCGATGGCACGTGTTTCAGTATTGTTGTTGATGGCAACTGTGGTGGCAAGTATGGTGGCACTGATGACACTCTGTTCGACGACATTCTAACCAATTTGGCCGGTCTGTTGCCTGATTCGCTGACCCATATGGAAAGGTGCTGAAAAAGATCTTGAAGATTCATGGAATTTCCAGAGAATCTGATGGGAAGACTGAAGAGGAAGTCCTTGTGACTGCTGGCACTAGCACATCTAAGGTTGCTGGTGTTGTTGCTGAAGAGGTAAGTTTCCTAGACTTGATGCATCAACAATAGAGATATCTAGGCTATTGTGTGAAGATACCCTGTGTCCATGCTAGTATTTGCTTTCAAGGAGTCAGAGACCCCTTTAGGTTGGTTCATATATGTTTATTACATCTAGCACATCTGTTTCTGGGTCGATATAGAGGTTATGTATGTGCTAGTGCCATAGTTGCAATTAGATGAAGAGTAAGTAAGGAAGGAAGATTGGTGGTGCAATCATAATTTTAAAGAATCATACTGGTATATGCTGGATTTGTTTCTCTAGGTGCTCTTCAGATAGTCTAAGATTTCACATGTGTGCCATATTAAGTGTGAGTTCGCTTTACTTATTCTCACTATGTTAGTCTTAGATGAGATCTTTGAGATGTTGTATTCAGCTTTTATAAAATTACATTAAGGATTAATGTCAGTTTTGAGACACCTTTTCTGTGGAAGACATGCATCAATATTTATTCTCTTGGCCTTCATCAATATTGTATGTTTCAGTGCACAGGGATTATAAGTTTGCATTTTGGTAAGCTTAGTCTAATATGATTGGTTATGTCTTAACTTCTCCAGTGATCCACATAACAAATATGAAGCAGAGCAACCATTCCATGAACTTAAACAAAGCTGAGTGTGCACAAGCGTTACTAGTATTACGGGATTTACTTGAACTTGTTTGTGGGTGTGCATGAAACTTGAATTTGTTTACATATTACTAATACCTGTCCATTTTTTGGGGAACAGGATGATGGGGAAACTATATGTGGTGCCTGTAGCAAGTGCTTTGCGCTAGCTGAACAGTGGATTCAATGCAACGTATGTCAGCAGTGGTTCCATAGCACATGTGTGAATATAACTCGTGACACATCTGAGCAACACTTCAGGTGCCATGCATGCAGCCACTGATTGATCCGCGGAGACGTTATATATTTGTTTGGCGGCTTAAGTTTGGTATCTTAGTATATATTAGTGTATTTTGATTAGCCTAGAATCTAGCCTAGATTGATCCGCAGAGACAGTATCTAACTAACTAGGTTGTCAGAAACTGGAGGGCTTTCAATTTTATAGTTATGCCTAGTTGGCGATTAGCTTTATGCAGCTAGCTGACATAAGTATAGCTTAAGCATCTGTTCAAACATACACACAGACTCACAATGTCTGTTGTGGAAACCCAACATTGTTTTGTTCCTTCACTATTATGTTACTTTGCACCAAAAGTGATGAGATGCTGGATCTTTGGTTTTTACTACTATTTTGTTTCTCCAACTTTTCCAAAGCTGTTGCATTTGCATACCCTTTTCCATTATCATCGAGATAGCTATGAATAATGTGTTTAAGCTAATTTCATTGAACTTTTGCATTTGTACTTGTAGCGCTAGCACATACATATGTGCTGAAGAAATAGGACTCTTGTGTGCTTTAAGGTTGACTTTTGTGTTTCTTAAGTTTATGTCCATGTCCCCTTACAACTTCAAAGAACATACGAGTGTGTTTGTTCAGACACAACATGTTTTCACAAGGCTTTCATCCTCACTCTCTTTCTTTTTACCAAGTAATTAGAGCTTTAATCAAAAATGTAGTCTGGTTTTCTGCTTCCATTAATACTAGTTGGCACTACTTTGTTAAGAGTATTTGTCTCTAGTTTAAGAGGGAGCGAGTAGAGAGAAATCGGTTGTCATGATTTAGATAGCGATCATTGTAATTGTGGGGGTTTTATCATAGCTTTCTTCACAATAACGTCTTTTAACTAATTTTTCTACCAATCTCGGTTTATAGCATATTGTCTCTATCTTGTGTTTTTATCAAGCATCACTCTGTTACTGTATTCACTTGTTGAAACTTATACTGATTTAGGAGGACATACTATATGGTGTTTAACGGTAATTCTTTATGCATATTCTGTTAATAAATTACTAATGATCGACAAAGACTTGCTGCATTCAATTTTTAAACTTTTTTGGTTATCCATGTCTGCAGAAAGGCTTAATATATCCAGCAGCTTAGTGAAACTATTGAGTCAATCTTTTTACAGCTACTGTGGTTTAGAGATTGCCAATTGGAATGCTTGAGGTCATTTTGATACCAGCTTTTTCATCTAAGAACAGACACAGGTGCAATCTTAAATATATGATTTCTGTCCCTACTTATGGTTTTGGAGAAGCAAAATTGAACGTTGTGGTCAATCTTTTTTCCCCATTTAACGGCATTTTCATCATCTCTTTCCGTTTTGTCTCTTATCATTGTCCTCTCTCTCTCTTCATTGGAAAATGAAAAAAAAATAAAAAACCCTCTTTGAAACAAAATGATATCAGTTAGTACTGAAATGATGTTAACATAGTAAATTGTAGACTGTAGTCAATGTACCCTGGTAGAATTGGGAAAAGGGCATATGCAAGAGAGACTCAGATTTGCTGTGTGAAGCTTCAGTTGTATTTAAGTAATGTGACAATAATCTCCACAGAAAACTCAGTAGAATTTACATGGATGAAGCTAGAAGAAGTTAGCTCACAAGGACCAGTCTCTCAAAATAACTTGTATCTTAAGGACCGGTGCTGGGGCTCCAGGATAAGAGAAACGTAAAATTCAAAATTGCTTCCTAGTTCCTGACCTTTTTCTTTTAACTCAGGTACAGTCGTATCAAACCTGTATCCCTCATCTGTGAGACAAGGATTGGACACCATTAATTTTCCTTATTTCCGACGGAGTGAGACAAGGATTGGACACCATTAAGTCTTTCCATATTTCCGACGGAAATGGATGTGGCGCCGGGTGGAGTGGAGGATTTGGAAATTGTTGCTGACATGGACAATGAGCCATCGATCCATGAATGTTTCTTAGGGAAGGAAAGGTTACTTTGTTGAGGACAGACATTGGAACAAGCACCCCTCTTAGACTTGTGAAGTGCCATGAATGTTTCTTAGGGAAGGAAAGGTTACTTTGTTGACAGACATTGGAACAAGCACCCCTCTTAGACTTGTGAAGTGCACAGTTGCAATTATGGTACGGTCTTCGTTCAATTTCTGTGTCCCACATTGATAGGCTTCCTTCAAACACACACTGAAACATCATGCCAGAAGCCGAAGGTAGTCATCCTCTTCTATTCTCTTCTTTAGAATGTGTTGAATAAGTGAGCAGTGTACTAGTTGTGTGAGTTGAGTGTTGAAAATTTAGTGGTTTCTGAATCATTTATATAGAGAAGGGTATATATGTATGATAATGGGGCGTGGGAGAAATCAAAGAGATCATTTTGTACGGTTTGTGGTTCTGTTTTTTGCCAAATTGAAGAAGACTAATGATAACGTTTGTTACTAAGGCTCTCTGGTTTTTGCACTGAGGGAGGGGGAGAGAGAAAAGACTAGTCGTATTGGCTTCTTGTTTTCTGGCTGTGTCTTTGTTTTGGCTTAAATATCTAAGTATTTAGTGGGTTTCTACGCTTTAGTAATAGCTTAGATTGATCCATAAAGACGTTATTTACCTAACTGGGTAGTTAGGAGAGGCTGCATAACTATTATCTATGCTTGGCGGTTAACTCTATGCAGCTAACTGATATAGTCATATAGGTCTTGGTCCGAGCATCAATTATTCGTTATATAAGTAAAAGACACCCACGATTAACCATGTTAAAACGTAATATGGTTTTGTGCTCCCATCATTATATTTGTTTATAATTCATGTTTGTGTGGAGATAATGAACCTTAGTTTTAACCACAATTTTGTTCGTCTCCGTTCTCTTTCAGGGTTCCTATTGCTTTTGAAATTTTGAGATTTTCTGAAAATCATGCTTGGCTTGTTACATGTTGGGTTGAATTCATCATCGAATTGAGGAATTAACTTTGAATAGGAATTACGTTTGTGCTTGGCTTATTGCCCAGTTGAAGTTTCCTATGGTCTTTTCAGATATTAATGATGTCTTATCAAGGTAGTTATTCAACAAGACAACATATAGTTTTTCTTGAAATATTCAGCTTCCCTCCCTCAAGTTTGTCCCCTACTTGAAAGTTGAAAGAGAAATGGATTTGCATAGTTTCCACTTTTCTCCGTAATAACGTTTTTTAACCAACCTTCTTTTATCTTGTTTTTGGTGAGAATCATTCTGTTACTTGTTCATATATACTGGTAAAACAGGTTTGCGTCAGGCTCCTACGTCTGACGATTGTCTACAGCACTGCCTACGCCACGATCTCCACGATCTTTTAAGAGGAATGGGCAAGTCAGTGACGCAGCTGCGGCAAGTTTTGGATTTAGGCGAATCATGGCTCAGCACTTTGGAACGGGTTTTCGATATTAATTTTTTGTAATAATTCCCTACCTTGTTAGGGCACTATCACTACGGTTCTAGCTATCTACTAATTAATAGTCTATAGGTTTGAATAATTAGATATCAAAATATTGGCTTCGCATAGGTTTTGTTTTCTAATAATTTTCTTGTATGTCAAAGTTTCTCTCATTCGGTATATAACGAATTATTATATCTATAATTATATATCAATGATTCGTGTCTATATTAAGAAAAACGTTGACGAAATTTGGGAAACTTTTCTCTATTTTCTTTCTTAATTACATAAACTATTTTATTGAAAATTTACTAAAATCGAAAACAGGATAAGAGACAAAGAAGATATTTAGTAAGTTGGGCTAGAACCACAAAATGGGCTAGCAACACAAGAGGCTTGCTACTGTGTTAATGTTGGTGTCCAAGTCCAACGCAGTATCCAAAAAACCCTAGCTACCACTTATGAAACTTCTAGCTCCTTTGAGATTACCAATAAGACAAAACAACTCACTCAATATAGTTTTCAGTTTTAATTTTTACATTTCCACTTTTGGTTTTTGGGTGTCATCTTCATTTTCTGTTATACCTCTCTCTCTCTCTCTCTCTCTCTCTCTCTCTCTCTCTCTACTAGAAAAAATAAATAAAAATCTATCTTTCAGGAATACCTACCAACTACATTTGATGGCATCTATGTTTCTGAGAAAGAGAGAGGACTGGTTTGTTTCAACAATCTTCATTGCATCGTAGTTAACAATTCTTGTTGATCAAAGTAAAATTGTAGGAGGAAAAGAAAACGAAACTCCTACTTTGAAAGTATCATGTGTGTTCAGAAAGTAATTGTTCCTTGGCTCAAATTTGTTTGTACTGAATTGAGGTAAAAATGTAGGTTGTTGTAATTTGTAACATAACCAAAGAAAACTGAACGAGGAAGGAATGCTATGCATTTATGAACTTAAAAAGACTCAGATTGTATAAGTCTGTAGTTCTGCATTTTCAGATGTACTAATGAAATGTGACAGTGTTTACAGGACCTCAGCATTTACATGCGTGAAGTAAATTAGCTCACAAGCACCAATTCTGGAAATGAGTTAAACTCAAGACCGGTGCTGGGCCACAGAATAAGAGAAACGAAAACTTCAAAATTGCTTCCCAGTTCCTGACCTTTTACTTCTAACTCGGACGTAATCATATCGAGGTATCTGTCTATTGTCTGTGGGATAAGCAATCAACCGCATCCACGCTTTCTCTGTTTTCGTTGGTTGATGTACATGTGTTGCTGGAGCCAGAATGCTTAGAAGATTTGGATGTTGTGGCTAAGCACAAAGAGCTATCTGTCCATGACTTTTTTGTGGGGAACGAAATGCTCCTTTGCTGAGAACAAGAATTCGAGCAAGGACCGCCCTTGGACTTGTGCAGTGCACAGTTGCAGTTTTTATGGGATGGCCTTCTCTCCACTTCTGTGTCCTTCATTGATAGGCTTCCTTCAAACACACACTGGAACATCAAACCGGAAACTCCCAAGGTAGTCATTCTCTTCTCTGTTCTTTGATAAGTGTTGTATAATTTGTGTGAAAATGATGAGTGAGCAGTAGAGTACTAATGTTTCTATGGAGTGTTTGTGTGTGTTGAAACTTGCGTGTGCTTTCTAAAACATTTATATAGAGAAGGGGATCGATATATGATAAAAGGTGCAAAGGAGAAATCAAGAAACTATTTTGTGCTATTTCTCTCACGTACTCTTGTTTAACTCGAGACAAGTTAAGTTGGTACAGTGTTCCTGCTAAATCGCCAAACAAAACAAGCGTTTTGTTCTAGGGAAACTTTTCCACAGAGGGAGCAAGAAGAAAGTGTTACTTAGTTTTAGTCATGTTTGGCTTTAGTACTTAGAGTTAGTCCGGTTTTGGCTGTAGCATAGATTGATACACAGAGAGGCGTTATTCACCTAACTAGTTTGATGGGAAAGGTATGCTCAATTCATTATTATGCATCTTGGCGGTTGTTCTATGTAACTAACAAAGTTTTGGCTCTAGCATCGCTTTTGTGGGAAGTAAGTGGTTGAACTTTGGCATTTGTACTGTGAAATGTATATGAAACATTAGGATTTTTCGTAGTGTTTCAAACCAACTGATATGTCTTCATTATAACCAGAAGGCTGGACTTTAGAATTTAGACTATTTAGATGGAAAACAGAGTGTTGAATTGCTGGACGCGCCTTCACTAGAATTACCATTTGACCAACTCACTAATTTACATTTGATGATTCTGTGATTTTGAAATTTCAGTAGATATACATAAGAAATCTGAAAATGATTGGAATGCCGAAGATTTTTACACTACCTTTGTCTCTGTTTCGATTTTTCAGATCATAAAATGGTTTCTAAATTAGAAATCTAAATCATTTTTAGTCTTTTGTCTTTACTTGTTTTACGTTGTTTTCATCTTCTCTTCTATTGAAAAGAAATTTTTTTATAGGACTAAATAATATATCAACCATTTCATCTGTAGAACCTACCTACTACCTTGATGGTATCAACTATCAATGTGTCTGAAAGAGCAATAGTACATCTACATCAATCTTCTTTGTAGCGTAGTTAGTTGCCATTTTGTTATTCAAACCAAAACATTTTGGAGGAAAAGAAAATGAAACTCCCTCCTTTTTGATCCTTTTCTTGTCTACCCTGTGCCGATATAAAATTTTATAAAAGATTTGAACTGCTGCCTGCATTTTGTCCATATTACACGTACTTGTACTGCTTTGGACTTTGGAATTCAAGTTTTTTTTTCCTCTCTGTCATGCACATTAATCTTGATTCCATCTTGGCAAATTTGAAGGAAGCTATATTTTGGTTTGAATGGATAAAAGCTTTGCTCACTCAATTACTAATGACTTCTAGAGGAAAACATAGTTAGTACTGATATGATGTTAACACTGGATTGCACAATGTGAAGAGAGGAAAGTAGAATGAGGAAGAGAATGGTAATGCAATTTAAATAAGCCTTTTCTGTGCAGGTTCAATAGTGACAGTGTTCACCGGAACTCGGTAGAATTTACATGGACAAAGCTAGAGAAATTAGCCCAGAAGTACTCAAAATGAATTGATCTTGAGTACTAGTACTACTGGGGAACCAGACTAAGAGAAACGAATAACTCAAAATTGCTTCTCAGTTCCAGACCCTTTCATATAACTCAGCCTAACCGTATCAAGCCTCTATCTCTTGCCTGTGGGACAAGCAATGAACCTCATTCACAGTATCTCTGTTTCCGGTGGACGTGGAAGTGTTGGCGAGAAAAGAATGCTGAGAAGAGAGCTTTGAAGTTGTTGCAATGCATATGGAACTGTCGGCCCATGACTGTTTCTTGGGGAAAGAAATGTTTCTTTGTTGAGGACAGCATTGGAGCAAGAACCCACCCTTGGACCTGTGCAGCGCACAATTGCAGTTCTTATGGTATGGCCTTCGCTCAATTTCAGTGTCCTGCATAGATAGACTGCCTTCAAACACACACTGAAAGATCATACCAGAAATCCTCATAGTAGCCATTCTCTTCTGTTCTCCTCCTTAGAGTCAATATGTTGTATTTGTGTTTGTCTGAAGCAATGAGGAGCAGTATAGGTGTGTTGAAACTTTATTGTGTTCCTCTAAGGTTTTATATACATTCGGGGATTACTCTATGATAAAGAGGTATGGGAGAAATCAAGAAAGAGTTTCGTGCCATTGCTCCTACGTATTCGTGTTAAAACTCAAGACAAGTCAACTTTGTTTGTTTGAGGTTCTTGCCAAAAGTTGAAAGAAGAATAAAACAACAACCGTTTTTCTCTAGAGCTCCTATACTTTTCAAGAGAGGGTACTGAGAACAAAGAATTAGGTTTGGCCTTTTGTTTTTATGGTTTGGATTTTGTCCTAATACAGCATAGATTAATCCACTAATACGTTATTTACCTACCTAGATAGGTAGTTAGAGAAGGGCTACCTATTTTGTTTCTGGGCATGCTGGCCGGTTAGATCTATGAAACCAAATACCCCAAGTATCATTTCTTGTTATTCAAGGAAAAGACACTAACTGACCACTCACGTCAAAATGTAGTATGGTTTTCTGCTTCCATTACTGTACTAGTTTGCGCTTTGCACTAATTTTTGTTAAGAGTATTCATCTCTGTTTCTACCACTACTTTGTTTTTCTCTATTCTCATTCATGCTTCAAGTTATATACAATTTTCAATTTTTCCAAGAAATATTTGATTAAATTTTGGCATTTAGTACTGATAAGAAAACTGAAAGGTTCTTATTAATCTTTAAGTTGTCTTGTCAAGGTAGTTATGCAACAAGAATTATTTTTTCTTGAGAAACTCAGCTTCTCAAAAACGTTAGAGAGGGAGAGAGTAAAGACAATAGAATTATCATTTAGCGATCATTGTAATTGTGGGGATTTTAGCATTGCTTTCTTCACCATAACGTCTTTTAACTAATCATACTGGTACTAGGATTGTTTTTGAGAACTTTCCTTATTATAGTGGTATTAGGAATGTTTTCTTTTATGCTGGGAATAGGATTTTACTTGCTTCTCAAAACATGGTAATTCCTTATTCTCGTTGGATTATATTTCTTATTACTTGCTTCACAAGGAATGTTTTCCTTTTTCATGTTGGGAATAGCATTACATAAAACAATCCCTATAAATAACCTTGTGTAGGGCAGAAATATAAGGACAAGAAGAACAATGCCGACGTCGAATCGAATATTACAGGAACGACAACCGTCTAGTAGTTGAACTGGAAGAAGTAATCCGCCGTCTAGAAAAAAAATTCGCAGAGAATGTGGAACACGAAGACCGCCCATATCTAGAGCTTGAAGACATCCGGGAACTGGAAGAAGCAATCCCTCGTCTAGAAGAAAACTTCCGCGCCATCGTAATCAAGGACCTCGCGTTGCAGCAGAACAACTAGGATATTACCTCGGAAAGCATGCATCGCCAAACTGAAAGGAGCAATCCAGCGTCTAGAAACACAAGCAATCCGGGGCCGGGCTCCTACGTCTGAAGAAGAAAACGATGGTCTACGCCACGAGCTCCAGGATCTTCTAAGAGGAATGGGCAAGTCAGTGACACAGCTGCGACAAGTTTTGGAATTAGGCAAATCATGGATTAACTTTGTGGATGGGGTTTTCGATATTTTTTTTTGTAATAATTCTAATGTTGGTGTCCAAGTCCAACGCAGTATCCCACAAAACCCTACCCTAGCTCTACCACTCTCCCTCTCAAAGAGTAACAGAAACAGATCGAATACCCAAACGGAGCATCACTCTTTCCTTCGATGACGGAGGCATTCGGAGTTGTGGCAGGGGCCGTGGGCCTCGCATTCCAAATAGCCAAACTTATCGCAGATGCTAACCGCCTCTACGATAAATACAAAGAGCTCGAACCGAATATTCGCAAGCTCAATGCCAACTTGGTGTGTCTCAAGGCGATTGCTGCCCGACTGGACACTCAATCTCCGCTGGTACCTGAGAATTTGTCAATGGGGTACCTACCGAACTCATCAAGGTGCTCAAAGATGACATCCACCAAGCCACCCAGCTCGTGGACAGGATGAATAAGTCATCAGGGATCGCCAACAAGCTGAAGAAGATAATCCCCATATACTCCGAGCAAATAGACAAGGTCATTCGGATTTCAAGACGAGACTTATGGTTTTGATGGCATTCCAAGTCGAAGATATCAAAGATGATACCAGCCGCATAAGGGCCCTTGCGGAGACGACCGACAAGAAGGACGAGAAGATGTCTCTGCAGTTGGAGCAAATCTTTGAAGATAGAGTGTTGTCAACTTGCCCTAAGACTGGTCGTCCTCTACTTGGGGGGATGTTGTTGGGGCCGGATTTGGAGAAGGACATCACATCCAATTTCCACCGGATGTCAAGCCTATGTCAGATCACGCGCAGTTTGTCCCCGGATGTCGAGTCTCTATTAGACGATCTGGAACTCGCCTTTGAAATTTTCCATTCGGCCTTAAGAGATTTAGACGAACTTTCCATCCATTTGCTGCACACATTGGATGAAACTATCCGGCATGGCATCGCTCTCTTGGAGGAGATCTCAGTGGTCAGGGCCCAGAAAGATCCTAGGGCAATCCTCGATGGTATCAAGGCATACGTCTCTCAAGTGCAGCAGCTAGATGAAAGTATCAAGACATTCATCCGTCAGCAAAAGAAACTTTATAAGGATTTCGAGAAGCATTTGCTCGATGATTCACTCAGGTTAGAGGATTTTAAGCTCGATGATAAGTTTAACATCGATGGCACGTGTTTCAGTATTGTTGTTGATGGCAACTGTGGTGGCAAGTATGGTGGCACTGATGGCACTCTGTTCGACGACATTCTAACCAATTTGGCCGGTCTGTTGCCTGATTCGCTGACCCATATGGAAAAGGTGCTGAAAAAGATCTTGAAGATTCATGGAATTTCCAGAGAATCTGATGGGAAGACTGAAGAGGAAGTGACTGACGACAAATCAGTTATCATGATTTAGCATTTAGCGATCATTGTAATTGTGGGGGTTTAGCATAGCTTTCTCCACGATAACGTCTTTTAACTAACCTTGCTACCAGTCTCGGTTTCATAGCATATTGTCTTCGCTCTCCATGAAACTTATACTGATTTAGGAGGACATACTATAGGGTGTTTAACGGTAATTCTTTATGCATATTCTGTTAATAAATTATTAATGATCGACAAGGACTCGCTGCATTCAATTTTTAAACTTTTTTGGTTATCCATGCTGCAGAAAGGCTTAATATATCCAGCAGCTTAGTGAAACTATTGAGTCGATCTTTTTACAGCTACTGTGGTTTAGAGATTGCCAATTGGAATGCTTGAGGTCATTTTTACCAGTTATTTCATGTTAAGAACAGACACAAGTGCATAATCTCAAATATACGATTTCTGTCCCTAGAGAAGCAAAAATTGAATGTTGTGGTCAATCTTTTTTCCCCATTTAACGGCATTTTCATCTTCTCTTTCCTTTTGTCTCTTACCCTTGTCCTCCCTCTCTCTCTTCATTGGAAAATGAAAATGAGAAAAAAAAAAAAAAAAACCCTCTTTGAAACGAAATGATACAAGTTAGTACTGAAATGATGTTAACATAGTAAATTGTAGACTGTAGTCAATGAACACCCTGGTAGAATTGGGAAAAGGGCATATGCAAGTATGAGCTCAGACAGAGAGACTCAGATTTGCTGTGTGAAGCTTCAGTTGTATTTAAGTAATGTGGCAATAATCTCTACAGAAAACTCAGTAGAATTTACATGGATGAAGCTAGAAGAAGTTAGCTCACAAGGACCAGTTTCTCAAAATTAGCTTTTATCTTGAGGACTGGTGCTGGGGCTCCAGGATAAGAGAAACGTAAAATTCAAAATTGCTTCCTAGTTCCTGACCGTTTTCTTCTAACTCAAGTACAGTCGCATCAAACCTATATCCCTTATCTGTGAGACAAGGATTGGACACCATTAATACTTTCCTTATTTCCGACGGAGTGAGACAAGGATTGGACACCATTAAGTCTTTCCATATTTCCGACGGAAATGGACGTGGCGCCGGGTGGAGTGGAGGATTTGGAAATTGTTGCTGACATGGACAATGAGCCATCGATCCATGAATGTTTCTTGGGAAAGGAAAGGTTACTTTGTTGAGGACAGACATTGGAACAAGCACCCCTCTTAGACTTGTGAAGTGCACAGTTGCAATTTTTATGGTACGGTCTTCGTTCAATTTCTGTGTCCCGCATTGATAGGCTTCCTTCAAACACACACTGAAACATCATGCCAGAAGCTCCGAAGGTAGTCATCCTCTTCTATTCTCTTCTTTAGAATGTGTTGAATAAGTGAGCAGTGTACTAGTTGTGTGAGTTGAGTGTTGAAAATTTAGTGGTTTCTGAATCATTTATATAGAGAAGGGTATATATGTATGGGGCGTGGGAGAAATCAAAGAGATCATTTTGTACGGTTTGTGGTTCTGTTTTTTGCCAATTGAAGAAGACTAATAATAACGTTTGTTTCTAAGGCTCTCTGGTTTTTGCACTGAGGGAGGGGGAGAGAGAAAAGACTAGTCGTATTGGCTTCTTGTTTTCTGGCTGTGTCTTTGTCTTTGGCTTAAATATCTAAGTATTTAGTGGGTTTCTACGCTTTATTAGATTGATCCACAAAGACGTTATGTACCTAACTGGGTAGTTAGGAGGCTGCATAACTATAATATATGCTTGGCGGTTAACTCTATGCAGCTAACTGATATAGGTCTTGGTCGAGCATCAATTATTCGTTATATAAGTAAAAGACACCCACGATTAACCATGTTAAAACGTAATATGGTTTTGTGCTCCCATCATTCTATTTGTTTTGTGCTCCCATAATTCATATTTGTGTGGAGATAATGAACCTTAGTTTTAACCACAATTTTGTTCGTCTCCGTTCTCTTTCAGGGTACCTATTGCTTTCGAAATTTTGAGATTTTCTGAAAATCATGCTTGGCTTGTTACATGTTGGGTTGAATTCATCATCGAATTGAGGAATTAACTTTGAATAGGAATTACGTTTGTGCTTGGCTTATTGCCCAGTTGAAGTTTCCTATGGTCTTTTCAGATATTAATGATGTCTTATCAAGGTAGTTATTCAACAAGACAATATATAGTTTTTCTTGAAATATTCAGCTTCCCTCCCTCAAGTTTGTCCCCTACTTGAAAGTTGAAAGAGAAATGGATTTGCATAGTTTCCACTTTTCTCCGTAATAACGTTTTTTAACCAACCTTCTTTTATCTTGTTTTTGGTGAGAATCATTCTGTTACTTGTTCAGCTACAAGGTACAAGTCATGTTAGGGAGATATAAAATATGGTGTTTAACTTTGGCATTTTTACAACAATAATCACTGTGATTTGTATGGACATTCTCATGGTTCTTTAACTTTTCTGCAGAATGCTACAACATCGATCAGTCTTCTTTTAACGTGCTTGGCAATTCTTGTTCATCAAAATAAAATAGTAAGAGAATATAAACATGAAACTCCTTGGCTTTGACTACACTATTAAAACTACTGCTGCCGATGAACTTAAACTTTGATTCAATGAAATTTCTACGTTTTTTTTTGCCATGTAAAACTACACATTGATGATTTTGATCTTGGTATACAGCAATGGGAAGCTAGACTATGGATAAATTTTGTTTGGTTTGAGGTTCTTGCCAAAAGTTGAAACTGGGAACAAAGAATTAGGTTTGGCCTTTTGTTTTATGGTTTGGCTTTTGCTCTAATAACAGCATAGACCAATCCACTAATACGTTATTTAACTACCTAGCTAGGTAGTTAGAGAAGGGCCGCCTATTTTGTTTCAGAGCATGCTGGGCGGTTGGATCTATGAAACCAAATACCCTAAGT
Source organism: Fragaria nilgerrensis (assembly GCA_010134655.1). NCBI lineage: Eukaryota > Viridiplantae > Streptophyta > Magnoliopsida > Rosales > Rosaceae > Fragaria > Fragaria nilgerrensis. The sequence goes on along the minus strand of WPAB01000203.1, from coordinate 17,187 downwards.
ATCATTTCTTGTTATTCAAGGAAATAAAAGACACTAACTGATCACTCATGTCAAAATGTAGTCTGGTTTTCTGCTTCCATTATTATACTAGTTAGCACTACTTTGTGTTAAAGAGTATTCGTCTCTAGTTTCTACCACTACTTTGTTTTTCTCTATTCTCATTCATGCTTCAAGTTATAGACACTTTTCAATTTTTCCAAGAAATATTTGATTCAACTTTGGCATTTAGTACTGATAAGAAAAACTGAAAGGTTCTTATTAATCTTTATGTTGTCTTGTCAAGGTAGTTATGCAACAAGAATTAGTTTTTCTTGAGAAACTCAGCTTCTCAAAAACGTTAAGAGAGGGAGAGAGTAAAGACAATAGGTTGTCTTTGGTTTAGCATTTAGCGATCATTGTAATTGTGGGGATTTTAGCATTGCTTTCTTCACCATAACGTCTTTTAACTAATTATAGTGGTATTAGGATTGTTTTTGAGAACTTTCCTATTATAGTGGTATTAGGAATGTTTTCTTTTATGCTGGGAATAGGATTTTACTTGCGTCTCAAAAACATGGTAATTCCTTATTCTAGTTGGATTATATTTCTTAGAGTAATGCTAGGTGACCACCTTTTGGTGAACCACTTTAAAACTCACCTTAGGTGTCAGTTGACGTGGCTTAGCCACATCATTAAAACTAATTTTTCTTGTCATAATTATGAAAAAAATTCTTAACATTTTACTTTCTTTAATTGATCTTTTAAATCCTATTTTTTTGGCTTTCAGATCTTATCTACAAGTCTTCATCAGATGATTATTATTCATCTCTCTTCCTTTCCATGGCATGTCCTCCTCTCTACCGTAGCCTCACGTCTCCTTCAATTGAAATAAATCTTTCAATCCGATTACGGTTTCCGGCAAGCATAGTTAACATATATAAGCTCTAGCCATTTTAATCGTGTTACCTTCTTCTTATTATGAGAATGAAATTAATATGAATAGAATGTTTGGGATTGAAGTTCAAGGAAGTGGATTCAACAACCAATTAAAGATGTTTCAAACTTTCAATCGCAAGGAAAGAAATCAACTATAATCTATGCACCATTGAAGTATAGTTTACAAGGTGGGTGATTTCATACTCATACTCGATCAGTACATGAAAGCATAAATCAAATCCACAACAATGATGAGAGAAGCAACTACTATAATCAAATGTAATCCCCTCCTAAACTCTAACTATAAATACGCTATTCGTTCGATGACTAGAATCAGCAAAGTTTTTTTCAACAATTCGTGAAAAAAGCTTATGGAGAGGAGATGAGAGAAGACGATGAAGACGTCGCGCAAATTAATCATATCAAAAAGAAAAAATTTAGGGTTCAAGTGTTTAATAGTTGGCAATAGAAAGAGATAAATTACGAAAGTAAAAAGAAAAAAATCATAATCAAGAAAATAATATAAAAACAACTTTAACAAATCATAATTATATTTTGATGATGTGGCTAAAAATATAAGGTGGGCTATAAGGTGGTTCACCTAGCATTACTCATCACTTGCTTCACAAGGAATGTTTTCCTTTTTCATGTTGGGATAGCATTACATAAAACAATCCCTATAAATAACCTTGTGTAGGGCAGAAATGTAAGGACAAGAAGAACAATGCCGACGTCGAATCGAATATTACAGGAACGACACCGTCTAGTAGTTGAACTGGAAGAAGTAATCCGCCGTCTAGAAAAAAATTCGCAGAGAATGTGGAACACGAAGACCGCCCATATCTAGAGCTTGAAGACATCCGGGAACTGGAAGAAGCAATCCCTCGTCTAGAAGAAAACTTCCGCCATCGTAATCAAGGACGACCTCGCGTTGCAGCAGAAGAACTAGGATATTACCTCGGAAAAGCATGCATCGCCAAACTGAAAGGAGCAATCCAGTGTCTAGAAACATGCCTTCGAGAAGCAATCCGGGGTCGAGCACCCACGTCTGAAGAAGAAAACGATGGTCTACAGCACTGCCTACGCCACGAGCTCCACGATCTTTTAAGAGGAATGGGCAAGTCAGTGACGCAGCTGCGGCAAGTTTTGGAATTTGGCGAATCATGGCTTATCATTTTGGAACGGGTTTACGATATTATGGTTCTACTAATTAATAGTCTAAAGGTTCGAATAATTGGATATCAAAATATTGGCTTCGCATAGGTTTTGTTTTTTAATAATTTTCTTGTATGTCGAAGTTTCTCTCATTCGGTATATAACGAATTATTATATCCATAATTATATATCAATGATTCGTGTCTATATTAAGAAAAAACGTTGACGAAATTTAGGAAACTTTTCTCCATTTTCTGGTAACCCAGCAAGCCCAAATTTGTGATTGGAATAAAAAAAAATTCAAAGGAAAAGAATTGGTTTTTGAGATGCATTTGGTCAACATATCACATAAGCATGAGAATTGAAATCTGTGGGATTCACCATCAGCACCAAGTATCTCAGTATGTTGTTTCTTGCATCCCAAATCAAATATAAATCCGAGGATTTTTCTGCACTCATTCACACATGCACAGAAGCTGAAATTGGATGCCAATGTCATTGAAACTTAATTTTCTTTGGTTTCCAGTGTGAAAAATCAGAACGCTAGGTGATAGTATTTAACTATTTACATTACACTATAAATTATAAAATGAGAGATGTCTGGTGTCTGGTAGAGTAGGAGAGAATACATAAAATGTTCTAATTTTGAAATGGTCATTTTTTGTTTTAACTTGTTCATCTTCATTCTTTTGTCGTTTTCATTTGTCTTACATCTTCTATATCTTCTCTTTTCTCTCCTTTAATCAAAATATCAGAAATTGAAAATAGAAGTGTTGCAAATGAATCACCAGGAAAGCACCGTCTCCATTTTGATGGTAATGTCTGAGACTCGGAGAAAGAGAACGGGTGGTACTTTTCATCAGAATACAGCAATCTTAGACTTCTTTCTAGTATATGGTTAGGATTAGGATTAAAATTGTTGTTTTAAAAGAAGAATAGAATTAGGATTGGCTTAGATACTAACCAGTAATGACTTCTAGAGCTATACACCATAATGCTGAGATGATCTTAACAAGCAAAATTCTAATTATTTAACTTGAACTAGAATGAGAAAGAAAAAGAATATGCAATTCTGAACTCGAGTCATACTCTGAGCCTCTGAGGTGTAGTTTGTTCCGGTTCCATTGCATCGAAGAAAGGTGACCAATCTTTACAGGAAAGCAAGTAAAATTTACATGGGTGAAGCTTGAAGAAACTAGCCCACAAGCAACCACTGCTCGAAATTAAAATATCGAGGACTAGTGCTGGGCAGAAGAAAATGAGAAACTAAAAGTTTTAAAACTGCTTCTCAGTTCCTAACCTTTTTCTTCCATATCAGCAGTAACTGTATGAAGCTTTTGAAAGGTCTCTTGTCTATTGTCTATGTGACAAGGAATGAACTCCATTCCCATTTTCTCTGTTTCCAGTGGACATGGATGTGTTTCCGGGAAGACAATGCAGAGAAGACAATTTGGAAGTTGCTGCTGACATGCATAAGGAGCTATCTGTCCATGAGTGTTTCTTGGGAAGGAAATGTTCCTTTGTGCACAAGCATTGGAGCAAGGACCACCCTTGGACTTGTGGAGCGCGCAGTTGCAGTTCTTATGGTATGGCCTGCGCTCAATTTCCGTGTCCTGTATTGACAGGCTTCCTTCAAACACACACCGGAACACCATACCAGAAACTCCAAAGGTAGTCATTGTCTCTCTTTTCTCTACTTTAGAATGAAGAAAATTTTGATCTTGTGTTATGTGTGAGGCAGTGAGCAGTATAAGTGTTTTGTGTATGGGTGAATGCTTGAGTGTGTTGAAGCTTGTGTGTGCTTTGATTCATTTATATAGTGATGTGATAAATTGTTGTAGGGGAAATCAAGAAATAAGTTTGGACTCGAGACAAATTCTTCTTCTTTTTTTCTTTTTCCGACATAGAAAGAGGAGGGAGAAAAGAGAGTACTCGGCTCGGCTTTTTGTTTTGTTGCTTGGCTTTGGAGTCTAAGTAACAACGTGGTTTTAGGCATTCAGTTAGCTTAGGTTGATCCGAGGGTCGTTATATACCTAACAAACTAGTTAGGAGAAGCATCCTCAACGTTTCTTTCTATGCAACTAACTGACATAGGTCTTATTCAAGCATCTGTTTTCGTTACAGAAGTAACAGACTCACTATGTCTCTTGTGGAAACCCAACATAGGTTTTGTTCTTTCATTAATATATTAGTTTGCACCAAAAAGTGATGAGATGCTGGATTTTTGGTTTTTACTACAAACTGTACTGTTTGTCTTCTACTTGTCTAAGTTCTCGATCTTTCTTGCGTTCCAATTTTCCATTATTATTTAAAATCAAGTTAAAAACTTCATATAATTGATCAACAAATTTCACTGTACTTCGGAATGTTCTTACTTCTAGCAAATAGAAGCACTGAAGAACTGTATAGTGTTTCATACAAGTGATCTATGTCCTTTTGTACCGAGTTAGAATGACGTATATGATTATAGATTCAGTAAGAGTGTTGCATCTCTCTCTCTCTCTCTCTCTCTCTCAGTGCTTTTGGGAATGCATATTGTGAGTGTGAACAATCATTTTCTGACTTGTACTGAGAGAGACAGCAACCGACTGTTGCAATGTGATGCTATGTCACATTACCTTCCTGTCAGTTTAAGCAGCAATATAGAGAAAGACTTTCTGCGTTCGAATTTTCCCTTTTCTTGGCAACATGCATGTTTGCATAAGGATGAATATTTTCTATAAATATTTGTATTACACTTCAATGGTTGCTTTATGCAGTCAATCCTAATATATTTCACTTCGGTTTTTCATCTTGCTGCATTATGAACTTGTGATTGCTCAACATACTTTGCCACTTGCTTTTGCTATGCTATGAAAGGGGATTATTGCCTTGTCTTTATGTCCTTGTTTCCATTGAAACAAGAGACATTACTCTGTTTTCCCTTTCTTGGTCAATCACAAATAGCCAGCACTGGTTGCTTCTGATTATTTACTCTCCTCTTTTTTTTGTCGAATCTTAGTGTGTCTCAGATTGTATCGTATTATGTTTCTTTACAATCTGTAACAATTTTTCTTAGAAAGAAAATTGACAAGGAGATCAAACAGAACAGAAACAATGTAGTAGTGGGTCCCACACCGGCTTTGTGTCCCTACAATGATGAGGTGCTCCCCACCCCAGAAAATTAATATGCAGAGAATGAGACAGAGATGTTGTTCATCATAATCTTAGATTCTTAGAGCACCATTGCCAGCATCGATCTTAGTTTAGTTAGCATTCTTGTTCAGGTTGCTATAATATATGTGTACCAAAAAAAAAAAAAAAAAAGGAAAATTTTCTTTCTTTCTTTAAAGAGTAGAGAATTCAAAGAACTCCTGCTTGGATTCTGTCCAACAAATGTACTCAAGTCGCCTGTGTAAAACTAATTAAGGCCAAACTGATGAGATAAGAAGCTAGACTTTTAGATTTCCTTAGCTCAAATGCCAATGAGTTTTGCATTCTGCATTGTGCTAGTGCTGAAATGGTATCAACTGATCGAGTAGATTGTGGAATGTAACAAAAGTGAGGTAGAATATGAGGAAGAGAAGGGCATATGCACTTAGTGAACTGAGACAGTCAGGCTGACTATAAGTCGGTTGTATGCAGTTGTATAACTTGTATTGAACTATTGATGTAGAAACTGGCCATTGTGGCTTTTTGACAATGGTTAATTACATGAAACTAAACTCTGAAGGATTTACATGGGGGAAGCTAGAAAAACGCACCAATTCCTAAAGATTAAATTTATCTCGAGATTCAGTATTGGGGCAGTAGAAGAGGAGAAATGAAAAGTTTAAAATTGCTTCTCAGTTCCTAACCTTTTTCTTCTAACTCATCCGTAACCGTATCAAAAGCTTCTGAAAGATGTATTTTTTATCATCTGTGTGACAAGCAATGAGCCTCATTCATGCTTTCTCTGTTTACAGTGGATGTAGATGAGTTTCCGGGAAGAGAATGCTGTAAACACAATTTGGAAGTTGCTGCTGACATGGACAATGTGCCATCCGTCCAGGATTGCTTCTTTGGGAAAGAAATGGTTCTTTGTTGAGAGCAAGCATTGGAGCAAACACCCCCTTTGGACTTGTGTAGCGCACAATTGCAATTCTTGTGGTATGGCCTTCGCTCAATTACAGTGTCATGCATTGATATGCTACCTTCAAGCACACACTGAAACATCATCCCAGATGCTCCCAAGGTATTCATTTCTCTTCAACTGAAGATGTTGTATGAGTGTTTGGGGGAGGCAATGAGCAGCGTCGGTATTTGACTGAATTGAAAATTTTAGTGTCATTTGTAAGTCATTTATATAGAAAGAGATCAATCTGATGTATGCTACTGGAGTGTGGGAGAAATCAAGAAAAAAGTCTGATACTTCTCCTACCTATTTTGGTATGATATGAGATTCTTGCCAAAGTCGAAAGAAGACCAAGATAAACGGTTTCTTCTAGACAGTTCAGCTTTGAGAATGGAGAATAGTTTTTAAACAGAAAGAGAGAAAAGAAAGGTACTAGAATCCCTTTTGTTTTGCGGCTTGGCGTTGGTATCTGAGGATACAGTATAATAGCATAGATTGATCCGCAGAACGTTATTTACCTAACTAACTACTTACAAAAGCTGCGCCATTTTTTATTAATCAACCTTGGAGGTTATAAGTTCTATGCAACTAACTAACTAACATAGGTCTTGTTCAAGCATCAAGATTCGTTAATCAAGTAAAACAAGCCAATGTGATGCGCCTTTTGGCTTTTGTTGTTTGTTTATCACTGTTTTCATAGTTCTTGCAGTGCACACCCTTTCTGTTATTATTTAGAATCAGATAGATTCTAGGAACTTTTTCTTTGGTCTGAAAAACTGAATATTTGGTAGGGGATTTTCTACTTCTGGCACATTTATATATGAAGCCATAGATTGCATACAACTCATATTCCCCATTTGAATTCACTAACAGTTCATCATCGAAAAAAACTCATTAAAAGTTTGACCATTGAATTTGACCTTTTCATTTTTGTTCTGTTATATTTCCATATTGGTTGCTTTCACTGAACTTTTGTCTTGTCCTTCATCTCTTTTGAGTGGTTATCAGACTTAATTTAGTATTACAACTGTGATCAATTTCACTGTCACTTTTCTATAGTTTTGAGAAAATCTGTTGTATGATACTTAGAATGCATTATGTTCAGGCGTCAATGAATATATCATGATGCTTTCCACAGTGAATATAATTTTCGTAGCTTTTTTCTTCTTTGTGAGAAGACGTAGTGCTGCCAATTTCTTTTATCTAGCTTCTTTTAGATCCATATATAAGTGAACCCTCACAAATTTCATGTGTAATAGTTTAACTTGTTGGGAGTATAATCTGACAATATCTTTTGTAACAGTGAGTTGCTTGGTACCAGAACTAAACTGCTTTGGACATAAAATTAGTGAGAGCTGTAGTTATAAAGTAGGTGCTCAGTTTCTCAGTATGACTAGGAGAGCAACAGTGAGAATGGGTGTTACTTTTGCTGGACTTTTCCTTCTTGTTTCAGCAACATAGTTGCACTCAGAGAAAATATTACATGAAATCGATATACCACAGCAGAAGTGCAGAACGTATATTGAGTTTTGTCTCCCATGGTTTTACTGTATTCACATTCTCCCACTTTCTTTGAAAGTGCATTATAATATGTAAGAAATGCATTAGTGAGTGATATCTGAAATCACTATATATGCTAAGAGAATCTGCAGAAAGTGCTCTGAAAACGCTTCTCAGCGACCATCTTGGTGACACTATTGGTTAACCTTAGTAAATTCTGAGATATACTCATATTTCTGATATCCGGCAAGAAAAGTTTAGGAAGAGAGGGAGTGTCACAAAGAAAAGAACTAATGACTTGAAGGAAACCCAAAAAATCAGATATTTCATCTTCTGTTTCATGCTTACCTCATCTCTTGTTCTATCTCCTATCATTGAAATAGCAGACCACAGAAATAAGAATTTCATCAAAGTCATCTGGAGAATCTAACCTCTACACATTTGATGGTATCTATGTCTCTATGAGGAACAGAAAAATATTGCATTGTGCAGGGGCATTAGCATGGGTCCCACATCATTTTATGAGATTAAAATATTTGGAAAACAAAAAATAAGAAAAATCCTTTTATATATTCTGCCTAGAGAGAGAACTTAACAACCTGCATTTTGTCCATATACACATCTACCTATGTTCTTGTGAAAATTCTGTTTTTTTTTTTTTTCCAATGCAGCACTAAATCATGATGATTTTGATCATGGAATCTTTAAGCAACACAAGAAAAGTTGACTTCAGAAAAGAAAACAATGCCCTCTAGTGAGTAGTGACTTGGCTCAAATACTACTATGCTAATGCCTTTGCATATGATGATGTACAGTGTACAATGTACCAGAAGCATGTAGATGTAGAATGGGGAAGGGATGTGCGTATACAATTTTATGAACTCAGACAGAGTCAGATTCTGAAGTTGTATATGCAGCTTTAGTTGTATTAATCTTTACAGGAAACTCAGTAGATTTTACAAGGATGAAGCTATGAAAATTAGCCCACAAGCACCAAGTCCTCAAAACTAATTGAGTAATTGATATCGAGTACTAGTGCTGGGGCTTAAGAAAATGAAGAGAAACAAAAAAAATTATATTGCTTCTCATTTCCTGACCTTTTTCTTCCAACTCACCCGTAATCGTATCAACAAGCTTCTGAAACTTCTTTATATTGTCTATGTGACAAGGAATGAACTCCACTCGCAATTACTTTGTTTCCAGTGGACTTACTGGATGTACTTCCAGGATGAGATGAGACTTTAGAAGTTGCTGCTGACATGCATAAGGAGCCATCTGTCCATGATTGTTTCCTGGGGAAGCAAATGCTCCTTTGTGGACAGGCATTTGAGCATGCACCCCCTTTTGACCTGTGTAGCGCGCAATTGCAGTTTTTATGGTATGGCCTTCGCTCAATTTCGGTGTCCTGCATTGACAAGCTTCCTTCAAAAACACTCCGGAACACCATCCCTGAAATCCCCAAGGTAGTCATTCTCTTCTCTGGTGTCTTTAGAGTTTAGAAAATCTTGTGTTTGTGTTTTAGACTTTGAGGCAGTGACAACTGACAATGAGCTGCAGTACTTGTGTCTTAGGGTGGTGAGTGTTGTTGAGTGTGCTGAAACTTGTGTGTGCTTTCCAGATCATTTATATAGAGAAGGGGCTTAATGTAGGATAAATAATGGTGTGGGAGAAATCAAGAAATATTGTTTATGCTATTTCTCCTGCGTACTCTTGTTAAACGCAAGACTAGTTTGTTATGTTCATGCCAAAGTGTTGTAGAAGACTAAGACGACAAACGGTTTTTACAAGGGTAGTTTAGCTTTGTGAGGACTGAGGAGGGAGAGAGAGAAAAAAGAAGCATCAGCTTGGCTCTTTGTTTTGCAGCTTGGCTTTGGAACCTAAGTATTCGTTAGTGGAGCCTTTTGTTTTTGTTTAGCATAGATCAATCCGCAGGGAAGTTACTTACCTAACTAACTAAGTAGTTAACTAGGAGATTCATTTTTTATATTAAGCATGGTCTACGGTTAGTTCTAAGCAACTAACTAACTCACAGAGGTCTGTGTCAAGCATCAGTTCTCGTTATGCAACTAAAGGTCACTCACATAATTTTGCTTTTAGATATACTACAACTCTACTAACAGTATGTCTAAGCAGTTGTAAAGTGTAATTGTAATTTCATATATATTACTGGGTGAAATTGAAACTCATACACTTGACCTGTTGTTTACTTCATCTCATACAACTTATTGGTATATGATTTATTTGCATCTCTATACAAAATAGAAGAAGTGCGAAATGAAGTTCTAAATTGATTAAGACTTATATATTTAGTTAAATATTTGATTGATGAGCATTGATGCATTATATATATATGATTTGATTTGATTTGGTTAAGCTCCCAGGTTGGTGCGTGCAAGCAAGGGTATTTTCACTATGACATACATACATACATATATATATATATATATATATATATATATATATATATATATGGATATATATCTATGTATAATTGGATATAGATATGCATATGGGAAGAAGCCTTAAGTATATCTGATTTGGTTATTACGTTGATAGACAAGGATCCTAATTTGATTAGGATGTTGATCTTATTGAATCAGATTCACTTGGGAATGAATGTAACTTAATATATATGATTAGGGTTTATTGATGTGTGAAAGGAATGAAACTTAATTTGATTAGGTTTTCTATTCCTTTAATTATCAGATTTGATATATGAGATATATTTGATTGATTTGGTGATTGTGGAGTTTAAAGATTTCCTTTTAAGAGACCTTTTGTCTTAAATAATTGGATTAGAATTATATTATATAACTAGCCTGCTACATTGGAAATAAGTCTTAATTTGATTATGACTTGTATGTGTGAGAAAATAAGGAAACCTATTGTGATTAGGTTTTATGTGCATGAATATCTGATTGAACTTCCTTAATAATTCTGATTTGATTAGTATTAATATTGGATTTAAATTCTCTATATTTTGTTATGCTGATGAGTAAGAAAGTTCTAATGTGATTAGAAATTCTTTCATTTAGTATCAGATTGTGATATCAAGATTTATATTTATCTTGTGTATTCTTTTGACAGGATATCACATTGAAGAGAACAAAATCAAAGTGATAAAGAATTTGTCAAGGATTGAAAGAAGATTGAAGATTCACGGATCTGATCTCAAATCAAGATAAATCACTATACATATCATCCATGATTTTCTAATTATGTTTTATGTTATTACATGCTGCATTAAATGAGTTTCTCAAATAAAAGATATCTTTGTCTATAATTGATTTGTTTTAAACTCTGATGCATTTGTTTTGGAAAATATCTTATCTGCCTAAAATGACTTTGGTTTAAATTGGAAAATTGTGTTTTCCCAAATTATAGCAGATTAGTTGATTGATATATTTTTCATATCAAAACAAAGGGATAGTTGACATATTGTTGTGATTCTCTTAAACAAATCATTATGTGTTGATATGCATTAACTGAGGGGGAGAAGTCTCTTCTCTAAAGTCTCTTATTTAAACAGGTTTTTGAGAAACTAAAAGGCAGATATTTGGAGAATAGAAAAAGCTTTGTTACATTGCTTCTGAGTTGATATTGTGTTCATGTTATTTCTCTCATCTCTCATATGTTTGATATGATCTTCATTATTCATTTGCATAAGTGGTTGAGATCAGTGAAGTTAAAAAGAAAAGAACAGAAGGCGTTCAGTTCCTTCATATCTATATCAGATTCAAAGAGAGTTATAATAGGGTTATCAGTTGTAAGGTCAAGTTAGTTTGGAATACTCTTAACGTGATTGTGTTGAATATCACTACTTGATAGATTTGTAATCATTCTTACTCTTGTGGATTTGATTTAGTGTGGACTATTTTAAAAGTCTCGCAGTAACGTTTCTCGAAGGAGGTTTACACTGTTGTTAACAAACCTTGTGTTCTTGTGTCTGTTGCTTTTGATTTGATAAAAAATTGAATCTACATATTCAATCTTTCCATATTTTGTTCCATTATATATTTACACAACTTAAACATGATCTTCATACGTCGATCAAACTATAAATTTAAGGGCTAGATAAACATATAGACTTTGGACTTTGGAATGTTTCTTTGACTAGAACTCTTGTGTGAGTTGTGTCTGATCGAATATGGCTCATATATATTATATAGTGTTTTAAAAATCGGCCGCCTAGCGCCGAAGACCTTAAAGAGAACGACAAATCAGCACTTCTAAGTTTAGGCGGCATCTGTGAGGTCTAAGCGGCCTCTAGGCCGGTCTAGACAGGTCTATGCGGCTCTAGGCCGGTCTGTTAACAATGAAGATGAATTAGTAATCACACTACTTAGTTATCATCTCCACTCTTCTCCAACTGATGTTGGCCATCACACAATTGATCATCTTCAGAGTCAAAACTCTCAACATCATCCACAACCTCTTAACATCATCCACAACCTTCTCCAATCCATATTGACTTACCCAAAATAGATCTTCATCAGAATTAGTGCTCACACAGTTATCATTACCCACAACACACAGAAATCAGTTTTATCATCAGCTTTATCATCATCAGAATATATACTCACACAATTGTCATTACCCACAACAATATACCATCAGCTTTATCATCAGCTTTACCATTATCAGAATAAGTACTCACACAGTTGTCATTACCCACACAACATATAGCAATCAGCTTTATCATCATTGATCACAATATGTTCCCCCTCGTCAACCACACAAAGAGACTCTAATGTGGGTGTCGATAAGTTATTCCGAGGAGTAAAAGTTCCATTTGAAGTGGGACATAGAGGGATAAGTGGCCTCTAGGCGGTCTAGGCAGCCTCTAAGCGGGTCTAGGAGGCCTCTAAGCGGGTCTAGGTGGCCTCTTGGCGGTCTAGTAGCCTTTGGGTGGGTCTAGGCGGTCTAGGCGGCTTTAGGCGGGTCAGGTGACCTTTAGGAGGGTCTCGGCGAGTCTAAGTGGCCACTAGGCAGGTCTAGGCAGCCTTTAGGCGGTTCTAAACGGCCTCTAGACTGGTCTAGGCGGCCTTTAGGCGGTTCTAGGCAGCCTCTTGGCCGTCTAAGCGGCCTCTTGGCGGTTCTAAACTGCCTCTAGGCAGGTCTAGGTGCTTTTAGGTCGATTCTAGGCCGCCTCTTGGCGGGTCTAGGCGACCTCTTGGGGGTCTAGGCAGGTCTAAACTGTCCATAAGCCGCCTAGACCCGCTCGGATGCCACCTAAGGACTCTTCCGTCTAGGAATGTCGATTTTTCGTTCCTCTCCAAGGTTTATTGTGCTGGGCAACCGATTTTAAGAACATTGCTTTTCATTAATGGTTATATAAGTTGCTTCTAAATCAGACTAGAACATATGAGTTGTACTGCTTGATGTTTCAAACAATTGATTTCCTCATCCAGTTACACGTAAGCTGAGTTAATTTATTGCAGAAATAGAGATGTTAAAAAAAACAAAATAGGACATGACTCTACTGGGGGAGAGTCCTTTGAAGTAGTTGTGTAGTAGTTAGTAGTAATTAGCTAGCAGGCATGTTCCTAATTACAGTAGGAAGCTCATTCATGTATTCCTTAATACCATTGTTTGCCCTGCTACTGTGGGAATTGTATCTATAATTTCCGGCCGACTTAATGGCAGTAAATTCAAACTGAAGTGACCGGAATATGAAACTGTACGTTTGCACACCACATATATACAAGTATTGATAAACCTTCCTCATGTATACAAGGTGGAAAATAAGGCAGGTTAAGTGAAAATTTTGGGATTGGGTAAAACTTTTCATGACATTTACAAAACGTCATGGCTCATTAATCACTTGATAATGTTTATCAAACGCTATGACATTTTCTAATTGTCATGGGCCTATTTCATTCACTCACGACATTTTTCAAACGTCATAGAAATATTTTTCATAACGTTTGGTAATCGTCATAAGAAAGATGATACGTGAAAAACGTCATCAACTAGTGAGACTTACAAATGACATTTAACAAACATCATAAAACTTCGGACGAAATTTAGATCCATGACGTTTGCTTCCGAAACATCATGGAAAAAACCATACAATGACGTTTTCAGACAAACGTCATAAATTTTGTCATTCATTAAAACTGTTTTTGTAGTAGTGGTAGATGAGTCGAATGGTTGTGATGAGTGATGACTTCCAGGAAGTTATCTACATTTCCAGTACCCAGGGAAAAGGGAATGCTCTATATGGGGCCTTTGTAGTACTCATTGCCTTCTTTCCTTCTTTAATTCGTTCCCCCTCTAGAGAGAGAGAAGCGGCACTGAGAGTTCTTTGTAGTTTACTTACCTTAGCATAAGGAATAGTAATATTAGAAAATGTCATCTCACTACCATAGACAGTTGCAAAACACACATAAAACCATCTTTCAACAGATTTAACAAATAAGGACATGTTGCGGGAGAAATAAACTGAGAGAGAGAAATTTGGGAGAATAATCGTTCTATTTCATTCATAAGAATAAACCTCTATATATAGAGGATACAATACATAAGGAAAGTACATATATTCCTATTACAACATTGATATCGAATCTTATTCTGATTCTACTTTGACTAAGGCACACACAATAATCATATTTCCTTAAACACTCCCCCTTATGCCGTGTCAAAGTAATATGATACATTCAGATGCATTCCATGTTGCCTCATTAAAAACCTTACCAAGTAACAATAAAACCTCATGGGCAAAATAACCTTGGTCGAAGGAACAAAAAGAGTACAACACATCATTCACATTTGAAATTGACATGTATGTGTCAAACTCCCCCTGATGTCTATACCTCCCCATGATTCTTACAATCATAGGAGCTTTAGAGAAAATTAAGCATACCAATGTTTTAGACATGTATTTTCAAAATGCGACTTAGGCAGTGATCTAGTAAAAATATATGTCATATTATCCTCATAACTAACTTGTTTCACTTTGATCATGAGGAAAACTCATTCTTTGCTGATCACGTATATGATATATACTTGGTGTTGTCGCTCTTAGCAAACAAGTGCTTCATATGTCGAATGCAAGCATCATTAACCTCATAAAAGTATGTAGGTTTATCTGGTTGGAAACTTTAAAACCAGTTGCTCTTAGCATATGTGTAATTATAGACTTCAACCATATACACTCACGAACAATTTCGTGTAGAGCAATCATATAGACATCATTCAAAGATGTAGCGACAAACTCTGTTTAGTTCACCAAGATATACGTTGTTTCCCAATACATAGCTCACATGGAAACAACTTATGTGGGTAAAGAGATACCCATATCAGCAAATCACACCAAAAACATCACAAGTATTTGGTGAATGAGTAGAAGGCTGCCCAAGAACTCAAAATAAGAGTTTTTGCGTTGAAAATCAGATTCACGAGTGGTATGACCTTCGTGTACTAAATCAGTCATAACTTCCTGCTCAAAATAGATATGTGAATGAACCGTAAAAAGTTCTGGAAACTACACATCCGTAGCTTTCCAACCATATATTACTCATAATCAGATTCGTTCTGAGCTCATCACAGATCTCTGTCGAAGTTACTGATCTGTAAAAACAGATTTCTGATTTCGCCTTTAATGCGTTTTCTTTCACGCATGGCTTGCAGCGATGGCTATGTGATGCAAATCCATCATGCCATATACTCTTCATTTGTAGGGATAGAAAAGCCCAAAAATATCATAAGTATCCAGTGATTAATCTTATGCCAATCCTAGGCAATGCGTGGGCGCATAGCTGCATCTAGCTAACAAGTTCACAATATGAATGAGATGTCGTATCTTGTATATCTTTGCTCGGTACAATAATCCGCTTAATGTACTTATATTAGGCATTCAGCTTTTAAACGTGTTCGCCATCATCCCTTGGACGAAACGTATCCCTTTAGGGTCAAGACTACGAACGATCAGGAAGGAGATACTTATAGGCTCACTTTATCATCATTAGAGTGCCTAATATCTCATAATATAAGCCGATTGATAGACAATATCATCATTAGGGTGCTTGAGTTCCAATTCGAGACAAACCATATATTCCCAAGATCTTTATCTAAAATTCGGATTTCAAATCCATAGCGGTATATCATTGACATAAACACAATAATGAAAATCCGGAACTTGTCCTTTTTAATAAACACGCATGGGCATAATTCATCATATCCCTTCTCAATCAAATTGTCACTTAGGGAACGTTTCAACCTTATTGTAAACGTGCTCCGTGGTCTAGAGCCACTTGATTTGGTAAATGAAGTCAACCCTGGACATTCATGTATATCTCTTAACTTAGATCCCCATAGAGATATGTGTGACCACCTTCATAAGCTGCATGTCAAGTTTTCGAAAACTACCAAACTGACAAGGTAGTGGAGTGCAATGACATCCATTACGAGAGAATATGTCTCCTCGTAGTCGATCCTAGGGGCGATTAAAAGACAAGCTTGCGCCATGAGGCGTGTCTACTAATCATGCTTTATAATAAAGACTTATTAATTGATAGGTTTTACACTTGGGCGTGTCGGCATCACCAACCCAAAATACTTTCTTTCAACTTAGAGCCGGATCGCTTCTTTCCTTTTAGGCCAATATTAACTACGTTTGCATTTTTGCAACGAAGTAAGGTTCGATATCTCAATATCCCCCGTCTGCATGTACACTAGTGTAATATATAGTTGTAGAGATCTCTATATTTCAAGAATTTGTTTTAACATTGAGGCGTCCCCCAATGATAACCATAATTCATAAATATTCACACATGAGACGGATTTAATATCAATGATCAATAGATCAAATTGTGCCAAACTCGCTCACTCCTTTGGTGAGTATTGATCGAACCTATAGGGCCTCCTCTTTTCCTTGGGAGCCACGGCCTGTGACACCATTATGCCACATTATGGCGTCACTATGTCACAATCCATGGTGACGGCGTCGACACCAATTTCATTAGGTGGCGCCATGTCCTCTTGATAGGACATCTATCCTTACAGGTATGTTTGCAGCATGTATATTATGATCTCGTCACTTTAATATTACAAACGCATCGGCATCGAATCTGCTATACGTTATGAAGATCAATTATTCTAACGCCACTCAATGATTAGACAAAGTGGAGATAAATCACGACAATTTTTTCCTTATCTTTGAACATTCTGGTTCTTATCTCCCCCTAACGACGGAAGATTGTCTCATCAAAGTAACATTCCGCAATATGGCGGTAAAGAGATCGCCTGTCAAGGTTTCAACAAAGCGACTATAGTTGGAGACTTATATCCAACATACTACTTATTTCATATCTAAGAACCCATCATAGTGCGCTGTGGCTGCTCAATTTTGGCACATAAATACGTAATCACATAGCTTTAACGAATAAAAAGGTTAAGCGGTGATGGTTCATAGATGAATTAGTATAGCTGCATGCAATCGCATAACCAAGCTGAAAATTGGTGCGCATTACCAAAATTTAGCTACTATCATAGTCATTTACTTGTAACTTTCCGCGAGACCA